>CAUYUJ010015472.1:115000-155000 GCA_963575745.1 Prorocentrum cordatum | reverse complement strand
AAGTGTCGTCCCTGGCTCGGGGGTGATCATCCCGCGCGGCTAGCGTGAGGTCCGGAGGAGGCGAAAATCTTGGGAGGTCGCGTTCAGTGCCTCGCCGTCCTCTTCCGCTCCGTCCTGCCTCCTCACCCGATCTCCCTCTCCCCCCGTCGACGTCCTCGTCCTAGACCCTCTCTTCAAAGGAGGAAATACCAGCCCGATCGCCAGACTTGGCGTTCACTCATCGTTCGGGGGCGGCAAAGAGGGGGGGGATGACTAGGGGGGTGGATATCATGGCGGGGGCCATGATATTTCCCCAGATTTCATGGCGCCTCTTCTTATTTCATCACGTCCCTGCCCCCCACCGCTGGGCCGCGCACGTGCCGCCGGTCATGATGTGCATCCCCCCCTCTTGGACCCCCCCCCTCTCGGCCGCTCCCGAATCGTCCCTGGGATTCCACCGAACAGCCCTGCCCTGTTCTGGGTGCGCTTGCCAAGGGGCAGGTGCGGCGCCGCCCTCGCCCCCCGCCAGCGTCGCTCGCGGGTGCGGTTCTCGGCGGGAGGGCACGGGAGGCTCACCGCCGTCCTTCGTGGCATCGTCCAGGCACCTGGACCGCTCGTGGGGTGGCGTTCCTCTCCCTCGAGTCGTCGGGCGACGCGCTGGATGCCTTCCTGTCTGATCATAGTACGGGTTGCCACGTCGCCATACTGCCAGCATCCTGTCCGCCTCTTTCACCATCACCATCAATTACCATCATACTCTTCACCGCCATGTTCAGACACCAAGCGCCACCATACAGCAAACCAAAACAACAAATCAGCAGCATCATCATCACCATCACCATCATCAGCATCATCATCACCATCACCATCATCAAGATACTCATCCTCATCATCCTCACCATCATCATCATCAACATCATCATCATTATTATCATCATCAGCATCATCATCATCAGCATCATCATTGCCGCCATCATCATCAGGACCATCATCATTATCACCATCATCATTGTCGTCGTCGTTGCCGCTTTCGTCATCACCACCATCCTCAGCATCAGCATCGTCATCAGCATCATAAGCATCATCAGCATCATCACCATTGCCATCATCATCATCACCATCAGCATCAACACCATCAACACCAACATCATCGTCATCATCACCATCATCCTCATCAGCACCAGAACAGTCGTGGCCCTCTGGGAACAACCAGCAACTGCCCACTCGAGAACTGCCTGGCGGTTAGCGTATCCGCGGGCTGGGGCGTCATTGGCAATTGATTCCTCCGTTTGTTAGACGTCGCCCGCCACGACATTGCCCTGTCCCAGAGTCAGCTCGATGCCATGATCGAGACGTTGGACGCTGTCTTCTCCGACGGGCGAATTTTCAGCCCGCTGCAAAGCGGCGTCTCGCCTGCGTCTGGAGCCTCTTCCGAGTCCCAAGCTTTGGCGAATCATCTTCCGCATGACGACCCTGCGGTGGAGATAAGGCTTCTACGTTGGCGGCATTCCGATTCTATTCTGGAAGTGGCCTCCGCTTTTGTGCAGGGGCGAGCTCCTCCGAAGAGTGTAGAACGTCGTTGAGCTCACCAAGAGTCGGCTCCTCGCCGACTTCCCCAAAGCAGATGTGCGTTACGAGGAAGATGCTGTTGCCTGGCGTCGCACAGCTGGCAGAGCTCCTGCAGCCGTGCTGCAGTTCCGCAACGTCGCGCCGTGCATGCTGGAGCAGCTGGCGGACGGCATGCCCCTGGCGGCGGAGACGCACCATCCAGCCTGGCCCATCTCCTCGACGATGTTTTCCAGGCAAGAGCTTGTTCTCGCAGGTTAGTCTGGGGAGGCGGGGCGGCCGTTATCCGAATGATGATCCGTTGCTATATTTGGAAAGAAGACGGGGAGCGCACAGTGGAGAGTGATGTCGTACACATTCGCAGCTCAATGCTCGAGCTCCGCGCGGACTCCGTTACGTTTCACGACGACCGCTTCGCGGCGAAGATCATGGCCCCCCGCGACGTTGCAGAGTTCGATCGCGATGACGTCGGGAGGGATGCCTTGACGTCTTGTCCACAGGAGTGCGCGTGCCTCTGGCGCTGGCTTCACGGCGCACGGTTTGTGGAGCGAGGGAGGAGGCGGAGGAGAAGGAGGCGGAGGAGGAGGAGGAGGAGGAGGAGGAGGAGGAGGAGGAGGAGGAGGCGATGGAGGAGGGAAAGCGAAAGGAGAGAAGAAAAGAAACGTGGTCTCTGCTGGGCCGCTTGGCCGAGCCACGTGCGGCGCCCCGTCCGCGGCTTGCCCCGCAGTTGCTGCGAGACGGGCGCGCCGGAAGGCGGACTCCGCGCGCGCTGGCGCTGGGTTGTCGCACGGCGCTGCGTGGAGCGATGCCATGGCGAGGTTCGACGAGGTCCTCCCTCCTCCTCCTCCTCCTCCTGCTCCTGCTCCTGCTCCTCCTCCTCCTGCTCCTGCTCCTGCTCCTCCTCCTGCTCCTGCTCCTCCTCATCCTCCTCCTCCTCCTGCTCCTCCTCCTGCTCCTCCTCCTCCTCTCCTCCTCCTGGCGTCATGTGGGCCCGAGCAGGGCTGGGCAGCGCATTCATGAATGCGCCCCGCGTGCACTTGGCGCCCGACCGCGGCGACCGAGCCGCGCCTCTGGCGGGCGCGGAGTTTCACTGCGAGGTGGCAGGACTCGGCCTCTGTGCAAAGTGCTCCGCTGTGTTGCCAGGTGGGGACAGGGCGGCGCCGCTGCGCGATCGCAGGCCTGGTGGCGGTCAGCGACTGGCTGTTATGCACGATGTGGGCAAAGAATTAACTAACACTCTGATTGGTAAGGCCTTACGGCCGCCGGCCCTGGAGGCCTCGGCGTCCAACGGAAATGGGAGGGAGAGGGCGGGCTGGGCCCAGGAGGGACCCAGGTCCACCCCCCGGGACTACCCCGGGACCCCCCCCCCCCCTGGGGAGCTCCCGGGCCCCCCCACCACCTCCACAGGGAAGGGATCAAAGAGAAGGGGCTTCCTCAGACTCAATGACAGCGTTGCTAAATTTCGCTGTGGGTGGAATGGTGAATTTCGCTTTGGCTGGCGTGCTTGAGGACGAGGGCCCAAGGAAAGGGTGGGAGCGGCGACGCACTCAGGGGAAGGAGGGGACGTGATGGCGGCGGCGACGCGACGGCGGCCGCAACGGCGATGGCGACGGAACAGCCCCTGTCACACGCCGACAGGGTCGGCGGATTTCTATATGCTGTGGCTTTGGACACTGGCACCGCCGCGCAGTCTGCCCTCACTTCCGCGGGGTTTCATTCCAGCCGCGCGCCGCCCAGCGAGTGCGTCCGACGCGAAAGGGCTTTGGCCAAGCGGGCCGCCTTCTCTGCCAAGCCGCGCCAGCCAGATCTAGATCCTCATGGTTGCGCGGCTCGTCGCCGTCTGTCCCGCGCGCAAGGGTCCATGATCAAGGTCTCTGGTGCGGACTCATCCCGTGCTTCTGGCGCGGTGCCGCTGGAGAGTCTTCGGGGCGTCGTGGTTCGGGTGTACTCTTGCGCGCAGAGCGCGACACGAATCGGGGCCCAAAGTGTTCGCCACCGACGGACCGGTTCAGCGCGCGTGATGCGCACAGTCGAAACAAGTACCTCCGAATAAGTAAACAGGACAACCCCCGAAGTAAACAGGACCACCTCAAACAGTAGACAGCACCACCCCACAAGTCAACAGGACCACCCCAACAGTAAACAGGACAGCGCCACAAAGCAACAGGACCCTCTAGGACCACGCCCAACAGTCAGCAGGACCCGCCAACAAGTAGACTGGGCCACTTGAAAAGTAATCAGGACCACCCCAAAAGTAAGCAGAACCTCCGAAACAGTACACAGGACCATCCAAATACATTGGCAGGGCCACTCTACACATTGCACAGGACCATCCGAGAAGTGAACAGGACAGCCAAACAAGTAAACAGCACCACGCCGAAAAGAAACAGACCACTCCAATACACGTATAAATGACCATGCCACCATCACCATCACGCCATTTAGATCGCATGCCAGGATCATTTCCATCACGTTCTTCTACCGCCGCATCGATCTTACAATCATTACCAACAACTCTTTGACGCATTGTCACCACTGTCCTCTGATCACATTCACATCGCCACGAACGCCACTATCACCATCATCGTCTGCACCACCATCATCCGTATGATCATATCACCACCACCACCACTGTTGCCACATCACATTCGCCAGTAGTGTTTTCAACATCGCAATCGTCAGCGTCGTATTCCGAATTTGTCGCCAATGCCGCCGCCACCACTCTTGTTATCCACGTGCGCCGTCGTCGATATCGACAGCGCAGCCATGACCAACGTTGCCATCGACATGACTGTCGCCCTCATTGTCCTCAACCTCGTTTTTGTCGTCATGGTCACGCCCGCCATTGCCGGCATCGTTTCAACAGAGGGTCCAAACATAATGGTCGACCCCTTGGTAGATGCAGCATCCTCCTGCTCGTTCCTTCTTTCGCCGTCGTCGTGGTCGTCGCCGTAGTGCCGCGACCGCCGCCAGGTGTCGTGCGACACGGACGGGACCCAGGACGCCACGGACGTCACCAGGCAACGTTGCTGTGCCGAAGGGGTAAGGCAGTGAGCTGAACCGAGGAGGGGGGAACACGGCGCCCGCCGCTGGCCAGCGGTTGGCGGCGGTCTGCGCCGCCGCCGTCGAGTGACCGATTTTTTTGTTCGGGCGGCGCGCGGTGCCATGGAGGCAGCCTGGCGCTGTGCGATCGGGGGTGGCGGCCGGGCGGGGCGCGACGCGACTGGAGAGCGGGGGGGGGGGGGTCGCGCCCAGATTGTGGGGATCTGTCGAGCAAGGTGCTTGTTTCAACAACCACAGGGGCAGCCGCCATTCAGAGCCCCATGATCACCGTGATGGAGCAGACTACGAATCTTTCAACCCTAAATAATCACAGCGGGGCCTGCCAGGACGTGAGCTTCACATATGGGGAGATCCGCGTCGAGTAGTCACTGCCGCATGCCCACGAATTGGGGAATTCGCCGGCGGTTCAGACAACCTCACGGAGGATGGCCGCCGCCCTGATTTAGCCCCCCCACCCCCCTGACCAACCCCCGAGACATCCGAGACCGTCTTTCGGGCGACATCCCAGGCCATCTCTTTCGACGCTGCTGTGGCCCAGGAGAAGACGCCTGCGGGCGGCGAGGGCGCCCAGACCCACGGCGCGATTTCTGGAGGCCCCCCATGTGAGGCCGTGGCCCCAGAGGTACCCGCGGTGATGCCGACGTGGTCCCCGCCATGGAGGGGGGGGGCCCTCGACGAACCCCTCAGGGCGCAGGAGGCGGGGGCACTGCAGACGGGGGACATGGTGGGTCCCTGCGAGCGGTTTTCTGTTATTGCAATGTGCGTTTCTTTGGTTCGGGCGTTCTTACCCGACTTCGCTTTGAATAGAAGTCTATGACGGCATTCGTGCCGTTGGCTTTTGGTTTCCAGAAAGTTTCGCATCGCAGTCGTTAAGGGAACTGTCTTGGAGACGGTGAGCCTCGCTGCGACTTTGCTTTCTGCGCGTTGGTCGCCACAGGTCGTGCTGGCTTCTCGTTAAGGTGTGAAGGGTGCGAGGGGTTTGGGGCTGGCGGTAAAGGAAGACATTACATGCAGAGATTCTCCCCCGCAATGCAGATTTTGTTGTTCACTGGCTATGCCCGGGGGCCTGCCAGTTGCGGACAATCCGTCTTAAGCAGCTGACGAATTGCAGCGGAATTTGTTTCGATTCAGGTTGTGCTGTGCTGTTTGCGCGCTCTCCTCAGAGCTGGCCGGCTCCGAAATAGGGCTTCTGCCACAGGACTTGGCGAAGCTTTTGCAGTACCTGGGCGGTGTACAATCGGGCTCCAGGCGAGACTTACACGCTGTTCGCCACGTCGACCCACTCCCCAGGGTCTCTCTGGGCCCGCCTATGCTGCGGGAGGGCGACATGCGCTTCCACCAGACAAGGACCACGTGCCATGTGGTGCGACAGCTCCACGTGCCAGCGCGGGCCCTTCACTGTTGACGGTGGTTCATGAGTGGACCGCGAAGTCCGTGACACCTTGGCCAACAGCAGGCAGGCGGCGTACAGACCAGGCAAGCCGTGTCGGTGGCACTGCGCCCGCTGCTTCAGAGACGTTCTGGCCGAACAGAACGTAGAGGTCCCAGAGCAAGTCAAAGTTGACACCTTCTTGCACCGAGACGCGCAACAACCACGAAGCCTGAATGCGTTTGACAAGCGCCCCGTGCCCACGCACTGCAGCGTCCCCAAGCCAGATGCCACCAATCTCCTTTTTGAAGACCTCCTCCCGGACCTTGTTGGCCAGCATGATCCGCTCTCTGGGCACTGGGCACCACGCTCCCATCTAAGCAGACGGACGATGACCATATGGGTAGGCGAGTTCACACGGGCGTCTGGAGCGCCGTGTGCGACGGCTGCCCGCTGACCAAACCGCTGTTCCCCTGGAATCTCGGCGACGCACCCAAAGGAATGTTTGCATTCGCCCGGCGGCCGTTCCTACGCTCAGCGAGCCCACGGTCCTCGGCTTGCCCGCCTGCCAGTCCTGGCCCCAGGATTGCCGGGCCAAGCGGTGGAACGCCAGCTGGTGCAGCGAGCGATGCCTGGCCCGCGTCTGGGATGCTCAGCCCTCTGACGTATCTGGATCCCTGGCGCGAGACGGCCATTGCCTCAGATTTCCTTCTTCGCCAGCCCTGACTTGCCCGTGGCGGCATGCGCGCGCGTCGCCAGGGGCGCCCTGGATGACGTGATGATGGGCAGGGCAAACCAGAAGGCGCGACCCGAGGTGGGGGCGCTTCTTGCCGAGGCTGGATCCGCCCAGCGCGACGCTCCAGCGTCCGACAAGCGCGAGCGCGCAGTGCTGGCCTTCCGCCGAGCCTGGGCGGCCCGCCTTCGCGATGCGAGTTGAAGCGGTTCCCCCGTCGGTTTCCCTTGGCCGCGGTCGCGAGAGCCCGCGCGGCAGCCCCCGGAGCAGCTCCGCCAGGGGGGTGCCCTTTCAGCGCGGCAAAGCAGCAAGCGCCGCGCGCCCCCAGCCCGAGCTATTCGCCAGGAGAGCCGCGAGTCAGGGGGCGTCGCCGAGGGCGGCAGGGGGGCAAGAGCCGCCAGACACAGGGGCCAGCTGCGCCAGAGCGAGTTTTTCAGGGCGTGGAGCCCGCCCCTGCCCACCGCGCGCCCGCAGCCGCAGCCCCCCCATACCTGCTAACCGCACCTTGGAACTCCACGCGCTGAGCGGCCTGGACCTGGCGCGGCTGGCGCAGTCCAGCCGTGCCAACTACGGCGCGGCCGTTAGCCGGCGCTGGATCAGCTTGTGCACCCGCAACCTCAGGTAAGGATCCGCGGCTTCCCGAGACGCCCCCGCTGCCGCCCCCCGCGGTTTCTTGGGGGCCCTGTGGGAAGACGACCACGTGGATTCCAGAGGGTACGGATCGCGACAGCTGGGCTCGGGCCACCGTGGCTCGCCAGTGCACGCTCGCGCACCTGGTCAGCTGCGTCGTCGAAAAGGATGCATGGCAAGGGGGTCCTGGCGGGCGCTCGACCCCGCACTTGCAGACGCGGCGCGGAAGCTGCCAGTTCTGCTCAACGCCGACGCGCTTCTCGGATTCATCCGCGGCCTCGGAGAAGAGCCCTTCGCGGAGTGTCCGCGGCTGGATGGCGACCCCACCTGGCCCGCCCCGAGTTGCCGAACGACTCCGAGTGCGTCGCCCCCCCGCTCGCGCCCGCCTGCGCGCTCTCAGACGCCCTCCGTGACCTGGCGCCCATGCTGGCCCAGGGCGCGCGCGCCCATGGTGCCCCGCGCCCTGCCGACGGTTTTTTGGGCGCCCCGATCGTGCAAGATGGGGCGCAGTTCGCCCTGAAGCTTGGCGACGGTGCCCAGGCAGCATGGGCCGCGCGGAGCGACCCGGAGCATCAGCTGCAAGCCCCAGACGGAGCCGAGGGCGCGCCGGCGGCACTTCTCCCGCGGCGTCGGTCCGAGGCCGACTGCCTGGAGTTCCTTGGGACTTCTTGCGGCGACGAGACCCCAGGGGACGGCGTTCGCGCCGGCTGTGGAACGGTCGCCAGGCCGCGCGTCGACACGCGGCGGCGCCGCTCCTTGGCAAAATATGCGAATCGGGGCCTCCCGAGGCCAGATAGCCGGCAGTCCTTCGGGGGGCCTCTCGGGCCCTCTGAGGGGGCTCTTGGGGGCCGCTCGGGGCAGCGTGGGCGCTTCTTGGGGCCGAGGGTGGGGCGTTGCCGCGTGGCTTCCTCCTCCTGGGCCTTTTCTTGGGGCCGTCCTGGGGCTCTTTCTGTCTGTTCTGGAGGCCTGTGGGGCCGTCTTGGGGCCCTTCGGCCGTGGCAGGGTTTTCCTTGGAGCCTCTTGGGCCGTCTTGGAGCGACCTCGGGGGATTCCCAGAGGGTGGATCCGCGCATTTTATGGTAAAAACGCGCATTTTTACAAAACATGCGCATCTGCGCGTTTTGCCCCCCTCGTCCGCGCATCCGCGCATTTTTCGCGGGCGTTGATCGCGACGGGCAGTCTGGGAAAAATGCGAAGATGACAGCGACGATCTGCGCATTTCAACCCGGCAGAGGAAAAGCAAAATGCGCATTTTGACCCGCTTGCGCTTGTGACGTACAACATCTGTTAATACAAAATGATGATATGATGATGCCGATGATGTTGGCGATCTATATATATATATGTATATATACATCATAATATCGCATATGTAACTGTAGTATACAATGATATATATATATATATATATTACATACACTTAAACCGATATGTTGCGCCTCACATCATATATGTACATGCGGCCGATACCTTATATATGACGTGAGGCCCTAGGGCAAGGACTTGGTGGGCCGAGACCCTATGGGCCGAGACCCCATGGGCGCGCGACAGAACAGGGCGCCCGCCCGAGCCACTGCGAGGAGGAGGAGGAGGAGGAGGAGGAGGAAAAATAATCGGAACAAGAGGACGTTCCTCCCGTTTCTCCCCGCTCTCCCCATCTTTCTCTCTTTCTCTCTCTTTCTTTTTCTCTCTCTGTCTGTTTTTTGCCTTCGTGGCGGCTCAACGACGCGGTCCTCAGACGCCGCGAGGCGGTTCCCTATTGGGGGCACTGAGATCAATGGCGGGTGGCTGCTTAAGCGTGGACGTCCAGGCACAGCATCGCCACGGCGTCGGGGTCTGTCTCATCCATCGCCGCGTCCCCGTCCCGATACAACGGGACCCACCACGTGGCATGGGCCGCGCCCGCCACGCGGGGAAAACCCAAGCATCGGATGGTTGCTCGCCTGGGTGGGGCAACTCGGCCCAGCACGGCGCCCACCAGTACCGCAACCACTCGGTGGCCCCAGGGGCCACGCGAGAGGCCGCGGTTTGCCACCGTAAGGGCGCGACCCCGCGTCGCCGTCGCCACGCCCGATTGCACGGGCAGCCCGTTGGCCACATCCCTGGGCGGTGCCACAGGAAGTGGGCCGCCCCGCGGGCGAACCACACGGCCCGCACCCCATCGAGGTGGGGCGGGTACACCGGGTCCGCCATGACCGCCACCCGTGCGGGGGAGGGCCATGGCGTTGCTCGACAGTCACGCGGAATGTTGTTGATGGCAATGCATTTGGCGTTCGTCGTTTTCGTTTTTGTTGTTGTTGTTGTTGTTGTTATTGTCGTTGTTGTTGTTGTTGTTGTTGTTGTTGTTGTTCCTTTTTTCTTTCTCTGTCAGTCTCTCTCCCCCCGTCTCCCTCTCTCTCTCTCTTTTTCTCTCTCCGTCCTCCTCACTCTCTCCTTCCCTGTGCCCTCTCCCTCTCTCAGTTTCTCTGCCTCTCTCTCTCTATTCCCTTTATCTATTTCTCTGTCCCTCTCTCTCTGTATCTCTTTGTTGTCTCTATCTCCTCTCTCTCTCTCTCTCCCCTTCGCTTTGTCGGGGGGGAGGAGGAGGAGGCGGCGGAAGAGGAGGGTGAGGGGGAGGAGGAGGAGGAGGAGGAGGAGGAGGAGGAGGAGGAGGAGGAGGAGGAGGGGAGGAGGAGGGGAGGAGGAGGAGGGGGGGGGGAGGAGGAGGGGGAGGAGGAGGAGGAGGAGAGGAGGAGGAGGAGGGAGGAGGAGGAGGAGGAAGAGGGGGGAGGAGGGGGAGGAGGAGGAGGAGGAGGGGGAGGAGGGGGAGGAGGAGGAGGTCTGCATCCGCGGCCCTCGGCCTCGATGGGCGAACGGTGCCGCCTGTGGACCCTTCTTCCGTCGGGGCGCGACCGCATGCCGACAGGGCCCCCACCCCTCGGGGCCAACGACGACGGACGACGACGACGACGACGACGCCTACGACTACGATGACGGACGACGACGGCTGACGACGACGAGGGACGACGTCGGCGACGAGGACGACCACGGGACGACGACGACGACGACGACGACGACGACGGACGACGGACGACGGACGACGGACGACGACGACGACGCGACGGACGACGACGGCGACGGCGACGGCGACGGCGACGACGACGACGACGCTGACCGACGATGACGGACGACGACGACGACGACGACACCGACGACCGACGACCGACGACGACGACCGACGACGACGACGACGACCGACGACGACGACGACGACCCACGACGACGAGGACGACGACGAAGAGAGTTCGGCTGCCCTTGAACTTAAGCTGCCCGTTTGCTCCTCCAGTCCCCTCCCCTCCTATCCTTCTCCGTTCCCCTCCTCAACCTTCCACATGTTTTCCTTACCCCGTTCATCTCAAGACGTCCTTCCCTTTCCCTCCACCGTCCTCTATCTCGTTCCTGCCGCGCCTCCCGAGCGCTATGTTCGCGACCGCGCGTGCTCTGCTGCCGATCCTTGGCGTCTGGCGTGCGCGAGCGGCGAGCTGACAAGACCGAGCCCAGAGGCACCCAGAGGTGTCCACTGTCGTCTCCTGCTGAGCCCTCCCTTCCTGCCCTCCCCTCCTGTCTGCCCCCATCCTGCTCTCCTCAGGGCCACAGGTTCGGTGTCGGCAGGGCGAGACTAGAGCGCGACCTTGCATTCGCTTGTGAGCGAAGGACATCCGCACAGAAAATCTCGCAGCGCTCACGGGATGCTCGAGGAGGAGGTCGAAAACAAAGAGGAGGACGAGGGGGACGTTCACACTCGCACGATTTTCATGTGCGGAAGGTCCATCGTTCACATGGTTGCCCAGGCGCCTCGCCTGCAGCTTAGGTCAAAGCACAGCCTTATTTCTCCGTCGTCATGCGCCTGGCCTCGTCGACCATGTCGGCAATCGCCTCGAGGTGCCCATATCCGAGAGAGACATGGGGGAACACGGAGGGGATGGGGACGTGGAGGGGAGGTTCGGGCGAGGGGAAGAGAGGGAGGTGAGGGGTGGGCAGGGGGGCGGAGGGGAGGGGGGGGGGAACGGGGAGGGGCCCTATTATTTGCCACCCCTGTTGTTTCGGAGCAAGGCCTCATGAATATGGAACGTCGTTGTTGATTCAGATTTCGGTACCGAAGTCTGAATCAACATCCAAATCGGAGCCTAGGGTGAACGTTTCGAGCTCGGACACAGTGGAGGACGGTTGCGTTTGAGGCCATCGCGGTGGCAGCAGTTGATGTTGCCATATAGCAGCATGCGATCCCACAGATAACCCAAATCCACCAGGGCTTCATGATATTGAGTTCCACAGTCCCTGCGAGAGCCGAGACACTTTAGAGGATGAGGAGGGCGGGGCGGGAGGGAGAGCGGGCGATGACGTGTGTTTATGGAATCAGACGTGGAGCTCAGCGCAATGTATCAAGTATTGCCCCCAAGTCGCCTTGCAGAGCTTCTTTGGGTAGTGGGCCGAAGCGCGCAATCCTGGCTTACCCTCCGTCCACCCCTTTTCGTTCTTGCTCCAGGTCGTCTCGTCCTGAACCTGGGGTTGGCATTGGTTTTCTTTCTGTGCAGTTTTAGTCCCTCGGTCCCCACATCAGGCACGGTACCCAGATCAGGCACGGTCGCCCTCGCCCCCCAGATCAGACACGGTCGCCCACGCTGGTCTCCAGAGCAAAAGCAATGCCGATAATTTGATTCTCAGCCGCGTTTAGGCCCGATGTGGGTGCAGTGTCGTCTCCCTCCTCTTTCTCCTCCTTCTCCTCCTCCTCCTCCTCCTCCTCCTTCTCCTCCCCCCTCCACCGTCTCCTCCCTCCCCATCATCCTCTTCCTCCCTACTCGTATCGTCCAGGGATGGTGGGCAGTCCCCATGCGACCGAGCCGCTGGGCGTTCTCGAGGTAGCGTTTCATCAGGTGGCCCATTTGGCTTTTCCTGTACAAGTGTTGCCCCTCGGTCCCCACATCAGGCACGGTTCCCAGATCAGGCTCGGTCGCTTTCGGCCCCCCAGATCAGGCACGGTCGCATGCGCTGGCCTTCAGAGCAAGAGCAATGCCGAAAATTTGCTTCCCAGCCGTCCTCAGGCCCGATGTGGGTGCAGTGTCGTCTCCCTCCTCCTCCTCCTCCTTCTCCTCCTCCTCCTCCTCCTCATCCTCCCTCCTTCTCCTCCCCCCTCACCATCCTCTTCTTCCCTACTCGTGCCCTCCAGGGATCATGGGCAGTCCCCATGCGACCGAGCCGCTGGGCTTTTTCTTCTCGGGGTAGCGTTTCATCAGGTGGCCCAGTTTGTTGTTGCCTTTGAAAACGGTCGGCTTCGGCATGCTGTGGCCGAACCCTGGCGGGATCGGGGGAGGAGGAGGAAGAGGAGGAGGAGGAGGCACGGAAGAGAATGGAGGGAGGGAGAAGGGAGGGGTAAAGAGAGAGGAGGAGGAGGGGGAGGAGGAGGAGGAGGAGGAGGAGAAGGAGGCGAAGGAGGAGGAGGAGGAGAAGGAGGAGGAGGACTAGGAGAAGTAAGAGGATCGGAGGAAGAGGAGGGAGGGAGAAGGGAGAAGGCACGAAGGCAGAGGAGGTAGACAGAAAGGGAGGAAAGAGAGAGGAGGATGAGGATGAGTACGCCTGCCAGCCACGAGAACGAACTGCTCGCGTCGAGGTCTTTCAGCATCTTGGCCTGGCTGGCGGAAGGCAGGAGAAGAAAGGGGCAGGTCGTTTGCTCGTTCGCATCCCACCTCGGCTTGACTCATCATCATAGCATTGCGCTCGTCGCGTCATCGCCAACTCGAGTGGGTGTTGGCGCAACGAACGCAGTCAGAGTCATAGCAGGGGTGGGTAGCGAGTGAGCAAGCGAGAATGGCGACGATGGGCACAGGCTGCAGGCCCACCATCTTAGGGTGTTTGTAGAACATCGAATCCATCGGCTGCTCGGCGCACCAGTGAACCATCCTCTCCTGCTCGAGCCAACGGATCATCTCATTCATGAGTTCGGCTGTGAAGTTCGCCTCGCGCACGTCGTCCCTTGACGTGTCGCCTAAGATCTTTTCGTTCCTCTTGGTGGTGCCTGGGCTGTTGAGCTGTCCCCCCAACTCCCTACCTCCCCCTCTTCCCAACGGGGGGGACAGGGGGAGACGAGCGTAGAGGTCGAGGGAGAAGGAGAGAGTGAGAGCGAAGGAGAGGAGGAGGGAGGGATTGGAAGGGAGAGTGAGGGGAGGGAGAGGGAGGGCAGACGGGGCTGACAGTTTGATTTTGCTGTTTGGGGGAATGCCCAGCGCGCCCATCATGAGGAATCCCCATGTCGAGCATTGTGGCGACCACCACGCCGTCCCCGACTTTTTCAAACGGGCGAGCAGCAAGCCTTGAACGGGGCAGCGAGAGAGAGAGAGAGAGAGAGAGAGAGAGAGAGAGAGAGAGAGAAAGAGAGAGAGAGAGAGAGAATGAGACAGAGAGAATATAATGAGTACGTTGAGTGAACGGGAGATGAGGTGAGAGCAAGGCTGAGTAAGACGGCAGCTCTCCCATAGGGCCCAAGAGCTCTTCGCGAGGCGCAGCTCTTGGAAGGTGTTCCCAGAGCGCGGGCACCGGATGCTGGATGCCGCGATGGGTTGGGTTGGCGGGGTCGGGGTGCCAGGACAAAGGTGAGCGGGTTTGGCAAGGTGGCGGGTAAGAGTCGCAGAGGCTTTCCAAGTTCGTTGCGGCTCGAATCTCGCTCGCTCTCTCACTCGATCGCTCCCTTCCCCTCCTATCATTCTTGGTCCGCCTGCGTTCCCTGCCGTCCCGTTGCCTTGCGAGCCCATCCTGCATGCCTTGATGCGTTGCTACGTTGCGTCGCTGATGCGAACCCCCAGGCCTAGATACAGGATGCCCTTAGCGTCTCCGACCGTCTCAGCCGCGTCGCGCCTCTGGTCGAACTCATGCGCGGTCAAGCCACGCTGGGAATGCGATTTTAACGCAGAAGGGGATTAGAAGGGGATTCGAGGGGCACCAGTCACTGTTGAGGTGCTCATGGCAATGACTCGGAGTGCCAGGTAAGTGAGTGAAACTGTATGTCAGCGCTCTCTGCATCATGGAGGTAGGGAGGAGGAGGAGGATGAGGAGGAGGAGGAGAAGGAAGAGGAGGAGGAGGAAGAGGAGGAGGAGGAGGAGGAGGACCGAGGAGGGGGACGATCGAGGGATCGAGGAGGAGGACGATGATGATGATGATGATGATGATGAGGAGGAGGAGGAGGAGGAGGAGGAGGAGAAGGAGGATCGAGGAGGAGGTGGCGGAGGAGGAGGAGGACGACAGCGGGGAGGAGGAGGAGGAGGAGGAGGAGGCGGAGGAGGAGGAAGAGGAGGAGGAGGAGGAGGAGGAGAAGGAGGAGGAGGAGGAGGAGGAGGAGGGGCCAGGGGAAAGGATCCAAACGAATTTCGTCCTCGAATCGGCCCTCCAATGATCCTGAGAGCGCCCCATCTTCGCCACCGTCGTTTCGGCTCGCTCGGCCCAAGCTGAAAATGCCCGCCTGTCGCACCCAGAAGCTCGTCTCTCCGAAGCCGCTGAAAACCTCCATGAAGTCGAGGTCTCGCCTGCAATATGGGAGGATCGAACGAAGTCAGAATCAAAGACGAGTATTCCCGAATGGGCAGGTTGATCGATTTGGGAAGGAGGTGTAGGCACTGTCAGAGGGAGAGAGTGCGGCTAAGAGGAAGGGCACTTCGCCCAGTCCGATCGGGTCGAATTCCTCTGCCTCCTATCTCATCCTGTGTTGCTCTCCATCCTCGTCCATCCCTCATCCAATACCCAAATCGCGATGTTAATACATTGTTGCTTGCATTCGCATCCCTTACCTCCAACCTCACCCTTATTTAAGCCGCGTCAGTCCGTCTCCCATGTCTGTCCAACTCTGTCTCTTCCCAGCTTCCCTCTATCCCTCATCCATCCCCTCCATCCCTTATCCAATTCCCCCCCTCCCCTCCATGTCTCATCCAATGCCCTATCTCGTCCCTCCCCCCTATCCCTCGTCCAAATCCCTATCCCGTCAGCAATATGTCCCACTCTGTCTCCTCACAGCTCGTGCCCACGCGTTTAAACTGCCCGTGCGCTGGCTTGACGCGCGTAGAACTCTTCCGAATCATTGCCATGGGCGTCGGGATGGTCTCCATAGGTGCACGGGGCATGGGGCGGCAATGGGCCCCGGATGGGAGGTGGGAGTGGGGGGGCAGGGGATGAGAGTTGGGGGTGACAGGACGAGAAGAAGGGTCAGGGAAAGGAGCATCAGGATCGAGAGGGGGGGACACGAGGAAGAGGGAAGGAGGGGAATATTGTAGATGGCGTCCTTTCGACCGATCTTGAGGTCGTCCTCTTTGCCGCGCAGCTGCTTGTCGATCCACTTGCTCATCCACTCGTTAGGTCCAGCATCTGCCGCCTAGAGAGGGCCAGCAAGAGGCAGCGGCAGGTGCACTGGGGGAGGCGGAGGAGGGGGAGGAAGAGGAGGAGGAAGAGGAGGAGGAAGAGGAGGAGGAGGAGGAGGCGAAGAAGGAGGAGGCGAAGAAGGAGGAGGAGGATGTTGACGAGGAGAAGGAGGCGGTGCCCCACATGCGAAGGAAGATGGAGGGATTAGAGGGGGAATACCAGCATGTGCACGACGCGGCGTGGCACCTCTCGCCTGCCCGCCTGCACTTTCCCAGCCAGCAGGGTCCAAAGTAGGCTCTCATCCTCTCGGTGCTTGACAAGGGGGGAAGAGGAGGATGAGGAGGTGGAGGAGGAGGAGGAGGAGGAGGAGAGGAGGAGGAGGAGGAGGAGAGGAGGGAGGAGGAGGAGGAGGAGGAGGAGGAGGAGGTGCCCCAGATGAGGAGGACGATTAGAGGAGGAGAGGGGGAGTAACAACATGTGCACGACGGGGCGCGGCACCTCTTGCCTGCCTGCCTGCACTCTGCGAGCCAGTCGGGCCCAAATTAGGCTCTCATCCTCTGGGTGCTTGGCAGAGCGGGGAAGAGGAGGAGCAGGAGGAGGCGGAGGGGTAGGAATAGGAGGAGGAGGAGGAGGAGGAGGAGGAGGAGCAAGAGGAGGAGGAGGAGGAGGAGGATCAAGAGGAGGAGGAGGAGGAGGAGGAGGAGGAGGAGGAGGAGGAGGAGGAGGAGGAGGGGGAGTAGCAGCAGGAGGAGGTCTCCTTCATCCCCCCACTTCCTGGTCATCCCGCCTCGGTCTTCTCCCCCTTCTCCTTCTACTCCTCCCTCCCTCCCCTATCCTCTTCGTCCTTCTTCCGCCCTCCATTCTCCCCCGCATCCACTTGCTCCTCCTCCCTCCCCCCTGCAAAGAGCAGGTGCGCAACAAGCGGTGCCTGGCTCTCAAGCCACCTCGGGATTGGCGTCAATGACCTCTTCCGCTTAGGCATCGCGGCCGCGCGGCTCCGCCTCCTTTTGAAGGCGGCTATGATAGAGCCTGCGGGAGTAGGGCAGGAGATGGCGGCCGACGGGCGCGAGCGCCCCGCGCCGCCTCGACCCAGGAGCGGTGGGGCCCCAGGGGATGACCCACATCGTAAGGATGTGCGGTAAGGGTGCAAGGACCTTCGGGACCCATATGTGAACGTGTGTCGGACGAGTATGGTCTGCGAACGTCGGTATAACGATGGGCCGACAGGAGCAAGGGTGCAAGGGTATGTTTGGGAAGCTTGTCCTATGCGGGCTGGCTGCATACGCCCAGGGGCCCGCGGGCGTTGGAACGTCGTTTTCCAAAGCTGGAAACCATCTCCTGTCATTTTCCCACGGCTCTGCAAGCATGCGCAGCGTGCGTTCTCTGAGCGCCCTGGAGAAACATGCAAATCGGATGTGCCCTCGGCGTTATAGTCCCTCGGCTTTTGGCTTGTCAGCAGTTCACACTGTATCATACGGGGCCCATCCGATTCACATTCCCCCGAGCCGAGGGTGGCATGCCTAAGCCGCGGTAAAATACGAATCCGCATTCACCTTTGGCTCGAGGCGCAGCCTCGAAAACACATGGCGCTCCCAGTTCAGCGCGTGCGAGGATTTGGCAACTACGGCGACAACCCCATTAAGCGATTCATCTAGAAAGCAGCTGTGGTACTTTGGGTTCCCGTTACGCCCTGCGAGCAACGTTAAATGGCACCACGAGTGGTGCTTGGGCTTGAATTTGACGGCGGCGTCACGCAAGGCGGACACGTGCTCTTTGAAAGTTGCCATGAATTCGTGCGTTTCTTCGTCTGTCAGGCGAGGCCCGCCAGTTCGCATCAGCTGCATGTGTCGGAGGAGGGCCCTCCCCGCACGCTGCAAGTGGACGCGCCCGCCAACGACATCGTATTTGTCGAGCAGAGACACGCACCAACTAACAAGCGGCGCCGTTTCGGCGCCCTTGAGAGATATTTGCTTGCCGCCCTTACTTTTACCGCCGCCCCACATTTGGGGGGTGAAGTCGCCCAATCTAGAAAGCGCAGCTGGGTTGGCATCGTACCACTGTTTCAAATTATTGTGCAACCGCCTAAAGCAAAAATCTGTCTTCTCGTCTGCGTCGCCCGTGGCGTTAAATGGGCTCGCCCGAGCGATTTTCCAGATCACGGCAGCACAGTACACTTGGAAGACCCCCAAGTACAGGGTGTGAAGCGTGTCGATCCGTAGGACCGACCGTGGGTCCCCCACAATCGTGTGGTCCAGGAGGGGGTTCCTCCTGAGCACACAGTCTGTGCACGTGTTGCCTTGGTGGCGCCTCCGCCAGAAAACCAGGCGGATCGGAAATGTCCGCACCTTCTCCAATTCATGTGTATCAGGCAAGCTGAGCGAAGGTTCAAGTCTGTCCAGCCGACGTAATTGTACGCCGCCAATATGCACATCACGCGCGCAGACACGGCCACCAATTCTTTTTTTCTTGTTTTCAAATGTGAGGGCGCCCAGTAGCGCACGCAGCTCTGGCGCCGACTGGACTCTCACGACGCACTCACACTGCCTGCAGCTATTAGCGTACGAGTTAGCGTCATGCGTGCCCCACGGGTGGCCTTTGGCAGTGACGGCGTCGAAGTTATATAATTGCGATTTGGACGCGCGGCAAAAAATGCATGGCGCGTGCTTGCTCTGCCAAGTCGGAAAACCTAGGCTGTGGCAGAACTCTGCCCAATCCCCCTTGAGCTGCACCAGGGCCGCCCTTGCAGGCAATCGTGGCCGATCCTGCTGCAGCTTGCCAAGGGGGCTTCCTTCGCCCCACTCGTTGCCGTCCCATCGGCGCGCGGGTCGCTCGCCGTTGGCGAGGGCGAGAAACGCCCAGTTTAAAAATTGGAACACAGGCCACAACGAGCACCAATTCTTGCACCCGCACCTACACAAGCGCGACTTGCGCAGCATGCATATCAGGCGCCTCTTCTTCGTCACCAGGGAGTAGAGGAAGATGCCGATGAATGTGTCCACGCGCCCTGTCCCGATGGCCCGAGTATACCTGACGCCGCCAAGATAAAGGGCACAGGGTATCACTGGCTCCCCATACTCTTGGGGAGCTTTGACAGCTGGGTGGTCCCCGTAAGCCTGCTGCCACTCCGCCTGGATCTCAACAGACGCGCAACCATCTCGAAGCTCCTGGCTCGCTAAGTACTCTGCAGCAAGTGCCTCCTGAGGGGGCGTGACGAGCGTGGGCGTGGACTCCCTGTCGTGCTTGCTTATCATGAGGGGGATGTCGATCTTCACTTGGTGCACGTCCCCTGTGAGCTTAAAGACCGTGTTCAATTTTTTCTGGTAGTTCCCAGTGAATTGCGTGTCCCCGAGGGCGTAGGTGGAAAACGGGCCCTTGGCGCCTGCTTTGTCCGCCCAATAGCAGTTGAGGCACAAATCTTTGGCAGTCATCCTGCCCTCGGCGTATAGCCGTAGCCAACGCTCGCACAGAACGCGGCCTGCCTCTTCTTCATCAGGATGATCGGGCTCAGGTTCGCCATCCCATTGGACGCCATCACCATCGGAATCCGCGCCGCTACTTTCAGTAGACCTGCAGTCCCAGTCGTCGCCTTCGTCGCCTGGCCCGTCGCCAGGGGGGTCGCCATCAGAGTCAGACGAACAAGTCGGTTCTTCCCAGGAAGGGCGGCCCCTTTTCTTGGGAGCCATGGCGCCGTGGGGGTTCCCCCTGTCTTGTGCCAGGGCTGCAGATACATGCGAACGGCGCCACCTGTGCATGAACTGGAGCTCCCTGCGGGGCTACAAAACGTGTGTTGGGGTGTGCCGAAATTGGAGTGACGCCCTTATGCGAAATGGGATGGTGCTTGGTAGGGTGATAATGCTGATGGTGACGATGATGATGATGATGATGATGATGATGATGATGCTGATCACGATGGCGATCATGACGATGATGATGCTGATTCTGATGACGGTGATGACCGATGGCGGTATAATGATGGAGAGGGTAACGCTCGCACCTGCGAGCAGGGCGGGCGAGGCAACTCTCGTGCTGCTTGCAACACGGGTGAAGACATCACATTGCAACGTCGAAGATGTGCAAAGGAGTGGCCTTGCAAGGGGGGGGCTGAAGGACAGGAGAGCAGGTGGAGATCTAGAAGAGGTTGGGCGTAACCCCTTGGGCCCTCCGATGGGGCGACTTGAGGAGGGGGAAAGGATTCGGAGGAGGTGAAGGAGCAGGAGGGGGAAAAGTGTGCTGAAGGGGAGGGGGGGGGAGGGGAAGTGGAAGGAGGGCTGAGAGAAGAGGCAGGGAGGGGGTATGGGCGACTTTCTGGGACGCCCCTACTGTATAGGGATACTATGTGCCCCGCCTCTGTTGTCCTCACAATTTCAACAAGCACTTCATTTTCAGGTCCCCACAGTAGCGCGCTCATGCACACATATTCGGTGTTTCTGCTCTTGTCGAGCGCGCCCTCGCATGGGTGGCAGCTGGCCCAGGCTGCCACAGTCATACAAAACACTAGACCCAGCAGCAAGCACATCATGCTGGATAATCCCCTGCATTCGATTCGCAACGAGCCTGCAGCCTGACTCACACCCTCTTCCCTTGGCACCTCCCCAGGTTTGAATTTCGCCTTTTAAATTATTTCTCTCTCCCTCATCCCCTACTCCACCCTCCCTCCAAAGCCATATCTATGTGTGCACAATTATCTTCGCACGACCCTCTCTAGCCACCGCCCTTCTCTGCAGGACTCGCTGCAAAGCTAAACGAACTAGAAGCGGCGTGGCCCGCGCCCCCGGATGGAAGCCTCCAGAGCTGGCGAGGGCACAAAGCTGGGCGCAACTGCAGGTGCCACAAGGACAGAGGGAAGGGGGATTGGGGTTGGAAGGGGGAGGGCAAAGAGTGGCAGGCGCGACCCAGCATCTTACACGCTCGTAGGTCCAGCGCCTCCTCGAGCTCACTGTCGGACGGCAGCGCGTCGATCGATGCTGTAGGGATCAGTTGCAGGACATGGGGGATGGGGGTGGTGCAGGAGGAGGAGGAGAAGGAGGGGGAGGAGCAGGAGGAGCAGGAGGAGGAGGAGGAGAAGGAGGAGGAGGAGGAGGGGGAGGAGGAGGGGGAGGAGGAGGAGGGGGAGGAGGAGGAGGAGGAGGAGGAGGAGGAGGAGGAGGAGGAGGAGGAGGAGGAGGAAGAGGTCCCCAGGGGTCCCCGGAGACCCGCACAGGCCCCTCGAGGCCCTCAGGAGCAGAAGGAGGAGGCCTTGAGGTGGATCCCAGGCGTATCTGGATGGATCTGGATGGAATCTGGATGAAATCTGGATGGATCTGGACAGGATCTGGATGAAATCTGGATGAAATCTGGATGCACGAAACCATGTGTTTTACAGTGTTTTCTGTGCCTTACGCATTTTCATAGTGTATTTTACAAAGGATCGCGCACCTGGATGGAATCTGGATGGAATCTGGATGCATCATCCCTGTGATTTTACAGGGTCCGAGAGGCCTTACGCATTTTCATAGTGTATTTTACAAAGGATCTCGCATCCAGATGGATTCTGGATGGAATCTGGATGCATCATCCCTGTGATTTTACAGGGTCCGAGGGGCCTTACGGATTTTCAGGGTTGTTGAAAAAGGGGCTTACGGATTTTTGTCGTGTATTTTACAAAGGATCTCGCACCTGGATGGAATCTGGATGCATCATCCCTGTGAATTTACAGGGTCCGAGGCGCCTTACGCATTTTCATCGTGTATTTTACAAAGGATCGCGCACCTGGATGGAATCTGGATGGAATCTGGATGCATCATCCCTGTGATTTTACAGGGTCCGAGGGGCCTTACGGATTTTCATCGCGTATTTTACAAAGGATCCCGCATCCAGATCCACAGTGGATGGAATCTGGATGCATCATCCCTGTGATTTTACAGGGTCCGAGGGGCCTTACGGATTTTCAGGGTTGTTGGAAAAAGGGCTTACGGATTTTTGTCGTGTATTTTACAAAGGATCTGAGCCTCCGTTCGAGCTTGATGAAATCTGGATGCACGAAACCATGTGTTTTCTCAGGTTTTATGATGGGTATTTCGAACATCTGGATGGAATCTGGATGGAATCTGGATGAAATCTGGATGAAATCTGGATGCGATCTGGATGCCATCCAGGCGCGCAAGTGGTTTATCCTACTCCCTCTGGTCCCTTTCGAGCTGGGCCCCAGGGGATTCGATCCTCCCCCGATCTCTCGGTCAGCCTCCTGCTAGCCCTGCACGTTGAAGAACGCCTTGCGGGTCGCCAGCATCTTGAGTATGCCATCGCACTTCTGGGAGCACGTCTCCACCTCGTGTTTGAGGTGGCTCGGGAAGTTGCTGAGCGCCGCGTCGAAATGGCCGTCGTACATCAGCTGAGGGGAGAGGAGGAGGAGGAGGAGGAGGAGGAGGAGGAGGAGGAGGAGGAGAGGAGGAGGAGGAGGAGGAGGAGGAGGAGGAGAAGGAGGAGGAGGGGAGGAGGAGGAGGAGGAGGGGAGGAGGAGGAGGAGGAGGAGGAGGAGTTGATAACAAGATCAGGACCAGGGAGGGCCAGAAAGGGGACGGGGGAGGCGGAGGGGGAGGAGCATAACCATGAGCAGGAGCGGGAGGACCATGGGGGTTGAAGAACGGAAATGAGGACGTGCGAGCATGAGCAGGAGGAGAAACACAGAAGGAGGAGGAGGAGGAGGAGGAGGAGGAGAAGAAGAAGAAGGATAAGGAGAAAGAGAAGGAGGAGGGGTCGGGAGGATGAGGAGGACGAGTAGGAGGAGGCGGAGGAGGAGGAGGAGGAGGAAGAATGGTATCCTCGGCGGTCTCAGCGTCCATGGTAGTCATCAGCTCCGAGAAGTTGTCGCTGGCGCACTTGGCCTCCATGGCCTCCAGCGCCCTCTTGAGCTGGCCCGCCTCGTTCGTGCCGCGGAAGAACACCTGGGGGTGCCCTTGGCACTCCTCTTCTTTCCCATTGTAGCTTTCATGGGACAGAGGAGGAGTGTCAAGCGCAGACACCCTCCCCCCACACCTCAGGGGGAGGGAAGGGGAGCCAGCGAGGAGGGGAGGAGGAGGGAGGAGCGAGGAAGGTGGAAACACGAATTCGGAGGTCATCACTCCACCCACCTCAATCGTTTCCCTCTCTCACTCATCCGTCAGTCCTCCATCGTCCCTCCTCCCTCATTTGTTGCATCCCTGGGTCACCCACGGGCCAGACGAACTTTCCTCAATCCTCTTCAGGATCATCTTCGCTTTCCCATGGACCGACGAATACTCGGCCGCGAGCTTTTGTGCCTCCTCGAGCCTCTCCCTCTTCATCCGCTTCGCCTGCTGCTCCTCAGTCTCGGGCTCTTTAGGCGTCTGGCGCCTGCTGCGCTTCCCTTGTCCATCACCTCCGCCTGCAGCAGCCCTCTTGCCGCTTGCTTTGTCCTTCTTGCTCAGATCAGGGCTCGCGGCGTTCTCGATCTCGATTGCACCATCTGCTGCTGCCACCAGCGGTGCCGTATCTTCTGTGTCGGCCGCCACTCCTGTCGCGTCGGGCCCTTTCTGGCTCGACGCCGCCGCCTCCTCAACCTCCTGCTGCGCCGCAGCCTGCTCCCGACGCTCCTCAGCAGCTTTCGCCGCCTCGGCCCGACGCGCCGCAGCCTGAGCCTGCGCAGCAGCCTGAGCCTGCGCCGCAGCCTGAGCCTGCGCCGCAGCCTGAGCCTGCGCCGCAGCCGCCGCCACTGGCTGCGCAGGAGCCTGAGCCTGCGCCGCAGCCGCCGCCACTGGCACCTCATCCTTAGCTGCTGTGCCGCACGCTTTAGCAGCCGCGGCCGCTGCCTGCCCTGGAGCCGCCATCTTGGCTACCTTGGGAGGCGTCTCCTCGACCAGGATAGGCTTCTCAGCCGCGGGAGCCCGGATCCTGCCGCTGGCCACCTGCGCTGCCGTGCTGCCGCTCGCCACCTGGGGCGCCCTGCTGCCGCTGGCCAGCGCTGGAACGTTCCTCTCATTGAACTCCCTCTCGTGCTTCGCCCACTTTTGCTTGAACACGTTCTCCCACCCGACCTTCTTGTAGACGAACTCCATCCTCTCCGTCCAATCGTTGAATCTATACCTGGTCTGCTGTTGCTGTTGGTGCTGCGTGTCCTCTGACTCCTGCCCCTCGTTCCGTTCGTGCTCCCCCACCTCCGCCTACTCCTCCCTAACATCTTCCTTGATGTCGCCGCTGCTGTTGCTGCCGATGCCTCCTCATCTTGCTACTGTTGTCTCCGTCGCTGTTACAAGCACCCATTCCCCTCTCTCGTCACTGCTGCCCCTACCGCTGCTCCGCTGCTCGTCTCGGGTACCATCGGACGGAGATCGCCTTCATGCAGTATTTGTAGGCTCCCTGCACCGCCGCAGCAGAGTGGGCCCCGCCCTCGCGCTCGACGATCACGTCGAAATTGCACAGCTCTGCCCACTCCTTGCGCGAATTTGACTGGCTCTCCGTGTGAGACCGCGACACCTGTGCAGTCGGGGTTGATTGGAGAGGATGCGCGAGAGGACACACGACCCTTCCGAAGACCACATCGCCATAGGAACGTGGAAGCCATGAATCGCGAACCACAGGACGCAGGGGTACCCTTGATTTGACAGGGTCGACCTACTAATCAACCTCGACTGTGATGGGAGGGTCGTCGAGGGATTGAGGGAGGGGGAGGAGGAGGAGAAGGAGGGGGACAGAACGAGAAGGGGAGGAGGCGATGGGGGTGTGAGGAGGAAGGGGAGGGAGGAAGGAGGAGGAGCTTGATCGGGAGACAGATGAGGCAGGAGGATGTGCAAGCATCGACGGCCGCGGCCTGGTACTCCTTATACTTCTCCATGGCCCAGGTCTTCTTGAACTCCTTCTTCTGCGCGGGCGTCTTGTCATTGAACTCCCGCCGCTTGTCGGGCCGCAGGGACTCGATGTACCTGCGGAACCTGCCCCCCATCGTTGAGTCCATCAAGAACTTGAAATTCTGCTTCGGGAGCTCCTCCATGTGCACGTCCTGAGCCGCCGCCTCCTCCCCTGCAGCGCCGAGTAGCTCTGAAGGCACCTCTGAGGGGACGTTGGCCTTCTTCGCCAGGTCGGCCTCCAACTGGGGAGCCGGAGCCGCGGGAGCCGCCGTGACCTGGGGCGCGGTCGACGGCGGCCTGAGGGCAGCACCTGAGGGCACGAGGAGTTGCCCCAGGGAAACAGGTAGAGGAGATGAGAGGACTGAGAGGGAAAAGGAGGAGGAGGAGGAGACAAATCAAGAAGAGGAGGATGACGAGGAGGAAGAGGAGGAGGAGGAGGAGGAGGAGGAGGAGGAGGAGGGGGAGCAGGAGTAGGATCAAGGAGGTGGAGCTTGAGGAGGAGGAACAGGGAAGAGGGATGGCGCCTGGGTCCACTGGCGTTGGCGGGATCGGATCTGCGCCTGGGGGGATCTGGGACTCGTGCAAGCGGTGGCCCCAGGAACACAGGCAAAGGAGATGAGAGGAAGGAGGGGGGAAGGAGGAGGAGGAGGAGGAGGAGGAGGAGGAGGAAGAGGAAGAGCAGGAGGAGCAGGAGGAGCAGGAGGAGCAGGAGGCGCATGAGGAGAAGGAGGAGGAGGAGGAAGAGGAGGGGGAGCAGGCGCAGGAGCAGGAGCAGGAGCATCAAGTGGAGCTTGAGGAGAAGGACGAGGGAAGACGAGGAATGGCGCCTGGGCCCGCAAGCGTTGGCGGGATCGGGTCCGCGCCAGGGGGGATCTGGGACTCGTGCAAGTGCTGGTCAGGGTGGTTCACGCTGTCATCTGTAGATTGCGTTATCTATATGCTCCCCGTCTCCTCCGCCGTTCCCCCAAACGTTCCAAAATCATCTCTCTCATTATCTCGCTCCTCCTTCATCCCTCGTTTTGCTCCTCCTTCCCTACCGTTCCCATCTCCTATCCCCTCAGCCATTCACCCCGCGCATCCTCTTCCCCGTCTCCCTCTTCTCCTGGGCTGCTACTGCTGCCTCGAGCTCCCCACCCCCTCTCTCAAAATGCGCGCCTGGTAACGTATCGGCACTGTCGACCGTGATCGGCTCGAACCACGACGGGGGCGCGGTCATCTGCGTTTGCACCTCGCGCGCCTGGTCCGACAAGCCCGAGCTCGATGCCATCGCTGCTCATCGTGGGGTGAGGGGGTGTCGCGATGGCGGGCCCAAAATCAAACTCGATCGGCAAAAGCCTACGTGAAGACCACAGGAGTTTGGTACAGGCGAGGTGCGTAGATGGGCCCCGTCGAGCTCTGAGTCGCCGACGTTTGTAGGAGGAGTACAGATCTACCTCCCCCTTCCCCCAACCCTGACCCTTCTCCCTTCCCTGCCCCCTGCAGCGCTGATCCATACAGTCGGGGTTGATTGGAGAGGACACGCGAGAGGAAACCACCCTTCCGAGGGCCACATTGCCATAGGAATGCAGAAGGCAGGGGTCGCGAACACGCAGGACATAAGGGTGCCCTTGATTTGGCAGGGTCGACCTACTAATCGGCCTCGACTTTAGCTCGACGGGCCCATATCAGAGCGAGGGTGAGCGCCCGAGCTGTCTTACTTCACGACCCACCTGCGGGCAATAGTTATATCCACATCCAGTGCGTCTTGGAGTCTTGGGCTCCCTTCCCCTGAAACCGTAGACGCACTGGATATGGATAAAAATCTGGCCCCAAGAGGCTCGATTTTAGCCATATCCAGTGCGCCTCGGCGTTGCGGCACCTCTTCCCGAAAAGTCAAAGACGCTCTGGATATGGATATATTTACTGCCCGCACCACCGCCATTCATATCCGCAAGTGCGGGGGCAACCACAATGTGACCATGATTCTTTTCGAGCGCAGAACGTCGAGCCCAGCAGGGCTCAGCTCGATCCGAAGGGCTTCGCAGCCCCCTAACAGCGAACCCTTGGTTGCCTGCCGTGGCTCGCGAGCCCTACCACAACGTCTCGAAGTCCTTCTCATCCGACTCGGACCCCTCCGAGTCGAACATGCCCGCTCGCGGCCTCCGGATGCCCGTCGAGGTCGAAGCCTGCGGGCGCAGTTGGGGGGACGTAGGTGGGGAGGGGGATGGAGGAGAACATGGAGGAGGACAAGGAGGAGGAGGAGGAGGAGGAGCAGGAGGAGGAGTAGGAGCAGGAGGAGGAGGAGGAGGAGGAGGAGGAGCAGGGGCAGGAGCAGGAGCATGAGCAGGACCACAACGACGAGGAGGAGGAGGAGGAGGAGGAGGAGGAGGAGGAGGGGGAGGGGGAGGGGGCAGGGAGGGGAAAGGAGGTAGGATGGGGCACCTTGGGCTTCCAGCCGAGGAAACTGTTCCCAGGGCCGAAGCTCATCACCATCTGAGGGGGTGTGGGAAGGAAAAGGGGACGCAGAGGGTACAGATGGTTTACGGGACCCCTCGAGAGCGATGGGCATCCGCGGATTGACGGCGACACCCTGGAGAATTTCAGGCGTGTGGGCCTGTTTAGGCCGTTGGGTAGGATGTTCAGCATGTTTGGAAACACGGGGTTCATCAGCCAACAGCTCGCCTTGGGCCCGAGTGAGGAGCAGAGCTGAAAGGCACCGAGGGGAGTGTTATAGGTTTGAGTCTGCCCGTTGCCTGCACGTGCTCGGCCTGGTCGACCTTCGACGTGTTCGCCTCTGGCTCCTCGCCTTTGACCTGGGGTGTGGCCCTCCTCTTCCGCGGCGGCGGCGTGTCGAGCCCGCTCATCTCCTCCTCCTCCTCCTCCTCCTCCTTTGCCTGCTCGTGCGCGGCGCTGCCAGCCGCCGCCTCCTCGCCTGCTGCCTCAGCAGCGCTTCCAGCCTTTCCTGGGCCTTCCTTACTTGCAGTCGGTCCTGGGCGAGCCTTCTTTGCAACCTTCTCCCCAGACAGCTGCTGCGCCTCCTCGTCGTGTGGAGGGCCTTTCTTCGTGAACTTGCGCTTGGGGGGGCCCGCCGCCGCCGTTGCTTTCTCAGCTTCCTTCAGGTCCTCGCCGCCCGCAGCTGTCGCATCCTCGACCTCCTTATTCTCTTCCTCCTCCTCCTCCTCCTCATTCTCCTCCTCTTCCTCTTCCTCATCCTCTTTCGCCGCGTCTTCGTCTGCATCCTCGGCTTTCTTAGACTGCTCACCCTCCCACTCGTCATCGTCAGCTGCACTGCCTCGGCCGCGGCCTTTCTTTTTGCCTTTGATCGTGCCCTTGCTGCCTTTGCGTTTGCCTTTCACCTTCTCGCCGCCGACGCTCTGCTCGGCAGCGTCGCCGCGCTTGGCCTGCCCCTTGCCTTTGCCCTTGCCTTTCAACGCCATCCTCATGGTTGCAAGGAACCTCGCCCATCCATCAGTTCCCTTAGGGCCCTCACCGACCCATCAGTTTCCCCAGGGAAACCCACCCTTCACGGTCGCGTCCCTCGACTATGCGGTGCAAACTATGTAGTGCAAGCTATGCAGTGCAAGCTATGCGGTGTGAGCCAGGGAGGTGGAAACTGCGCTGTGAAACATATGCAGTGAAGATCTTCTTCTCACACTTGCTCCAATACACCCCACCCGCCGTTGGATGACCCAGAGCTCCTCTGGATGTATGCTGGCTGAGTCTGCAGCATGCTCAGCTTCGACTCCTCGATCTCGCCCTTGGAAGCGCCTCGAAGCGAGTTGAACGAGTGGGAGGAGTAGGAGGAGGAGGAGGAGGAGGAGGAGGAGAAGGAGGAGGAGGAGGAGGAGCAGGAGGAGGAGGAGTGGGATCCTCAAGGGCAGGAGGAGGAGAAGGAGGAGGAGGGGGATGAGGATGAGGACGAGCAGGAGGAGGAGCAGGAGAAGTAGAAGGGCTCCTCCCCCTCCCTGCATATCCTTGCCTCGCCCTCTCTCATCATGGTCCTCCATGCTCCTCATCCCCCCGCCTCGATCCTCCTCCCGTGATCCGCCTCCTCTGCCGCCTTATCCTCCAGTTTCTCCTCCCTCTCCTCCTCCTCATCCTCCTCCTCCGCTTCCTGCCCCTCCTCCTCCTCCTCCTCAGCCGCGCCTCGCATGTGCATCTTGGCAAGACCGATCAGAACCTTCTCCGCGTCCTCCTCCGACGGGAAGTCAACCGCATCGACTTGTGTAACCTGCGCTGGAGAGCAGGCCCAACCCAACTCAGCCCAAACCCCGACCAATCCCCAACGTATTCCTCTGCGCATGTTCCTCGCCGTCCGAATCCCCACACGTATCCCCTATACCGTCGGACGCCTCTGTCCACCATCACCCCCGTCCATATTATGTGGTTGCTCGAACCTAGTGTTCGTCCGTGATCTTCCTCGAGACACTTATACCTTACCTCCCTCGCCCATTCCCCCATGTTAATCCCAGAGCCTGGGGAGTCGCCCTCTTCTCGTCGCCGTCCAGCAAGATGAGCAGCCTGTTGTGCCTGTTCGTCTTGCGAGCGATGCGCAGCGCCCACTCGCCCTGCACGTTGTGGCACCAGAGCTTCCTCTGCTTGTCGGTGGCCTTGGCCGTGCCCTTGCTCGCGCTCGTGCCCTTGCCCTTCCCGCGGCCCCTACCGCGGCCACCGCGACCGCGGCCTCCTACTATAGAAGAGGCAGGAGAGATCGAGGAGTAGGATGATGAGGAGGAGGAGGGGGAGGAGGCGGAGGAAGAGGATGAGGAGGTGGACGAGGAGCATAATTAACAGCAGCAGTAGGGGGATACGGGGGGTCGGTGAAGGGACGAGCTGAGGAGGATGTTGGCGCTTGCTGGCGCCGCGGCAGGCAGGGGGCAAGGGAGGTTGGCGAAGAGACGAGCTGAAGAGGACGTCGTTGGCGCCTGCAGGCGCCGCGGCAGGAGGGGGTCACGGGAGGCTGGTGAAGGGGCGAGCTGAGAGGGGATATTGGCGCCTGCAGGCGCCGCGGCAGGAAAGGGGCAAGGGAGGTTGGTGAAAGGACGAGCTGAGGAGGACGTTGGCGCCTGCAGGCGCCGCGGCAGGAGGGGGACAATGGGACGTTGGTGAAGGGACGAGCTGAGGAGGATGTTGACGCCTGCAGGTGCCGCGACGGGAAGGGGGCAATGGACGTTGGTGAAGGGACGGGCTGAGGAGGACGATGGCGCCTGCAGGCGCCGCGGCAGGAGGGGGACAACAGAGGTTGGTGAAGGGGCGAGCTGAGGAGGACGTTGGCGCCTGCAGGCGCCGCGGCAGGAAGATGACACCGGAGGTTGGCGAAGGGACGAGTTGAGGAGGATAATGGTGCCTGCAGGCGCCGCGGCAGCAATTGCAGGCTCCATCACCTTGTCCTCGATATGCCAAGAGTCGCCGTCGGGCCACCGATCGAGGATGACGAGGAAGAGGAGTCTAGGAGGTGGAGGTGAATGAGGGGGCGGCGGAGGGGGGAACATGTGGAGGAGGGGCGAGGAAGATGAGGGAGGGATACTTGGAGAAGGAGGTGCATGCGGTGGAGGAAGCAGGGTGGATGGGGAGAGGAACGGGGGTAGGCGGAAGAGGGACACGTGGGAAGGATGATGGAAGCAAGGGGGACAGTTGCCACCTCGCGAACCAACCAATGAGCTGGATGTATTGCATGTCGTCTGTGAACTCCTTGATGCCCTTCGGCTTCTGGCGCCAGGCCTGGTCGAGCTCTGGAGCGTAGCCATAGGTGAATGCGAACGTGCGATCCTCTCAGGGAGAGGAGGGGGAGGGGAAGACGAGAGACACTGGTAGGAGGGCGAGACCCTGCCTGGCGTGGGATGGAGGTGGGATCGACTCTATCGGCTTTCCCACCTCCTCCCCCTCCGAGTCCTCATCGACCCCTACCCCCCGAGTCCTCGAATTCACATCGTAATGTCGGCTTCCAGGAGCCAGTCCCGACTGTCCTAGAATCCTCTCCCCAATCCAAGAGGAGGGGCAGCAGGGCGGGGGAGATGTTTATGTGGTGTCACGTGTTTTCCGCCGCCTCCACTTGAACCCAGTGCCCATATCACAATAGCTCTCCTCCCACTCCTCAGGCGGTGAGGTGGGGGAGGGGGGAGATGAGACGTCGACCTGCCCTCCTCTCCCACGAATCGCTTCTCCTCCTCTTCCTCCTCCTTCTCTGCGCTCTGCTCGTCGATTCCAGACTGCCCGTCGAACGCCGAGCCCCATGCCGAGCCTAGATCGTTCGAGACGGGCACGTGCGAGCTGCGTTCAAACAGTTCGAGATCTATGTTCCACCATCCCACTCTCGAACAAGAAGGGGGACCCCGTTCCACACGTCCTCGAGGCGTGAAGGAGGACGAGAGTGAGACGAGGAGTTGGTACTCTCCCCCATCAGCTCACCCCTACTCTTACCCACCGCCCATTCCTGCCTCTCACCCTCGTGCTATCCGTATGCCTCCTCCTTCCCCCCGCGGCAGGGAGATACATTTGAATACAGGGTGTCCTCGGCCTCATCCTTCTCAGTACCTTCAGATGGCTTCGGCGAGTCGTCCTTCCCTGCAGCTGCCGTCGGCTCATCCTGCTTTGCAGCTGCTGGCTTCTTCATGATGACCGTCTTGTCTGCCAGGCCGCTCTCGTTCCAGGCACCTGCCTCCTGAAGATCCGTTGGGCCTTCCACCTCTTCCTCTTCATATGTCTCTTCCTCTTCTTCCTCCTCCCCCTCCTCCTCACCTTCGCCCTCCTCCTCATCGTCTTCGCCTTCTGCCTCCGCCGCGCCGTCTGATCTTGACTCGCCGCCAGGCGAGTCCGCCATCTCATCCGCTGCCTGAAGGGAGCCCATCCATGGCAATCCAGATTAACCCCCATTCAAATCTGCGATGCGATCTGCATTGGGTATGGGTGGAGTCAGAGGGGGGGGGTCTGGAAGCGATCTGGATGGGAGTTCGATGTGATCTCGATGCGAGCTGGATGGGATCTGGATGCAATCTGGATGCGATCTGGCTGCCCAGACAGCATGTGGATGGGATCTGGATGCAATCTGGATGCGATCTGGCGGCCCAGACTGCATCCAGATTTCATCCAGATTTCATCCAGATTTCATCCAGATGTCATCCAGATGTCATCCAGATCCCATCCAGATGACATCCAGATTCCATCCAGATTTCATCCAGATCCCATCCAGATCCCATCCAGATCCTCCTGCATCCCTGGTTACCGGATGTGCTCCCCAGAGTGCCTTGCCAATGACTTCCAGAGCCCACGTGGTCTTCGACCGCAAGCGTGTCTGCAGATCCTGTTGGGGACGAGGACAGTCGAGGAGAAGAAGGAGGAGGAGGAGGACGACGACGACGACGATATCGACGACGACGACGAGGAGGAGGAGGATAGAGAAGGGAGACGACGACGAGGACGACGACAACGACGAGGACGAGGTCGACGAGGACGATGACGAGGTCGACGACGACGAGGCCGATGACGAGGTCGACGACGACGACGAAGACGAGGTGAACGAGGACGATGACGAGGTCGACGACATCGATGAGGACGACGAGGAGGAGGAGGAGGAGGACGACGACGAGGGCGACGAGGACGAGGACGAGGACGACGACGACGAGGACGACGACGGCGACGACAACGAGGGCAAGGTCGACGACGACGGCGAGGATGAGGACGAGGTCGACGACGACGAGAGCGACGAAGGCGACTACGACATCGTTGACGACGACGGCGACGACGACGGCGAGTCCTTGAGCAAGTAGGCGAAGCGAGCCGTCATCTGCTTGGTGTAGTTCTTCCGCTCGGCCGCCTTCACCTGCGGGATGGGTGGGCGGCGATGACGGCGACAACGAAACTGAGGAGGACGACTAAGACGAAAGCGACGATGACAGCGACGACGACAGCGACGGAGAGGACGATGTCGACGATGACGTATGAGGACGACAACGACATCAAAGACGATGACGACCACGATGACGACCACGACGACGACGACGACGAGGATGACGACGACGACGAGGATAAAGACGAGGACAAGATGAGGACGAGGTCGACGAGGACGAGGAGGAGGAGGACGACGACGACATCAACGACGACGACCACGACGACGACGATGAGGATGACGGTGATGACGAGGACAAGGATGAGGACGACGACGACGAGGACAAGGAGCAGGACGAGGCCGACGAGGAGGAGGAGGAGGAGGAGGAGGAGGAGGAGGACGACGACGGAGCGCGAGACCAAATTCGCCTTCTTGAACTGCTCTGCATTCTTGAGGCACTCCTGCAGCGCGGCGGTGATGCAGTCCTCTTTGACGTAGAAGTTCCAGTCGCTCACCTATTCGCGGCATTTTCTCTCGTATCCCCTACGTTATTTGTCCTACCTCCTACCCCCTCCTACCTCTTACCTCGTCCTGCCTCCTCCTACCGCCTACACCTCCGACTCTCCCTCCATTTCTGTTCCTGCTGAACCTCCTTCGCCCTTCTTGATTCTCCTCACCTTCCTTATCCTCCTGCATTGCACCCGTGCGATCGCCTCGCCCAACGCCTTGAAGATCGGCGCGATCTTCTTGATCGCCTTCTTGGCCTCCCCTGCCGTGAACTTGATGTCCTGGGGCGATTCCCCGTCTCCTCCTCCCGCGCTCGCCCTCTCTTATACGAACCTCCGGAAGCCCAACACTTCAAAACCCACCCCGAAACTTTTAATCCCCGAACTCCCGAAACCCCCAAACCCAGAAATAGCGAAACCCCAACCAGCACGACATATCCCGGAACTCCGAAACGCCGACGGTTCCTGTCCTCCCTGCGTTGTTCTGCCCCTTGTTGCCCTCCCCTCCTTCGCTGAGTTGCTCTGCTGCTCCTCTGTGCTGCTGTGCTGTCCGTGCTGTCCTCCCCTGCACTCCCTCCTCTGCTGGGCCCTCCTTTATTTTCCCCCTCTGTCCTCAATCTGCTCCCCCATCCCATCCCTGTTGCCCCGCATCGCTCCTTGATGAAGCCAGCGCGCTCAGCGTGCTGGCTCAGGACGCTCGCGACCGCGCTTGCATCGGCAAACGCGGCCCGCGCGGGCATCTGGCCCGCTTGCCACGCAGGCAAAACTCGGTCCGAAAACCTGCGCGCTTCTCCTGTCCCCCCTTCCTCCGACCTCGCCCTCCTCCCCCCTGCCCTGGGTAAAAGGGTGGAGGAGGGCCCCCCCTGGCTGCAGCGCTCGCGCCCTGAAGGAGGGGAGGGCCCCCTTGGCGGCACCGTTCGCTCCTCGAGGCCGCGGGCCGCGGAGGCAGACGAAAACGACGATGACGACGACGTCGGCGACGACGTCATCTCGAGAAGGAACAGCACCAGGAGGCGGAAGGAGGGGGACGAGGAGGAGGAGGAGGAGGAGGAGGAGGAGAATGACGACGAGACGACCGAGATGGGCCACAGGCGTGTCGCACGTGTGTCGCAGGCGGGTCGTGGTTGGGTCACGGGCAAGTCGCGGGCGGGACGACCACAAGTAGTCGGGCGCAGGGCGGCTCGTTGACAGGTCGACCGCAGGCAATGTAGGAGAAGCTTGTATGTGTATATAACATATAGATATTAGTTTGATTCCCCTTGTCTTTTGTGTTCTATATCTATATGCGTGCTCATATATATATATATATATGTATTATCTATCTTTTTTTCCCAGACAAACAACAACGCGCAGAGCTTACGGATTTCAGTTTTTTGAGAAAACGCAAGGAACAACGATGGCTTACGCATTTCAGTCTCGGAAAAAGCGCAAGGCTTACGCATTTTTGCCTGGTCGTGATTTTGAAAGATGTGGAAAAAAGCGCAGATTTCAAAAGGCGCAGTCGCGGTCGGCATGCGCATTTTTGCCGCTCGATTTGAGAAAACGCGCAGATGGAACAACAGCAAAAAAAATGCGCATTTTTATGTGTAAAAGCGCAGATCCACCCTCTGGGTTCTTGTTCCGTCTCAGAGCTTCGGCAGCCGACTGGGCGAGCGAGTGGAAAATTTGCATAAGATAATGCGAATCTTTGAAAGCTGCCGCGACGCGGGTTTTTTTGGGCAGCATTGGGGGCATCTTCGGTCGTTTCGGAGGCGGTTGAAGGTTGAAGAAGCCGTCTGGAGGCTATCTGGGGCATCTGGGAATGACTTCTGGTGACTTGGCGTCTTAAGCCGCCTTGGGGGCCTCTTGAAACGCCCCGAGGCCCTCGTCGCAGCCCCCGGGGCTTCCGGCGCCCGTTGCAGGGGCCACCCGGGGGCCGCCCGAGATTTGCGCGGGGTATTTTTTCGTCCGGGGACCTTGTAAGGGGCAGCCGCGCGCGCGATGCCGGAGATTCCAGCGCGCCCGTTGCCCGTTGGGCCCGCGAGTTTGGGATGAAGATTGAGATTTCAATTGCAGCGGGCGCGGCGCTGCCTGGGCGACCGCGCAGGAATGCGACAGGGCGCCGGCGCCGTCGGCATGGGTCAGCAGCACATTGCGGACGCAGCCGCCGGCAAGTATTCCGCGGAGCGCGAATCATAGGCCCTGCCAGAGAGCCCCCCCCAATGTGACGATGCGCGGAGGTCCACCGAGAAGGCGTTGAAGTTCCGCGCTTCAGCGCCAGCTCGAACACTGCGGGGCGTCTCGTCGCAGGCTGGGGCTCGATGCGCAGCCGCGGCAGATGGCGGGGTGCGCGGAGTCGCAGAACATGCTATATCCAAGGCGCCGCAGGGTGCACCGCTCCAGGCGCGGCGGGTAGAGTGCAATATTCGACTGCGGACGACCAGTGACAAGCGGGCGGTAGCCCGCGCATGGCAGCGGCTAGCTCAGGCGGTTGTCAGCGTCGCGCGTTTGCTAGGTGGCCGCGCCGCGGTCCTGCCGTGCTTGGAAGCGCGGGCCGAGGAGCGCGCGCATTCGCCGTGCTTCGGTAAGGGCATGCGCTTGGGGCCGGACATCGGCGTCCTCGAGGCTCGGGCCACGCGTAGTCACGCGGTTGCAGAGGCAGCGGGCGCCGGGGGAGAGCGCGACGACAGCGCGAAGGATGTTCACTATAGCAGGGCGCGCCCACGATTCACAAGCCAAGTGCCCGTTGCGGGGGCGCGCTTCCCCATGGACAGGCGCGCGCGCCCCGGACGCCCAAGCGACGTCTGCCAGCGCGGCGATGCAGCGCCGTGGGGTGGCGGCGCGGCCCGTTCTAGCAGATGGAGGGCCAGGGGGCCCCTGCCCAGAGGGCTTCAGAGCGGCGCGAGAGACAGCGCCCTCGCAGCAGCTCCTTGGATGGGGGCGTGGCGCCGCTGGTGGGAAGGGAATGCGCGCTTCGATGGCGCGCGCGACCAGAGTGGTGGCTGGGTGCGGCCCTGCGCCCGCTTGCGGCTCCTGCCTGGAGGGCATCGGAGCGACTCGAGCAGCTTCGCCCTCTGGGCTAGAGCGCGACATCCAGGGCATGGGCTTCGCCCCCCAGGTTCGGCGCGGCCCCGCGCTGGCTCGCAACCTGGCGCGCCAAATATCCCGGCGGCGCTGGCGTCGCGCCCCGAATCGTCGGGCGCGCAGCTTCTCGGCGACGTCAGCGACGAGGTGCGCGATGCCAAATCGCGCGGAGCAGCGCCGCGACGGCGGGGCTGCGGCGTAGCGGCGGTCGACGGCCGCAGCGCGTTGCGCCCGCCGGCGCGGGCGCCCGGTGCTCCGCGCCCGAGATGGCTGCCAGCGCGCCCGCGTGATTTTTTTCATGCTGAAGACACCTTTTGTGCGAGCGCCTGCGGCGTGCTTCCCAGTCGCGCAGTCGGGCGCGGACTCCTGGTCGGTGCAGCAAAGACCGCGCGCCTCCGCGGCGCTTTGTCTTGCTGCCGGAACCAGCGTTAGAAGCGCTAGCTTGTGTGTTTCAGGCATGCAAGTCTTCCTGCGACAGCTGCGCCTTATCGCGGCGCCGATGTAGGCCGCGGCCGGCGACCGCGGGCGCGGGCCTCATCTTCCGCGCGCGGGCGCCCGCCGCGCTCGGCGCAAGTTGCGTCGCCAGTCGCCCGGGCTGGCCCACGCGCTGCTCAGGCAGAGCAATTGGGGGGGTCGCGTAGGCGCCAGTTCGATTGTCGCGTCCTGGTTTCACGCAGTCGGGTCGGAGGCGTACGTCGCAGCAGAGAGGGTCACTAGTGCGTTCGTCGCGGCTTTTATCAAATTTTATGGAGGAGTCCCCCTGGGCGAGATGCGAGACGCATTCCGTTCCTTCCGGTGCTTCTTCCTGCGCGCGACGTGCAGGGCGTGGCTCGGCCCGCGTATCGGCGGGCTTGGATTGCACCGCCGTGACTCGTTGCTCTTTGCGCCGCTTGGTCTGCCGGCTGGGTGCGCGGGCGTTGGCGTGGATTTCCGGGCCTTCGCGATGCGCGAGCACGGTGGGCTTGCGTCGGGGAACCTGACGGTGGACCTCATGCATCCACGTTGGCGGCGACGACAAAGAAATCGCGGCAGGTGGCGCTGTCCGAGCGGGGCGCGGGGCCCAAGGCGCGTCGCGAAGACCGCGAGCCTTTCTGGCTGGCGAGGTGGCGGCGGCAGCAGTTGGCGGCGAGCTCGGGCAGCGCGCGGCCCCGCAGCTCGGCCTCGACGGCAAAGGGGCGAGGGGTTCAGCGACGCGCCCTGGCGCCGACGCGGCTGGCGGTCGGATGGGGGGGCGGCGCGGCGACTCGGATCATGGGGCCGGCGCGCCACTGCAAGGTTCAGCATCTAGTTATCCGCGCTGGGGGTTACGGTCGATGCGAAGGGCTGACGGGCGCGCGGGCAGAGCTTTTCATTTGGGGTAGCGTTGCGCTGTAACCTCGTCTCGGAGGTCGATCGGTTTGGCTGCCTGGGGCTGTCTGTTTGCAATTCGCCGCCAGGGCGCTCGTTGCCCCCCCCCCCGGCGCCGTTTGAGAGGCCGGCCTTCTCAGTGCCGAGCTCGCGCTTCCCAATGGCGCCCGCGCGCGACCGGCGATGGGGTCGACCTTGCAGCGGGGCAGAGCGATTTGGCAAGTCGCTGTTTTTGTCCAACCACCGCGAATGCACGCGCCAGCGAACTGAGCCGACTCTGCGGCGCAAGCGGGCGACCCGCTGCAAAGCGGGCCCGCTCTCAAGGCCCCATCTTTCAGATTCTTTCGTTTTGGGCGGGTGCCCGCTGGAGTTCCGCGCCAGCCGCCGCGCGGGGGGATCGCGACGGGGTCGAAATGCCACCGCAGCAGGCTTCCGCAGATATGATTTACAGGATGCTCAGCGCTGGATTTCAGGCGGCCCGTGAAAATGCGTCGGGTGACAAGCTGAGCTTCTCGCGGGGGGGAGGGCGGCCTGGGCGCCGCGTTCGACAGTTTGCATTCCAGGAAGATCACCAAGACCAACGCTAAGCGCGCGCTCTTTCGCGCGAACGCCTCTGGGCAGAGGGCGAGGCGCGCGGCCTTGGGCGCGAGGCGCGCGGCGAATGCAAGTTGGGTGCAGCATGCCATTCGTTATTTACAAGCTCTTTCGGCCCACTCCCGTTTGGGGCGGACGTCAGGGACTTATGTTTGGGGCTCCAGGAGCCGGACATCGTCTGGTTTGGCCGTGGCGCTGTTCGCGTCGAAGCACCGTGTTTCCTCCCCGGTTGAGCAGGCTGCCTTCGCGGATGTCCCAAAGGAGAAGGGTGGGGTTTTGCTTGGTCGATGCCGCGGGCAGGCCGTGCAGTTCGCTTGCCAGGCTGCCCATCTCAGTGTCGCGGTGGACGGCGTTGCCTCCAAATCTTCGCCGCGGCGTTTCCAGGGGGCTCCGTCTGCGGCTGCGCCCTTCGCCCTCGGGTCGGCGGGGGCGGGGTGGGGCGCGTGTGCGGGGGGGGGGGGGGGGGGCAGCGTTGTCGGAGGAGCCGTTCCAGGCGGGCGCCCCCGCCCCAGCTAAGGCGGATAGTCTTGCAATTGCAGTCGCTTCCCAGATAGCCGACCGCAGCGCGAAGGTGCACGGTTGTAAATCAGCGATTGCCGGCGCCGCTCTCCCACATCACTTGCGGCTCCGACCGTAGAAGCCAGTCGCGAGGTCGCCGTCCGTCGCTCGTTCTTTGGACCCGCATCGAGGCCATGACGTACGTTAGAGCGCATCGGTGCTTGGTCGCGGTTGATTTCTTCGCGCCTGCAAAGCACGCCTCGTCGCGAGGTGACCGCGCTGCTGACTTTCGCGCAACGGGGGCCTCGAGGTTGCGCGCTCGGGTGGGGCCCGAGGTCGCCGACCGCCTGGATGCGAAGGCCCAGTCAGCCGCGAGTTTCGCCGAGCCTGCGCGCGTGCTGTGCCCCCGCCTTTTCGAGGCAAGACCCACTCGCCGCGTGCGCGCGTTGGCGGCCCATCGCTGAGTAAAGCGCATGGCAGGCTGGCACGAGGCTCCTTGGCCGACAATCTATGAATTGTTTGTTGGAGCAAGCGGGCGGAAACCAAACCCTCGGATGCCCCCCGCCTTCTCGCCGAGGCCGTCCGTCGCCCGCGCGGGCGCGTCCTCGCCGCTGTCCTTTCCTCGGAGACCCAGCCCAGGTCCACTGCCAGATCTCGGGGGGCGAGAGGTTCCTCTTGCACTTGCCGTGCGTTCGCTTCGGATGTTGGGCCCGGTGGTCCGCTCGGAAGTCCAGTCGAACATGTTTGCAGCCCGCGCGGAGGGGATCGGAGTGCTCCAGAAATACCGCCGCGGGAACGGGCCGTAGCAACTGTGCCACGCAGCTTGCCGAGCAGAGTTCGGCCAGCAGAATCCTGCTATCGCCCTTGCGGCAGAGTTCACTAACATGTTGTCCAGTGTGCGGTGGCCTGCTGCGGTGCCCAGGCGGGGTGGCGTCCCTGGTTTGGGGCCAGCGAGAAGGCCCTTACGGCCACGGCTCCATGCTTCTGTGCTCTCGCGAGAACTTGACCCCCAGGGCTGTTCCACCCGACCCCCGCCTTCGTTTCCTCTCGTTCTGCGTTCGCCAGGTCCCGCGCTGAGCTCTGCGCCCGTGCCCCCGTTTCGTTGTGCCCCCGTTTGGTTGGTTCTGGGCCCCGCGAGCAGGCATGGTCGGAGCCTTGTATACCCGTGCAATTCCGTTTTTAGTGTCGGGTGGCGTCGAACAGCGTCTGGTAATCAATGATCTAGCGCCGATTTGGCATCGATTGGCGTCGGCTTGCGCCAATTAGCGTCGACGTGATGTCGATCGCCGTCGATTAGCATCAACGACCGTCGGCCAGCAAGATGGTAATGGGGGCCCTCATGAGTTGCCACCGAAGGCATGCCTGCGCGCGACGTGCCGTACCCGCGCCCGAGACCCACGTTTGGCCTCGTGATTTTCACAGTGTTGGAATTATGTCTCGACGTCGGATCTCAGGGGGGGATGGGTGAAGCGGCGTGGCCGGGAGACGCGATGGCCGAGGCTGGCGCCGACGGGCAGAGGTTGACGGGCGGAGGGGGCCCTGTGCGGTTGCGGCGGCAGTGGCGACCAGCAAACCCGCGCCGGGTGTGAGCCGTGACATCGACGTCACGAAACAGTTGCAACATCATG
>CAUYUJ010015472.1:0-110000 GCA_963575745.1 Prorocentrum cordatum | reverse complement strand
CAAGGCTGCAGTGCCCTGGAGGACCGTCACGGATAGCGGCCGCGGTGAGAGACCACCCCCTGCGCACCCCCTCTGGTGTCGAGAACATGCCATGCCTGCTGTGCCCTGGACGACCGTCACGGATGGCGGCCGCGGTGAAAGACCACCCCCTGCGCACACCCCGTGGTGTCGAGAATGTGCCATGCCTGCTGTGCCCTGGACGACCGTCGCGGATAGCGGCCGCGGTGAGAGACCACCCCCTGCGCACCCCCTACGGTGCCGAGAATATGCCATGCCTGCTGTGCCCTGGGCGACCGTCACGCATAGAGGCCGCGCTGAGAGACCTCTCTCAGGGCACTCCCTATGGTGTCGAGAATATGCCGTGCCTGCTGTGGCCCTTCGCACCAGCGGCTTCAGGAATGTCGGATTCTGCGGCGACGCATCGACCGTGCATTGCAACAGTCTAACAACTCCGCCCCCTGTCCAGACGACATCCCATACGCAGCACGGCGCAAGTTTGGGGATGTGTCCATTGAGGTTTTGCGAGAAGGCTTCCAGGATATATGCCGCCTGGCTAACCCCGAGGCGCCGCGTGACCTTTGGCCGGACTTCAACGCTGGCCTGCTGATCCCCCCCCGAAGCAACCCAGCGGGGAGACTTTGGGCGGGGCGGCGCACTGCGCCGTGGGCGGCGCGCGGCCGCTCAGCTTCGCCAGCGCGGACAACAGACTTCTAGCCAGTGCTTGCCGTTGGCTGTTGGAGCCGGCGCTGGGGCCCCTCGTCACCGGGGAGCAGAAGGGGGCTTTATTCGCGGTCGGTCGATGCTGAGCAACATCGTGGATATTGAAGAGGAGATGCTGCGCTGCGCGGCTCTGGAAACAGGCGGGTTGGCATTCTTCTTTGATTGCGCTGCTGCCTTTTCCTCCATCGGGTAGCAGACCTTCATGGCATTCTTCAGGCACTTAAGTGGGATGGCCGCCGCGGCCGCTTACTTTCATTGGCGCCCTCTTACGCGAACAACTATTGCGATATATATATCTGGCGGGAGCGCGATTCAGAGGCTTTGCGACGACTCGGGGGATTCGGCAAGGCTGTCCGTTATCGCTGTTGCTGTATGCCGCTTGCTCGGATCTGCCCCTCGGGGGGCATGGCCGAGAGATGCGGCAGCCTCGCGACCGCGCATTCGCAGACGACTTGGCGGTGGTGCTAACAAGCGCTGGCCCACAGCTACAGCGTCTGAGGCAGTTGTCCGATGAGTTCGCTCGCGTATCTGGCCTGCATCTCAACGTCGGGAAATCGGTGATAGTGCCTTTGGACCCGGGCGCAATCGAGCACGCGAAGGCGCTTCTTCGCAGGTGCGTGCAGGGGTGGGACGGGGTGACCGCTGCCAGCGCAGCCAAGCATTTGGGTGTCTATCTGGGCCCCAGCAAGGCGCAGACGCCGCCCGGCCAAGTTCGCGTCGTGGGCGGAACAATGGGGGTGTCTAGACGCGGGTCTCATATTCACCTTGGAAGCTTTACGCGCCTACACGGTCTCCGTTCTGCTCTTCGTGGGCCAGCTTGAGCGCCCTCCCGAAGACCTCCAATGCGCAATTGCGCGGGCCGGTCGGCGCCTCTTCCCAGGCCCGTGCGATGGGACTGCCGCCGAGGCGTTGCAGGAACTCGGGCACTTCGGGTTCCCAGCGAGCCTCACGGATGTCGATTTGACAACGGTGGCGGCGAAGGCGAGAGCGGTTCAGCACGAGGCTGGCGGGAGTTTGGACATCTCCTGGCGGACTCTGGCGATGGCCGCTCTGGAGTGCCCGGCGCGCGCTTCGCTTGCCAGGGTTGAGGTCCTGGAAACAGGTTGCTCGCGCCCCTGCCCTTGAGGAGGCGCGCCAGCGCTTTCTAGTGTTCGGAAGCGGGGGGCCCTGGCAACCGGAAGCGGCGCAAGCGGCTGGGTTGGCAGAGGCGTGCGGCCCTACTGCTCTGCGCTGATGCGCGCCCTTCGCCGGTGACGCAGTTCCGTGCGCGATTGACGAGGAAGCTGCAGCACTGGCCGTTGGCGCTTCTTCCCCGCCTTCGCGCCGATCCTGCTACCGAGGCATTGGAGCGGATTGGGGTTTTGTGCCAACGTCTCTGGTGCAATGGGCGGCGCACCGGCCCCCGATTTGGGCGCGCCACGGGCTGCCGGTTTGGCTGTGGTCACGACCAAGATTCGCTTCGACATTTCGCTTCTTGCCGGGTCGTCCGGTCGCTGCTGCAGGAACTGCTTCCGGAGCGCGAGCAGGCGCGGGCTCGCTTTCTCCGCGTTGGGGGCCCAGGCTGGCCGATGACGAACTCATCAACTGGGCTGTCAGCATTTTCGGGTTATACCGCACCCACAATTTGAGCCGCCATGGCGCCGCCCACGCAGGCGACATCGCAGAGGTGTTTCGCGAGTGCTGCAGCGAGGCACGTCGAGGACAGTCGCGGGATGAGGAAGTGGGCGCGGCCGCTGAGGAGTAGGTGATTCGCACTCCTGACTGTGCACGCGCGGCTTTGTCTTTCTCTCTTGCTCCTGCGCTGGCAATTTCGGAGATGTGTTTGTCAAGCTGCTGATGCCGTGTCGGCATCGAAATGTGTTGCGCCCGCCATGCAGATAATGTTTGACTGCCTTCGTCCCAGCAGTGGCTCGCGCCAGTGCCGGAAGGGCACTGGTGCCCTTTGTCCTCCTCTTCTCCTCCTTTCTCTTCTTGTCTGTCTCTGCTGCGCTGCAGCGTCTAACATGCAGACTTGTGAGCTGTAGCTCGCTGGGAGCCTCTTTGGCGCATGGGTTCAGCGTGGGACGGGGCCCGCTTCGCTGCCCGAGATTTTAAGCGCTCGTCGGCCAGGCCGTCCGACTCGCCTCTCCCTCCTCCTCCTCCTGTTCTTCCTCGTCCTCGTCCTCCTCCCCCCTGAACGTGGTGCCGTCTACCCGGCCGGCCACTGTACACGAGGCTCTTGATTTTGGTGTTGACCCTGTAGGGTAATTCACAAGTTCCGCCGCAACCGCTAGTTCTGCGTGGTGTGATTCGATTGTGAAGGCAAGCGCCTAGGCTGACAAAGATCTTCTTTTCCATTGCGTCAGGTTTGGTGTTATTTTATATATGTTGATATAAATGCATATACATATACATAGACATAGACATATATATATATATATATATATATATATACATATACATATACATATACATATATATATACATATATGTATGCATATGTATATGTATATGTATATATATACATATATATATAAGAACTTCGTGTGGGTGGGGCGGAGGGGGGTGGACCACCGACCTCTGGGGGGCCAGCCTTTGGGGTGAGCGGGGTGGAAGGGAAAGGGGCCCTCGAAATGGGGCAGATCGGGGCGCACGCGTGGACTTCAGCGGAAGCGGGACGCAGGATCTTGCAGGATCCTGCAACAGCGGAGCGTGGCTGAGCAGGGTTTGGGAGCCGCTCGTGGCCTTGGGAAGTAGCCTTATAGATTGGCTGAGTCGAATCTGGGAAGCCACTCCGAATTTGCAGCGCATGTTTTCTACATTGGCTGAGCTGGGGTTCGGATGGGCCTGGTCACTTCACGCCCGCGCAGGGGGTCTTGGGTCTGTTTCGGTTGTCACGAGGGAAGTTCGTGGAAGCGTGTCCTGAAAGGAAACGGGTCCTGAGGTTCGACGCCGTCTTCGGGTTCCGGTGGCCCTTTCGCGGGCCCCCGGCCTGTCAGGGCATTCGTCATCGAGGAGACGATGGCCTGGTCCTGGGAGGGAGGGCCCATGGTCCATGATCCGTTTTCCGCAGGGCCCGCTTCCGTCCTGGAGACTCGGGGGGTGCCAGAGGGGTCCCGGGTCTGAAGTGCCCCCAGCTGTCCGCGCCGCTCTGGAGCCCCACGGGGCCTTTTTGGGCCTCGTGAGAGGGACCTCCCAGGACATCCAGGGGACACCTTGGGCAGGGGATACCTTCGGCAACACCTTGGCTCTTGAGGCTGTCGTTGCTGCCCAGCGCCGGCAGCTACCCGAGGTCATCCTGGCGCAGACCCGGGCAGATCTGAAGTCCAGATCGCGGCCAGCAGCTGCCAGTAGCGTCAGAAAGGCAAGAATTGATGCCCTGCCGAGCCCCTGCTATCACTCTCCTCCGGGGCGCGCGGGGTGCCCCCCAAAGGTAAGGCAGGTTTTCGTCAGACATCTGCAAGTTCACTTGCATGGGCTGGAGGTCGGCGGGGGCGTGGCGAGGCCCGGCAGGAAATCTGGACTTCACGCAGGCCTGGATTCCCTTGTGCCCCTTTTCGGCCCAGCGCTGTTTGAAAAGGCGGCGTAAGGGGTGTGGGGAGGGGGTGGGCGAAGGGGGGGCAACGCGATGCAAGCTAGTTTGCCAAACTCCAGGTACAAACGCGGATTCACACATGTGAAGCGTAGTTAGTCTCTTTGCCCTCTCCCTCCGCACTTGCATGCATCCGTCTCACTTCCCCCTCTGCTCCCTTCTCTTCTCCGCAGGAGCCAACGCGCCCCAGGACCGTCAGAAAGAATCGATCCGGGGCGAAGCACCAGCCAGGATGGGCCCAAGGCGGAGCCCCGGGCGGATTTTCGTCGGGGGTCCGAGGGACGGGCTCCGAGGGCGATGGCCTTCCGAGGAGGCTTCGGGTGCTTCTCGGGAGGGGTCAATGCTCGGTATCGTTTTACCTAACTATCCCTATCCCCACCAGGCCATGGTATCTCGGACCCCCAATCTCAGCACCCCAGTAGGGGAGATACCATTCGGAACCCGAAGAGAACAGCGTACAGTAAGTCGGCCAGTTGGCCCAGGCCACGCCGGTGGGGATAGAGAGCGGTCAAAGAGTTTGCAAGCGCGGTTTCTGATAACGACTCTCGGGATCCGTGAGCAGGAGCCCGCCTCGCGTTTTATCTCGAGGAGGAGGACGGCGCATTGACACGAGCGTTCCGAGCTCCGCGCGGAGCTCGGGAAGTTTATGTTTGTGATGCTGCCATTTTTAGTTATCGGAGTGCCCCCCCCCGCCCCTTCCCCCTCGTGCACGCTGCCACGTGACGCTCCCATGCAGCAATGGTGGCGGGCGCTATGCTGTTGGTCTGCGCCTCTTCCGCCGTCCCCCGCAGGGAGGGAGGGATCTGAGGAGGACAATACATCGATATCAATGCCCTATCTTTCGGCGTTTTCTTGGACCTCCTGGGAGTCCCTCGTCGCAACGATTGGTTCGCCCCAGGCGGGGTCCTGGTCGGAACGGCGCCCAGGAGAGGTCTAGGGCGTAGCGTAGCGGTCTTGGTATTTTTTTCCCATAGTTGGAGTGAGGGAGAAACGGGGGGAGGAGACAGAAACATCGTTCTTTATTGCTATCGAAGGCGCCTGCGGCGAATCACCGCCGCCCCCGGCCTTTGGAATCGCCCATGTGGCCGGGCCTTGTAGCAAGAGCTCTGCCAAGCTATCGGGCCATGTGTTCCCTCAGCCGTTGTGGAAACCCTTTGGGGAACGCTTGGGGGAGGATGGCGGGGAAAATCAGGAGGAGGAGGAGGACGAGAAGGAGGAGGTGGAGGAGGAGGAGGAGCAGGAGGTGGAGGAGGAGAAGGAGGAGAAGGAGGAGGAGGAGGAGGAAGGGGCATTTTGGGAGCCTCTGAGGGCCCTCTTGGAGCCTCCTGGGGGCTTCCTGGGAGCCTATTGGAGGCATCTTGGGGGCCTCCTTGGGCCTCTTTCTTGGGGGCCTCCGGGGGGCTTTTTGGAGGCATCATTGCCCGTCTGAGGTCGTTCCTGGTGCATCTGACGCCGTCGGAAGCCGTCTTGGGGGCCTCTCTTGGCCGACTTGTGGGCCTCTTGTGCTCCAGGGCCGTCTTGGAGGCCATCTTGGGCGTCTTGGAGGCCTCTTGACTGTCTTGGGGTCCTCTGGGCCTGTTTTGGGGGGCCTCCTGGGCCGTTCTGGGGCCATCTTGGAGCCTCTTGGGCGATCTTGGGGTGATCTTGGGGGCTCTTAGGCCGTCTCGGGCCGTCGGAGGACCGAACAGAAACAAATGCCAAAATCCTTCAAGCATCTAAGGCAAATCAATGATTTTGGCCTCGTCGGGCATTCCTGGAGGCACTCTTGGGGGCCTCCTGGGCCGTCTTGGAGGCCTCTTGGGGGCCCCTTGTTGCCTTTTCGGGCCGTCGTAGGCCATCTTGAGGCCATCTTGAGGCCATCTTGGGCCGTCTTGGGTTCATATTGGGGTCATGTTGGGGTCTATTGTGGCCATCTTGGCCGTCTTGGGGGCATCTTGGAGGCCATCATGAGACATCTTGGCCGTCGGGGAGGCCATCTTGAGCCGTCTTGGGGATTTGTTGTGGACGTTGATGTTGTTTGCGGTCCTGTCGGGTGGCCTGTGCGCTGCGCCGAAACCCCACGCGAAGTTTTTATTGGAGAAAAAACCCAAACAAAGCTGTGTAGGATTTAGCACGCCAAGCACCACTTTGATAATCTTACGGGGAGCGGCGGGTCGAAGACGCCTACGGCGAATCACCGCCGCCCCCTGCCCTTTGGAATCGCCAATGTGGCCGATCGTTGTGGCAAGATCTCTGCCAAGCTTTCGGGCCATGTGTTCCCAAGCCGTTGTGGAACCCCTTCTGGGAACATTTGGGTGAGAATGGCGGGGGCGTCTTCGAGGCCGCTGGGGCCGTCTTGGGGCCGTCTTCGAGGCCGCTTGGGCCGTTCTGAGGCCATCTTGGAAGGCCTCGTTGGCGATCTTGGGGCGATCTTTGGGAGCTCTCTGGCCTTCTCGGGCCGTCAGAAGATCGAAAAGAAGCAATTGCCCAAATCCTTCAAACACCTAAGGCACATCAATTTTTCCTGCTGGCCTTCCTGGAGGCCCTCTTAGGGGCCTCAGGGGCTGTCTTGGAGACATGTTCGGGGCCTCTTAGGCCGTCTTGGGTCGTCTTGTAGCAATCTTTGGCCGTCTTGATGGCCTCCTGGCCCGTCGGTCGCCGTCGGATGCCGTCTTGAAGGCCTCTCTGGGCCGACTTGGGGCCCTCTTGGGGTGCTCCAGGGCCGTCTTGGAGGCCATCTTGGACGTCTTCGGAGCATCTTGGGACCGTGTTTGGGCCGCTTGGGCCGTTCTGGAGCCCCCTTGGAGGCCTCTTGGTCCATCTTGTGGCGACATTTGGGGGCTCGTGGGCCGTCTCTGGCCGTCGGAAGGCCGAACAGAAGCAACTGCCCAAATCCTTCGAACACCAACGGCCAATCAATGATTTGAGCCTCTTCGGGCCTTGCTGGAGGATCGCTTGGAAGCCTCTTGGGTCGTTTTGGAGACATTTTGGGGGCCTCTTGGGCTGTCTTGGGCCATCTTGGAGCCATCTTGAGCAGTCTTGGTGGCCTCCTGGCCCGTCTGACACCCTCGGACGACGTCTTGATGGCCTCTCTTGGCCGACTTGGGGCCCTCTTGGGGTGCTCCAGGGCAGTATTGGAAGCCGTCTTCGGCGTTTTGCAGGCCTCGTTCCTCTTCGGGGCCGCTCGGCCCGTTCTGGGGCCATCTTGAGGCCTCTTGGGCGATCTTGGGGCGATCTTTAGGGGGCTATTGGGCCGTCTCGGGCCGTCGGAGGACCGAAGAGAAGGAAACGTTTGAATCCTTCAGAAACCGACGGGATTTTGGCCTTTTCGGGCCTTCCAGGAGGACCTCTTGGAGACCCCCTGGGCCGTCGTCTTGGAGGCCTCTTGGGGGCATCTTACAGGCCATCTTGCAGGCCATCTTGCAGGCATCTTGCAGGCATCTTGCAGGCATCTTGCAGGCATCTTGCAGGCATCTTGGGCCGTCTTGAAGGTATCTCGGGGCCATCTGAGCCGTCTTGGAGGCCATCTTGGAGGCCATATTGGGCCGTCTTGGCGGTCTTGAACGCCATCTTGAGCCGTCTTGGGAGAAGGTGTCCGAGAATTGGGCGCCTTCCGAATGGCTAGCGGGACGGGCTGGAGTCCCAGGATAATGTTCTTTTGTACAAAAGAGCCAAAGCCAAAACCCGTAGGATCTAACACGCCAGGCAGCCCTGTGGTAAGCCAGCAGGGGGCGGCGGATCTAACGGCATTCGGCCCATCTCGCCACCATGTTTGGGTTGTGGGTGAGGGGCATCTTGGATGTACGTTGGGATCTCGTGGTAGGCCTCTCGGGGGCCTCCTGAAGGCAGTTTTGTAGCCTCTGGGCGGCTGTTTGGGGCCCACTTTTGGGCCTCTCGGGGGCCTCTTGGGGCCTCGTGGGAGCCGGGAGCCTCTCGGGTGCCCCTCGGGGTCTCTTGGGTGACTCTTCGGGCCTCCTGGGCGCCTCTTGGGGCGGAAGGCTTGGATTTTCGGTTCGTCTTCCCTCCGATGGGGCCGTCTTGGGGCCCTCTTGGGTCGTCTTTGGTGCCTCTTGGGCCGTCTGGAGGCTCTCTTGGGGGTCTCTGGGGCTGTCTTGGGGCGATCTTGGGGGCCTCCTGGCACGTCATTGAACTTCGGAAGCTCGAACAGAGGAGAATCCAGATTTGCTGGCTTGTGCCTCTTGAGTTCCTGTTGGGACGCCTCTTGGGGCTCCCTTGAGGCGTCTCGAAGGTGTGTTGGGCCGTGTTGCGGCCATCTTGGGCGTCTTGGCGCGATCTTTCGGCGATTCGGAGCACTCTTGGACCGGCTGGGCGGCCTGTGCTGGCCCTCTTGGCTCGTCTTGAGGCCACTGTGGGCCAGGAAAAACGTCATGCGACAAGACTCGACGCGCTCCAGGGGAACCGCGCCAAGCCCTGGAACATTTGTGAATTGTGGGTCGGGGCCCCTTTCATAATTCTCATGGTTTAGGACTGAGGCTTAAGGTATTAGGCCAAGGACCTGAGGGCACTCCAACTCGTGCCTCAGGGCACGGTTGCGTATATTCACACATATGGTATACGTTCATATTGATGTGCAATTGCATATACACATACACACAGGGGGCGGCTTCTCGCTTGTTGCTGTCATAAACGGTTTTTCTGTCGAGCGTCCCCGGGTTTCCCGGCCCGTTGGGGGGGGGGGAACTGAGATGCACAGTGATAGTGTTCTCTGCGACGGATGCGTCGTGGGAAGTCTCACCTAGATCTGTTGTTTTTGGAAGGCACACGTGTCTCTTTCAGGCGTCTCAGTTACCCCAAGGGGGAGTCGACCAAGGATGCTTCACGGGCCCGTTCGCGCGCATATTGTGGGAATATCTCCAGCGTCTCACTTGTTTTAGGAGGGGTGCGTGTGTCTTTGCAGAGCCTCAAGGTCCTCGCGATGCAGCAGGCATAACACTTGGGCAGCCCAAGGAGGAACCGACCAAGTGTGCTTCACAGGCGCGTTCGCGCACACTGTTGTGATGTCTCGAGCGGCTCGCTTGTTGAGGAGGACTTGTAGATATTCAGAGGCCGATGAGCTTGGCGATGTAGCAGGTACATCATTTGGGCACCCCGAGGGGGATCTGACCGAGGTTGTTTCTCGGGTCCGTCCGCGCTCATGTTGCGGCGGTGTCTCGAGTGCTGCCGTTGTTTTAGGATCTGGGTGTGTTTCTCATCGCAGCCCCATAATGCTCGCGATGTTGCACTTCCGTAGCGCTTGGGCACCCCAAGGGGGAAACATCCCCGCGAGGCTCATGAGCGCTCTGGGCCCGCTGGTTGGGCCTGGCAGGGACGCCTGGGAGGCCCGGATGTTCTGGGACCCTGCAGGGGCGTCCAGTCGGTCCCCAGGGCCAGGGATCCGGTGCGTCCTGTTGGGGGGGAGGGGGGGTTGTTTTCACAACCCCCACTCTTGTGAGCATATAGGGATAGGAGTATGTTTGCGTGTGTCGGCGTGTTTTGCGTGTGTGTGTGTGTGTGTGTGTTTTGCGCGTGTGTGTGTGTGAATGTGTGTTTGTTGGGCCTGTTCTTGATCCTCTGGAGACTTCCAGAGGCTCCTTGGAGAGCGTTTCTGCATTCCCGGACGGCAACTGTCGTCTCGGGTGGTGGTGGTGGTGACGTCACGTTTCGCGCCAGCGTCCCTCCACCTCCATCTTCCATACTTTCCGACCTCTGCGGAAGGCGCGGAGGGTGATGCATTGAAACTAGTGAAAGCCTCGGGAAGCGCAAGAAAACTGAGCATCTCCCGAAGCGCATGGGTGTGGAAGGTCAGCACGGAAGGTCTGGAAGAATGAGGGCGAGGGGTTGTTTTGGAATGTCTAGGAATAGACGACACTTCGGCCGTCAGCGCGAGTCGTGACGTTGCTCTGCGGGGTGTGGCGGCTGGGCCCGGTAACGGCCTGCATCATCGGGGCTCAAGAGACTCGGGGGCCCCCAAACGGGGTGGTGACCACACCGTGCGGTGCGTCGGTGGGGATTCGGGGTCGCCGCACGGTTTTGGGACTCAAGTCGCTCTCCGAGGATGTCTCGGGCGACAGGGGCCTCTGGGATCCCAAGACCGTGCGGTGACGGACCGTGCGGTGAGGCTTTGGGGTATTTCGAGGTCACCGCACGGTCTGTCACCGCAGCGTTTCGGAACTCCAAAGAGACGGGTGTCAATGCAAACGGGGGTCCGCCAGAGCGCCGGATCTTGCAGGATTTTGCAGAGCCAGGGGCGCACACTACCCCGGGCTTGGGTGCGAGGTCCTGCAGGATCCTGCAGGATCTTGCAGGATCCTGCAGAGTCTGGCTGACCCAAGTTTGGATTGACCCGGGTCAGTAGATCCCCGACATCACGAAAAACTAACAAGTTTTCCTGAGACCTTCAGAACGTCATGCGGAGATTCGAGGGTGTCGCAGCGACAAGCGTGTCACGAGTCGCCGCAGTCAGTGCTTCGCTTCAACATGGATCCCACGAGATGGAAAGGAGGAACAGATGTTCTGGGGACCTCCAGGGACCCCCTTGAGGCCCCGACGAAACCCGCTGGCACCTCCCTCCCCCGCCGACTCCTTCCTCAGCCCTCTCCTCTCTCTCTCCCTGCCCCTCCGCGGCTGCCTCCCTCCTCTCCTCCGCCGCCCTCCGCCCCCGCCGCCACCCTGCCGCCCTCCCCGCCTCCCGCACGAGAGCGACAGAGGCCACGTCGCGGGCAGAGAGGCGCCCCAGGCCGCCGCCTCGGCGGCCCGGCGGGCGCACGACCTCCCGAAGCGACGGTTCCGACGACGACGACGGCTCCAGCGGCGACGGCTCCTCGTCGGAGCCCGCGGGCGCGGCCGGGCCCTTCTTGGCGGCATCCGGCGGCCCGGCCCGGGCGGCGCCGGCTACGACGGCTCAGAGGGGGGCCGTTGGAAGGGGGGCGGCTGGCCTTCGAGGGGGGCGGCCACGGCGGCGGCGGCGGCAGGGGCGGCGGAGGTTTGAGACGGGGACGGCGGCGCGGCGGGGACTGCGACGACGACGACGACGACGGCCTCGACGGCGACGACGGCCGACGACGACGACGAGGACGAGGACGAGGACGAGAGCGACGACGACGACGACGGCGGCGTGATGAGAACGAGGGCGACGACGACGACGGCTGAGGACGCGGGCGGAGGCGATGGCGGCGGCGAGGGCGTCGACTTGAGCGAGTAGGAGGGGGATGCGAAGGACAGGGAGGAGCAAGAGGAGTGGGGGAGGGAGGGATGGGGCAGGCTAGCAGGAGCAGGCGACATAGGTCGCAGCAGCCCAGCCCCCGCCCCCGCTCCAGCTTCCATGTTACCCTAACGCAGCACCCAAGATATCAAGCATCCACACCCTCTTCAATCCCTGAGAATTGATTATCCCGGACCAAGACAGAGTTGGTCGAGGGAAGGGGCGGCGAGGCCGATTTTCATGTTCGCCGGGGGAAGTACGAATCTAAGTTGAGATCTTCTTATGTTGAGTAGCAGCACTATCATGAACGTGTGGCAGGGCCATGAAAGTCTCAGCAGTACAGCTTTCCCACGTCACGAACGCGTGGCAGGCCCATGGGATACATACGAGCTGCCGGGATAATCATTTATTATCCATCCCCTGGACCTCGAATTTTATGATCCCTACCCTGTGATTATCAGGGGCATAGGGCTAGTCTCCTCCTCCCTTCCCCATGCCCCCTTTCTCATCCCTCCTGCCCCCTTCTTTCGGACATTGGGCGAAGAGCATGAGGCGCGGCCAATAATAAGGTCAAGGTCTTTTCCTGAGTTTTACGTCAAGTGTTGCTTTCTGGAGGGGGGGTTGTGGATTCCCACGTACTCAGAAGCTTGACGGGGGGTTCTAGAGGCGTGTCGTGCAGATGATGTTGTTCATGTGATGGGGTTTGGTGGGGCAGTGATTTGCCACATATGTTCGTCTTGGGTGGCAACGTGTTGCAGCAGTTGTGGTTTCTGTGGAGTTCGCCTTCTTGTGCGTGAGTGTGCCACTTTCCTCGTCGCCTCGTTGCTCGACTGGGTCTGGGTACGTGCTCTTGGGCTGATCTGATAATGACGTGGTAATGATGCGCCTCCAGGAACAATTTCTAGGCGTAGGTTACGAACACACAATGGGACAACGAGATGGGACACCACTATCCGCCAAAAGAGGAGGAGGGGGAGGAAGGAGGCGCAACCAGAGTGAGGTTGAGTGAACGCATTGAGAAGGACAAGGGAAGAGAAAGGAGACGAAGGATGATCAGGAGGTTGCGGAGGAGGAAGAGACGGAGGAGGAGGAGGGCGATCAGAAGGAAGATTAATCTCACGGAACACGCTCCCACGCTATCCACGATAACCATAGAAAGGGGATATGATGATGTGAATGATGAGAATGATGAGGAGGAGGAGGAGAAAGAGGAGGAGCAGGTGGGAGGATGAGCAGGAGGAGGAGGAGGAGGAGGAGGAGGAAGATGGGGATGGAAGATGGCGACGACGTCGACAGGAGTTATTCAATGCCATAAAGGCCTTCGTTGATGTTTGGCTCAGGGAGCCCTCTTGGGGCCAGATGTGGCGCTTCCAGAGACAACCCTGGTGTTGTCTTCCAGGGACAACCAGCACGTAGAGGAGGGGGTCCTGGGTCCTAACCTACCTCCCCCCCACCCACCCACCCACCCATGCCGGAGCCAGGACCAGCGCCGTTTGGGAGCCTGTTTGGAAGGTTCTTGGGGCGGTCTTGGGCATTGTAACCTCTTTGGGCCCATACTCGGGCTCTCTTGGCCGTTCCTGAGGCCGTCTTGAGGCCTCAGCCACCCGTCGGGAGCGAAAGGACAACAGTGCACACATCATGCGAACCACTCTCTGGGTCTTCGCATGGTGCTTGCCTCTCGGGGGGCGCTTTGGAGAGGCTCCCAGGCCACTCGGACGCGTCGCAGGGTCGTCTTGGGGCGTCTCGGAGGCATGCAGAGGCCACGTCGAACCAACTCGGAACAGGGTGTTCCATCTTGAAGGCTTGTCTGGGGCTGCCTGTGGCCATCTTGGAGCCACCTTGGCCCCGAATCCTCGACAGAATGCCCCCGAAGCCAACACCACATCAGGCTTCTCTCGAGCGACAGTGTGGCCATCTTGAGACCTCAGAGGCCTAACGCCAAACGGAAGGTCAAACCACGAGAAGCCGAAACAAATGTGTCAGTTATTTGTTTTCGAATGTTGTTTGCCTCCTGGGGGTTCCTTAGGAAGCTGCGTGGCCACTTGGAGCAGTCAGATCTTGTATCTCCTTGAAGCCAGTATTGTGGTAATTGCGGCCCTCTTGGAGCCATCTTTAACGCTCTCACCGCTCGCGGCCGTCCCCGCCTAGACCCAGGGGAATGGATACGTTTGGGGGAGGGTCAAGCTACCCCTCCAAAAGACGGCCGTCTCGCTCTCTACCACCCGCCCTCCCACCACACAAACAGCACCGTAGTCTCAGCATTGGCAAGGGTCGCCGGTGGATCGACAGCCAGCGGGAACCAAAACAGACGCCAGGTGCGTGACGGTCGCGAGGTGCGCCGCGCGTGCCAGTTGCGCCTTTCGCTGGTGCATCCGTGGTTGAACCAGCCCAATCCAGCCTAGTCCCGGTCAGCGATCCTGTCGAATCCCGCCCAGTCTTGCCTGGATCCTGGCTCAATCCTTGGCTGAATTCCACTCCAATGTCGTGGCGCCTCAGCCGGGATTAGATGGCCCTTCGTTCCGAATGTGGTTGTTTTCGGTATTGCAGGCCCTTGCTGGTTGGTGAATATGCTTGTGCTTTTTCACAAGGAACCTCTCTGTGTAGACATTGCCCGCGCCAGAGGGAACTTCATTAAAATCCAGGTCGCCTCAGGGGTCTTCGCGTTCCCGTAAAGATCGAGTACGAGTACCACGCGTTCCCGGTCTTCGTCCCAGAACGAGTAACACGCGTTCCCTTAAGGATCGATGATCTTGAGTACTTTTGCTAGCCCAATGTGCGCTTACCCCGCTCAGCTTCCATCATAGCACGCAGCCTGTGTGTCGGCCATCGTTACTCTGGCCGTGTCGTGTCGAGGGGCCTCGGTGGACGAGCACACGTTGGCCGTCACAAACGTTCTCATGACCATCGAGAATGCCCCGGGGGGAGCTGGATCCCGACATCCACGCGCCGTCCACCCAAGCCGAGCCCTGACCGCCCCCCCCCACCCCGGGGCAGCGTGCGGGGGGTGCATGGGCACGTGGGGGGATGCGTCGACCCCATTCGCCCATGCATCGCCAGTCGTGGCCCGATAGCCACAGCCCGGCCGGGAGCGTGCGGACTCGCTCTCAAGGGTCTCTCGCCGATCCATTGGCGATGCTTCGCCGAGGCCAGCTCGATACTTCCCCCCTCTGAGCTGGTTCGCTGGTGGTTTTCGGGTCATGTCTCGGGTCTCCGGCGGCCGTTCGGGAGGAGACGGGAACCCCAGAGTGCTTTGAGCGAGGCGCAGCCGCTGTAGGGCATCCCGAGGCTGGGTAGCCGCCGAGAACCGACGAAGGGTCTGAAATTCCGAAACCTCGAGCCTCGAGCTTTCGAGCCGGCCCCGCCCTGCCGTTCCCCCCCGCCCCCCACCCGCAGGAGGACTGGGACAACGGCAGCTGCGCCCTGGTGGGCCGCGAGGCGGCACTGGCCGCACCGCTCTCTCGCTCGCTGCGCCGCGGCCCTCGGCCGGCCGGCGGCTGGGCCTGTGGCCTGCTGGGGGGGGCGGCACGAACGAAAGGGGCACGGAAAGAGTGGGCACGACTCTCCACCTCCATCTTCCGTACCTTCCGACCTCTGCGGATGGCGCGGAAGGTGATGCATTGAGACTAGTGAAAGCTTCGGGCAGCGCAAGAAAACTCAGCATCTCCTGAAGCGCATGGGTGTGGAAGGTCAGCACGTTAGGTCTGCGAGAATGAGGGCGAGGGGATGCCCAACAGCGGAGGCCCGTGCGGACCTCTTGGGTCAGCGCCGGACCCCCCCTTTCCTCACTCGTGGCGGCGACTAGGCGTAACAATGACCTTTCGCCAGAGTGACCTGTGGTGCGGGCACAGATGGGCCCCCAGATGGCCGAAAGAGAAGCGGTAGCAGCGGCTTGCGCGCTTGTTTTTGGCCCCCCCGCGGTTCCAAAAAGCCGCGCACCAAAGGTCATTCTTACCCAGGGTCACTCTTGCGTGTAGCCGAATGGTACGATGCCCAACAGCAGTTCCTGCTCATTTTGAACAGGACTCGCTGTCGGTGCCGCCGCGGCCTGTGTCCATTTGAGACAGAAGGCCGCCTGCCCAACAGCGGCTGCTGTTGGTTTGGGACAACATATGGTGTTGGGTATTGTACTCATTCTTTCCGTACCCATTCCGGGCGTCCAAAGGGAGGACGGGCAGTCCAAAGAGCTGTACGATCGAAGCGGGTACAGTCGAGCAGTGGCGAAGCGTCCTGGCTCGCCTGTAGCCCCACCAAAGAATGTTCTAAGAATCTTGTGTGGTTTCCACGAATTTTTCTTAGAACAGATCTGGCCGACATTGTGTTGTTTTAACGCATCGGGTTGATATTCTAAGAGCATTGTTTTGTTCTTAGAACATCTGTGGGTTCTAAGAACATGTCGTGGTAGGCCCATAGGAATGCCCGGACGGTCGGTCCCTGCTCGACACAGGGAGAGTTGGGGCAAAGACTGGCGGCGAGCCGAGTTGGGAAGTCAGAGGGGGCGGGCCTTCTCGGAAGGCGCGGAAGGATTGCGGCCTGTTCAGAAGTGCTCGAAGTGTAATTCTTTACGCTTCGCGTATCCCCACCAGCCCATCTCACAGCAGCAACTCTTGCGAAGCATGCCGACAGTCGTGTTTTTCAGGCGTGTGTCCGCTTGGCCCCGCATATCTCCCCTGTTCCTTGTTCCTCCGCCTCCTTGTACATCCTCCTTGTGGGGGGAGCGGGAGAAGGACGAGGCGGAGGAGGAGGGAGAGAGAGCGCTCCTCGTGATTTGAGTCGTTTGGGGTTTCTCGTCCTGGTGTGAGTCGTTCGGGCCCTTCTTCCTGGTGTGAGTCGTTCGGGCTCTTCGTGGTGTGAGTCGTTCGGGCTCTTCGTCCTGGTGTGAGTCGTTCGGGCTTCTCGTGGTGTGAGTTGTTCGGGCCCCTCATCCTGGTGTGAGTCGTTCGGGCCCGTCCTCCTGGTGTGACTCGTTCGGGCTCCTCGTGGTGTGAGTCGTTCGGGGCCCGCGTCGTGGTGTGAGTCGTTCGGGCTCCTCGTGGTGTGAGTCGTTCGGGCGCCTCGTCCTGGTGTGAGTCGTTCGGGCCCTTCCTTGTGGTGTGAGTCGTTCGGGCTCCTCGTGGTGTGAGTCGTTGGGGTCTCTCGTCCTGGTGTGAGTCGTTCGGGCTCCTCGTGGGGCCTCTTGGGGGCCTCTTGGAGCCTCTTGGGGCCTCTTGGGGGCCTCTTGGGGGCCTCTTGGGGGCCTCTTGGGGGCCTCTTGGGGCCTCTTGGAGGCCTCTTGGGGACCTCTTGGGGCCTCTTGGGGGCCTCTTGGGGGCCTCTTGGAGGCCTCTTGGGAGCCTCCTGGGGGCCTCTTGGGGCCATCTTGGGGCCTCTTGCGACCTCCTCAGAAGCGCAGATGAGCGCTGCCCCCTGAGAAGGACAAAATGAGCCCAAAACCTTCGTAAAATCAATGATTTTGCTATGAGGGAAGATGAGCGCGGCCCCCTCAGAAGGCCACAATGGGGCCAAAACCCTAGTACAATCAATGTTTTTGGCTTCAAAGTCGAGCTGAGGCGCCAAACTCCCTCCCCCCCCCGGGGCCAGAATCCTCGTGAGGGTCGTCGTTTTTTGGCCCTCCCAGGAGTCGAAAAAGACCCCCCTGACGACGCCCGGGACTCCCTCTCCAGGTCCAGGGGGAGGGGGTAGGGGGAGGGGTAAACCCCTCCCCGAAGGGGAAGAAGGGGGGTTGAGGACAGAGAGAGCTCGCTAAACCACTCACGCCCAAAGGGCTGGTGGGATTTGAAGACAGAGACGGCTTCTCAGAAGGCCGGAGGGCTTCTATGAAGCCACGCCACCTTCTGAGAATGCTTGCCCCCTTCCCACTCTCCCCTAGGCCTACCGCCCAAAAGACTGATTGCAGGTCCTGCTCATTTCGAACAGGAGTCGCTGTCAGTGTCGCCGCGGAGGGTGTCCATGTGAGACAAAGTCGCCTGTTCAACAGCGGCCGCTGTTGGATTTGGACAACGTTTGCTGCTGGGCAGGTGCCACATTTTGCCTTATCCATCTCGGGCATGCCGAGAAGATTTGGCCTTGAGGCCGTGAAGTAGAACAACAATTGCATTACCATACTTTGTCGGATTTCCGCGCGGACCTCCGAAAGTTTCTGGTTATATTTTTTTGCTGAATAACCTCGAACAGTGAAGGTTCAGTTTGTGGTCCGCTTCCTATCTTCAGGGCCCCATCTCTGAGGACCCCCATCCCCGGGACCGAGACTCGGTCTTCGGACGAGGGGCGGTGTGAAGTAGAGCCTGTCCGCTGGAGATGTCCGGGCTGGTGCGGAATCGCAGCCCACCCGGGTTGGGAGGCTTCTTGGGCGCACGATCGGGCAGTGCAGCATGCGTCGCCGTCGCATTATTATCCGTGGCTCATCGCTCATCATTGCAAGCCGTGTGGCAAGGGAGGGGCGCCGATCCGCGTCTCACATGTGGCGGACGAGATGGCTCACGCTCCAGCGAGTCTAATTTCCTCTTCCTCCTCATCCTCATACTCTTCCCTCTCCGAGTTTTCTGTTGTGTCGATTTGGCAAACGCGATCGGGGCCCTCTGGATGATCAATCTCGGGAGAATCTTTCGGAAATCTCCAAATCAGCATTTCCAGAAAATCTGTGGGTCTCTAAAATCTCCGTGGAAATCTCTGGAACATCGTTGGGCTTTACAACACATGTCCCAGCTCGGGCCACTCTGGGCTCGAGCCCAGGCGGAGTGCCCCTAAGCACTGGGTGAATCTGTCCTCGTTCTGCCCCCCTCCCCGCGCGCCATGGCCACTGGCGGCCGCCTGGCGCCATGCCCCGACGCCGCGGCCGTCTGCGAGGCCGAGGCGGCCGCGTCCGCGGCCGCGCCGCGGCCCGAGCCTCCGCGCGAGCGCACGGCACTCCGGTGGTCGCCTGGGCGGGCGGAGCAGACGGCTGCGGAGCGGACCCCGCGCCGAGGCCAGACATGGAGGAAACTTCGGGCGAAGAGAACTATACACATTCACCTTGGCTTATTCTGCAGAGCCGGATTTTTCTGGCCTCCGCGCCTTTTTGTCGTTGAGCCGGCCGCAGCATCGCCGCGGCAAATGGGAGAACATGTTAAATAGGGACTCGTGTTTGAAAGAAATATATGAGGCCCCATGAAAGCCCGCGCGGCCCGACGTAGAACAAGTAGCGCCAGCTCCGATAAACCCTCGCAAGGAAGGCCACATCGTGCACGTGTTCGACCGACGCGGCCCAGGCCAGCGCAACGATGCCCAGGTCAATGCAGCCCCGCGTGTTGCAACAAGCTCGCTTTAGATCGCAGCCCAGCGAAGCCCAGTCCAGTTCGGTTTTGCGTTGTCCTCGAGCGGCGCACCAGTCCTGCGAAGCCTTAGCCGGCCCGACCTAGCACAGCTTGGCCCGATACTTTATCAGAGGGAAGTTCGATCCATTCTTGCTTCAAGCGGCCGCAGTCGAATCACGGCGGACGTAGTCTCACCGTTCAGGACCTTGTGCTACGTGAAGTCTGGCGTGTTTTGAGTGCAGAATGGTGTTCGCTCCCGTGCCATTTGTGCTTTTTGTGCCTTGCTGGTGCTCTGGTTTGCCAAGAGGTGTCTTTCGATCATGAGAAGTTGTCTGGGCGTGCTTCAGCCATTATGTTGCCCCTCCTCTTTCTTCCCTCCCCCGGGCCCCCATGCGTTGAAGTTCGATTCGCGTGGTTATGCGGCTTCGTGCAGATGTGCCAGAAGACGCCCCGGGGCGGTGAAAAAATGTGCGTTCGCTTGCGTGTCCTCACCCTCGACTTCCTCGACTCTCCCTGTATTTCCGTCGGCGCGGCTCAGGTGTCGCTTCATTATCAGAGGAGACCAAACTCCCTGCGTCGGCCCGCCTCTCTGCCTACTGTAGGCCGATGGGGCCCGAGAGGAGTTCGATCGGCACGGCCCGCCGACGGGGGGGTTCGGCGCCCGATGCGACGCGCGCGCGATTGCCAGACCGGCGGGAACCACCGCGCACCTCTCGCGTGACATGGCGAGTCCGTCGTCGCGGTTTCTGCGCCCGCCCGCCCCGTGCTGATGCGCTACAACAGTTGAAATGCTACGCCAGCACGCGTGCGTAAAGAGCGGCGGCGGCGCGTTGGCGGCGTCGAATTATCCATAAGGGCAAAGATTCCAGCGCCGATGGCGCAATGGCGCCGCTGGTGCCACTGTTCTATTGGGTCGTTTCGACACGTCTCTATGACCTAGTGAGGGCGCGACGCACATTGCCAATCAATGGGCGCGCAAGATGTCATGCCGCAGGCAAACTTTGGAGGAACTGCTGGGGGTACGACGTTCTTTTTTGCGTTGTTGTCTTTCGGTGCCGGGAGCATCCTAAGTTCATTCATTTCTTGGGCGGCAGGGGTTGGGTGGGGCGCGCGGCGGGCTTGCGCGCGATTGGTGGGGCTGCGGGGGCTAAAGCCAGGCGCGCCTGGTGCCTGAACCCGGGCGCGGAATTCAAAATAACCTGAACCATGCTGCCCAGGGTGATGCCCGTGCTGCGTTTATTATCGTCGCCATCGTTCTCCTCCACGCCCTTCTCTTCCTCTTGCGTTTTTTTGCTGACGCCGCTCTTTTCCTTCTGCTTCTCTCGTCGCTCGATCGCATTCGCTCGACGAGCCGAAATCCTTCACATCAGTAATTTTGGGTCTCGGAGCCCACAGGGTGGTTTTTCATGTTTTCCATTCGACGTTCCATGAAGCCCGATGTCATTCCGAGGCCGCGCGTCGAACGTTTTCGATGGCGCGTCGCGTTGTGCGATGTCACGTGCGTTGGGGTCGTCAAAGGCTTGCGTGCTTGTTGCGGATCGGTTGATGTGGGCTGGGGTTTCTCAGGATTGTACATTTGCTTTGCGCTGGGGCGGTTTCGACCCCCATCCCTGGCCGATCCACCCCGCGGGTAACGTCGCAGGAAGAGTTCTATCATTTCGTTCGTAGTGCCAGCGATGCTGTCGCGGACATTGACCGCGCCACGGGGGGGGGGGTCGTCCAGAAATTTCCTACCATATTGCAGTGTTGGTTCTTCGTTTTGAAGAGACACCGCCCCGCGTCATTCCTTCCGGCCCCCTCCCTCGTCCTCCCTCTTCGCGTATCTGCCCCTGCTCTCCGCGTGTCCCCGTCGTCATCGTCCATCGTCATCGTCGCCATCACCATCATCATCAACATCATCAGCATTCTCGTCGTCTCCATCATCAATACCACCACCATCCTCATCAACACATCAAAACACCCCCCTTGTTCCCCCGCGTCTCTGCTTCGCCACATCCCCCGCAAGTCTCGTGGCCTTGTGAGGTGCTCCACCGAAGGCCCCATCGGCAGGGTCCTTAGTGCGCCGCCCAGCCCATGTCGGCACGCCCCTCAGACGCTTCGTGTCCCCATGAGGAGCTCATCGGAGGTCCCGGCGGCAAGGTCCACATGCCGTCGCCCAGGCCACATTGATGACACCCTCAAACATTTCGTGCCCCTATAGGCAGCTCCACCAAAAAAAGGTCCCAGCGGCAGGTTTCCCAGGCCGCCGCCCAGCATATTTCGGCATACGTTTCACACGCTTCGTGGCCCCACGGGGAGCTACACCGACGGCCCCACAGGCAGGGCCCACAGGCCGCCGCCCAGCCCATTCCGTCATACGCTCAGAAGCTACGTGGCCCCATTGGGGAGCACCCCCGATGGCCCAAGCGACAGGGTCCACATGCCGTCGCCCAACCCATGTCGTCCACGAGTGGCGCCCAGCACGGCTCCAAGAGCGCCCCGAGAGGCGCCGAGTAAGTTGCACCCTCATGCAAATAGTTTTTGTCACTTGTGGGGGTCCTCTTGGGGCCCTCTTGGAACGTTCTTGGGGCCCTCTGGGAGCGTTCTTGGGGCCTTCCCGGGGCCCCAGTGGGCCCTCGGAGGGCCTCAAGAACGTTCCCCGAGGGCCCCAATAGGGACCCCCCAAAGTGGAACAAAGAATTCGCGCGAACGTGCAATCTGTTGTAGGCCTTTCGGGGCCCTCTGGGAGCTCTCTTGGGGCCCCCATTGGTGGCGCCTTGGGGCCTTGGGATGGCTCCAAGAGGCTTCGGGATTGCCCCAGACCGCCACAAGACAGCTCCGAGACGGCCGTCGAGCACCACGGGTGAAAGCAAGTGAGGCTAGGGAACAGGGCCTCTGGTAAGCCGCCACTGCGCCCCCTGGACTACCCAGACAGCGAGGGGACCTGAAACGCCCTGGGGCTCCAGGGGCCCCAGATTAGTGAAGTGAAGGTTTTTGCCATGCAAGCACCCCGAAATTCTTCACTTCACTAAACCGGACCCAGGACGAACTCGCTACGCTCCAGTCCCGCGGGAGATCCGAGACTCCCGCCGCCGCCCGGGGACGTTGCTGCATTGCGGTGCTCTGGTCACTGTTAATGGCTTCCGCGGGCTGCAGCGGCTCACTTCCATGACTACCCCGACTCACGAATCCAGTGGTTGGTCTGGCTCTATGGGTTGGTTTCGTTGTGTCGGTTGATTTTATGCTTGGTTGGCGGTCGGTGGATTTCGCGTTGTTCATTGGTGTCGTGAAGTGATTTGTCGTTTGGTTGGTCAGTGCCGTTTTGTTGATTCGTGCCGTTTTGTTGGTTGGTGTCGTTTCGTTGGTTGGTGTCGTTTTGTTGCTTGGTGTCGTTTTGTTGCTTGGTGTCCTTTTGTTGGCGGTGTCGATTTGTTGGTTTGTTGGTTGGTGTCGGTTTGTTGGTTGGTGTCGTTTTGTTGCTTGGCGTCGTCCTGGCGGCGTGGCCGATAATCGGCGGCCTGCAATGGCGCCAGGATTTGTTTCGGGCCAGCCTTGATCGCCCTCATCATTCTCATATTCGTCAGCGTCAGCACTCGTCGCCCCCATCCGCGCACACATGCGGCCCTGGTACGGCTCTCACGCGGCCCTGCGAAGGCCTTCACTGTGCTCCCCAAAGCTTTCTGAGGGGCCCCCCAGAGGCCCCAAGAGGGCACTGGAAATTGTCGCTTCCAACTCCGCCAGGCGGAGGTCAACAAGGGTCTCACTGGTGCACTTCCAGGAATCGTCGTTCGATCCTCTTGGGGCCCTCCTGGGGCCTTCTGGAGCCGTCTTGGAAGCTCCGAGCGGCTCCATGAAGGCGCCGGGCGATATCGCTTCCAATTCCGCCAGGTGGAGTTAGACCAGGGGCTCACTGAGGCCCCTTTTTGCGCCCTCCTCTGCCTTTGAAAAAGCCCCGATGGGGTTCTTCAGTGCCGTCTTAGGGCCCCTAAGAGGCCTCCAGTAGGGTATTGAAGTTATCGCTTCCAACTCCGCCACGCGGAGTTGAACCCAGGGCGGCTCTCTATGGCCCTTTCGGGGCCTTCTTAGAGCTTTTCTGAGGCCCTAAGTGGGCCCTGGGAGGTGTCATTTTCACGGGCGTTGAAAGTGACACCGCGGAGGGCCCTCTTGGGCCCTTCTTGGGGCCTCTCTTGGGTCCCTCTGGGAGCCCTCTTGGTGCCGCCCTGGGGCCTTCTCGGGGCCTTCTTGGAGCCTTTCTGGTGCTCTTTAAGTGGGCCCTGGGAGGTGTCACTTTCACGGGCGCTGAAAGTGACACATCGAAGGGCCCGCTTTCCCTCGTAGCGCTGCCCGTGGCCGGGGCATTGTGCAGCGCATCCCTCGTCGAACGTATTTTGTCGGACGCGTGGTCGAATTCCGCCAGTTCGGTCGAGATGGTGGTCAAGCGGCTCGGTTGCAATGTAGCCATGCGAATCTGAGCTTACCATTTCTTGCCATTTTTGCGGGGATCGCAGGAGCGTTTGTGTTGTGATCAACTGTGCTCGATATATCCAGCGGCAGCGTTTCATCCCAATATATTATTTGGAAAAAAGTCAGCAGGGGCCAAATTGCTGATGTGAAGCAACATAGGTCTCGTATTCGCGCCCGGATTCCTGGCCAGATTTCCTGGCCGAATTTCTCGGCCGGATTTTTGGCCGGATTCCTGGCCAGATTCCAGGCCGGATTTTCTGGCCGGATTCTTGCGTCGCACAGCGGCCGGATTTCTGGCCGGATTTCTCGGCCGATTTGTTTTGGCGGTTTTGCCCGAGACTTCATTGGAGAAATTCGGCGCAAAAATTCGGCGCAAAATTCGGCCCCCGCGCGCCCAATGCTCCGAGAGAAAAAATTCGGCGCGACGCCCTTGGAGGGGGTGCCCTGGCCGAAAAAAATCGGCCGCTGGCGTGGCGGGCGGTTGCGCGGCCCCCGATGGGCCGAACGAAATTCGACCGTCACTCCCCGCGGGCCCAGAAAATCCCTTCGGTCAAATCGCTCAGGGATCAAGAAGCAAGTGGCAGTCTGTTCGGCAGACGAGTGGTCGCGCGCGCGCGTGGCAGTTATTTGAAGCAGCATGAAAATCGCATTGCCACTGACTTGTCGGGGCCAGCGGCCCATGGGATGGGGCGTGGAGGTCAAGGGCGCCGCTAGGTCAAGCGCGCCAATGTTTGATCGAACGCAAGGGGCGAGATTCCTCTGCCAGGGGCGTCCCGCGCGAAATTGGCAGTCATTCTGCGTCGGTTTGGTTCAATAGAGCGCCGCTGAGCGTGGTTGGGTTTGACAGGGGAGGGGGGGCGACGGATAATAAAGGTGGGCAATAACAAAATTTAGAAAAATACCAGTTGGGCTTTGCGCATCATGGCGACGTGGAGGGCCCATGAGACAGATGACGACGTCGATGTTAGTGTGAGTGGCCCGCCCTCGACCTTGGGCGCTCGAGCGCCTCCGAAACCCATTGGGCGCCGTCCGACCCCGTGGGCGCTGGGCAGCCGGCGGAGGCTCCAGACTCCCCCCATCCATTCGCCAGTCGCCCCCGTTCCTCCCTGTTCGGTTCGATCGACTGATCGGTGGTCATGTTGCTACCGCACTTTGGCCCCGAGTCTCAGGCGAACTGATCGCCTTGCGAGGTCTGTGTGAATATGATCATGGGGGTTCTTGGCGTTTCTCGGGGTGCCGCTTCTTGAAAGAGCGTTTCGGGAACAGAAGCGGTGAGCCTTTTCAGCGCTCACGAGTCGTCGTTCTTCACCTGCGTTCGCGCGTGCGCTGCCGAGGGTGCAACCTGGGATATTAGCGTATCTACGCCCGACCAGTCATGAACTCTTCCTCCCCTTCCTCCTTCTCACCGTCCCTCTGTTCTGGCTTCTTCTTGCTCTTGCGAAGTAGGTGCTCGGTGGTTGTCGCCCTCCCCCCCCCCCCCCCCGTGATTCTGATGAGTTGAGCATGACATGTGGGCCATTCCCGCGGACGTCGCACTTTTGCCCGCAGTAGCAGCTGGGGCATCCCAAAGTAGATTTTCGCGACGCGCTGGGGCCGCTTAGTTCGCGTGCGGGGATGGGCGCCAAGTCGCGGATGCTCGCCCATGCGACGATTCTGCGTGGCGTTTTCGGCGGTCTTAGCTCATGCAGCAAACTTGCGCACGCGCGCGCGGTCGTTGGAATGCCCCTGTTCTGCCAGGGGCAACGCCCGATGATCGCGAGGGAGGTCGCACGTGCGGCCTCGTTTGCACCCTTTTTTTTTCCTGGCGCGGGCCCGTTGGGTCGAATTTTGGCACATGCAGGATTCGTCGATTTGTTCCGGTCATGGTTGTTCGGTTTCTTGTATTTTGCGGTTGTTTTCAGCGGCGCGCGCGCTTGCCTGGAATTGGTTCATGAGTTCCTCGATGCGCCGACGGCCGTTTGAATTTCGCGCGTTGTCTTTTTGTGAGATATGCGTGGCGCAGTGCGGAGACCGCAGCACAGGCGATGCTGGTCACGCACGAAAGCCCTTCGCATTCGACGCGTTCCAAAAACATTCAATTTCAAAAAAAATTGTTATAAAACTTCGTCATTTGTTTCTGCGCCCCGCCTCCTCGGCGATGCACATGCACCGATCCTGGCAAGGCCCGTCCTTGACCCAGGATCGGTGCGCATACCTTCCTGGCCAAGGTAGCGGTTGTATGCACCGATCCTAGGCTCAGGATGGGCCTGGCCAGAATCGGTGCATGTGCATAGTTCTTTTTCCTCTAAAGATGACGCCGGAGAGGGTGGGATCATGGGGGTCAACTCGGAGGCGACGATGTGGGCGAATAGCCCAGGGGCCCAGGGGGGAGCAATGCATGTATCCAGGGGCGCCGATGGCACATGCCTTCGGCGAGGCTCCCGGGCGAAGACGTGCAACGCCCGCCCCTCGGCTATTCGCCCCTATCGTCGCCCCCGTTCGACAGGGGGACGGCGCTGAGGCCCAGGACGTCTCTCGCGGATCCAGATGCAGCCCTGCGGGGGCCGAGGCTGCGCTGCGCTGGAAGAGCAAGAAGACCACGGAGGAGCAGGCGCAGGCCCGCGAGCGTCACGTCCGGAAGCTGCTGCTGCCCAAGATGGCCACCTTGCCGGAGGTGTTGAAGGACGAGCCGGCCCCGAGGCCGCTGTCCGAGCTGAGGGGCGAGGGCGCCGAGGAAGCCAGGGCGCCAAGACGCGGAGCGGAGGAGGCCCACGTTGCGGCTCGTGCCGAAAGCGGCCCTGGCACGCCCGATCGAGAGCCTGATGTCGGTGAAGCCCGACCGGGCGGGAAGCGCGGCGGGGTTGGCAGTTGCGGCGGATGAGACGGCGGTGACGAGGTCAGATCGGGGGAACGCAAGACCCGAGTAAGCCGGAACTCGGGTGTGCCGACATTTTTTTGACGAGCGCGTCCTGGATGTTGACGGTCCAGTTTTCGCGGGATGTCTGCAGCGGGAGCTCGCGTCAAATTTGAGATTGGGCCTCGTCATTTTTATGATGGCCCCGTCGGGCCAACCCGAGTCCCCCGTGCCCGAGTCTTACGTCTCCCCGATCAGAGCGGAAAGACCCGACGATGATGAAGACGACGCCAACGTTGAAGTCCGAGTTGCGCGGCGAAGCTGCGACGAAGTCAGAGATGCAGGACGGGGCGGTGGGGTGGGCGCCAGACCCCTCAGCGCTGCAACTGGTGACCATCTCCGGCTACGACGACGACGACGACGTCGCAGAGCTTCTCCCCGAACGCTCGGGAACACGCGAGAACGAACCCGATTGGAACGCCTGCTGGCGCCCAGCGGCGCGCCAGGCAGTCCCACTACGAGGTCGGTCTCTGGAAGTGCCTCTCCACGTGTGGCCCCGGCGGGATCATTCCGGCCGCGCCCCATGGCGTTCTTCGTTTTCAGAGGACCAGAGATTTGTCCATGGTTTCTGCGTTTCAGCCCATGTTTTTAAAATTCCCCAGTTTTCCGTTGGGCAGATCCGTTGCGCACTCCACTTCGAGTTCTACCTTGTTCTTCGCGCTGGATGTCGAGGTGTTCGAGTTCCAGGTTACTCTGGGCAGTTCCGTTAGACTACCACCTCAGGGCTTGTTCCGATCTCCGTGTTGGATGCGGACGACACTGAGTTGGAGGTTCGAACCTCTTCCAGGCATCTTCCACAGACGCCCCCATCGATCCCCCCATTGACCCCTTCTGGGCATGGTACAACGACGAGATCATATGCCCGTTGGGCATGCTAAGCCTCGAGTTTGCTGCGGACGTTGAAAGGGCAGCGGTGGGCCCCGAGATTGAGGCGGCAACGGCCGCAGAGACGCCCCTCCCCACGACGGCCTGCCCGACGCCCCCTGTCTGGTGCCTTTCTTGACGCCCCACCCTACCCCCCACGACCTTCCCAACACTTCGTTGCTTTCCCCGAAGCCCAATGCGACGCCGTGCCCGACGCTCTGTCCGACGACCCACCCGTCGACCCACACTACGCCCCGCGAACTTTTCAACCCTGGGTTCCCTCCCCGACGACCCACCCGACGCCGTGCCCGGCACCCTTCCCGACGCTCTTCCCGACGACCCTCCATGCGCCCCGCGACCTTACCAACCCTCCGACGTCCCACCCGACACCTCACCCGATGCCCTACCCGACGCACGACCCGACGCTGTACCCAAGGATGGAAGGCCGCTCGGGGGTGTGGATCAGCCTCGAGGAGCGGCGGCGTTTGTTGCACCGTTTCCGGCGGCGGCCGCGACGGCACATGGTTGGCGGGCCTCCTCGCTTGGGCGCAGCGCTGCATGCCATAGGGCTGTGGCAGTGGCACGGCATTTTACGTCAGTGTCCGAGATGGGTCGCCGTTTATTTAGGTGGGTTCATCACATGCGACGGAAAGGCTGCATCAGAACTTTCACGGCGCATTGGAGAAGCGATTGTGGTTTTCAACGAACCTCGGGAGATGTGGTCCCATTATTCCATAGGTATGGCACGGACAATGAAGATTTACGATACGTGTGCTGAGCAAGCTGTTGTACTCTCTCGACTCTGTCTGGCTACTACGCGCTGAGAGGGCCCGGGGCCCGGCTGGATGCTTTCCATTGCAGGAGTTTCAGGCGCATCCTGGGCATCCCGTGCTCGTATGTAGCAGGGTCAGCAGCGATGATGTCCTACACAGAGCAGTAGCCCGACCGCCCTCGGACCTCCTGGCCTCGAGGCAGATCGCCCTGTACAACAAGATCGCGAACAACAGCGCCGGTTCCCTGGCCAGGGAGGTCCTGTGCAACCTGGACGGGACCCCGCGAAGCTGGGCGACCGCTCGGCGGCGAGGGTGCCCTCCGGCAGCAGTGGGCAACGTAAGTGTATATAGTGGTCTGGTTTCCACCATTTTTCATTGCATGCAGGTCTTCCCCCTCCTCCACCTCCTCCTCCACCTCCTCCTCCACCTCCTCCTCCTTTTCCTCCTCCTCTTCCTCCTCCTCCTCCGCCTCCTCCTCTCGGGCTGTTAAGTCCAATCCGCGCTGGCGCCGATTGTCTGTCGCGGCGAATCACGGCAGGAGCCATGAGAGTTCTTGCCAGCCCACGCGTCCTTCAGGATGCATTGCCTTCTCGCTTGCTTGCTTGCTTGTCCGAGATGCAGGTCGAGCTGCTGAGGGTGCGAGGCCTTTTCGACGAGGAGCCACTTGCTGGTCAGGGAGTGCGTGGGCCAGGCCATGGCCGCGCGCCTCCGCAGGGACAGCCTGGCCCAGATGTGCTCCGCGACGACCTGGGGATGTGGTGACCGAGGAGGACGGAGGTGGACATCTCGCGGACGTCGGCTCACCCTCCAGCGTGGGGGCCAGCGGCGTCAACCAATCGTCTTTTCTCGTTTGGATATTACTTAGTTTCCTGCTCGTTCGGGAACCAAGTGGCTTCCTACTCTTTCACTTCGTCGGGATGCTATTCGCGCAAGCCATCATCGTCGTGCACCTCAATTCGACATCGTCGATGTCTTCGCGGCCTTGAGGCTCACGGGCGCCAGCTTTCCATCCGCGGGAATTGGCATCCTTTTGTGATCGTGTATTTGTTCCTCCTCTTCCTCCCTCCTCCTGTTTTGGGCTCCCCGTCCGCTCGCAGCTGGCGTGCACATCGTCACATGGCCCCTCCTGTTCCTCTCCGCCCCTCCCCGTAGCCAGTGCCTGAGCGAATCTTCCTGCCGGGTTTCCTTGCACTTCTCGTCGTGCCCAAGATGGTCAGGGGGGAGGCGAAGAACAACAAAAAAAAATGAGATCTCTGGATCATCTCCGTCGCCGGAATATGTTCCAGGCGCGACGATGTATTGGATATTCGATGGCGTATGTTTTGGAGATTCAAGATCCGCGGGAATTCGTGGAGAGATTTTTGGGAGATTCCAGGTCGGTCGTGTTTGCCATGATCTTCCCAGTCTAACATGAGTTCTCCTCCCCGTTTCCCTCCGCCTTCCATTTCCCTCTTCTGGCCCACTTGTTGCCCCCCCATTCTCCCATTTTTCCCTCCGGTTCCTTCGCCCTTCGTCCTTCCTCTCTCTCTCTTTTTCTCTCTCTACCCCAGCCTTCCGCTTCCAGTTTCTCCCCTTCTCCCTTATTCCTCCCCCTTCCGTGCCCCCCTGCCGGCCTCTTGCTTCTTCTCCCCCCCCTCCCCTCGCGCGCCCTCGCTTCCCTGACAGGAAACGGGCGGAGGCGGAGGAACAGCGGCATCAGGAACCTCGTGGATGAGGAAGAGAGTGGGGCGAGGGGGATGGGATGGAAAACGACGGGGGGGGACGAGCAAGGGGACGAGGGGGAGAAAGAGGAAAAGAGGGACAAGGCGTTGGAGGACGAGGCGGAAAAAAAGGAGCTGTATGAGGAGGAGGCGACGCAGCACTAGCGGGATGTTCAGGAGTAGGAGGCGGAGAAGGACGAGGACTACAGCCAGGACGGTGGCCTTCCTTGGAACAGGCAGTTCCACGGACACAGAAAAGGGCAAACATAGAGATCGGCCGCGCTTGGCGCGAGCCGGTCACTCGAGACAGACCCGACATCAAGTGTTGACGAGCGGGCGCCAAGGTGTGCCAGCCTGACGCGCAACACCACGGAAATACCCACACCGATTGAGAGGAGGAGGACGTGGAAGTGGAGGAAGCGGAGGAGGAGGACCAGTCTAAACCCAGCAGTCATCAACGATGTTGGAAGAAACCCAGCCTCCAAACTTCCTCTTCGTAGGCCCCACAACGGCTCATTTCCACAGGGAACTGCCTCGCTGGAAGACAACAGTTGGAGGCCCTGAAGCATACCAATCCCAACGCCTTGGATCGACTGAAGTGTTTCGTCTTGGCGATCCTGACTCGTGGCCGAACGCCATTCTTGGAACTTCAACGCCGCGAACCAATGTAACTGTTGCACCCTCATCCTGAATCTTTCCGAAGCACCACTCTTGGTACGCTGGTCATGGGACTCCGTGCGTTTTCTCCGAAGTGTTGGTAATATTGCGCGCTACGCTAAGGCGACATTCACATTTTGAAAAAAGAACCGCCCCTACTCCTTGGAACTCTTGCAATTCTTTAAAACGAATGTGCGCGGCGGTAAAGCGAGAGCCACATTTGGAAAACCACCCGCCCACAATGCGTGAAGCTATTCCAAATGTTTAAACGACTGTGCGCGGCGCTAAAGCGAAAGCCACATGTTTCAAACCACCCGCCCTCGATCCGTGAAGCTCCCGTAAATGTTTAAGACGAGTGCGTGCTGCGCTAAGGCGAAAGTCACATTTTGAAAACGGCCCGCCCTCAATCAGTGAAACTCTTGCAACTTTTTAAGACGAATGTGCGCGGCGCTAGGGCGAGAACCACGTTTTGAAACCGAGCCGCACTCGATCAGCGAAGCTCTTGCCAATTTGAAAGCTTCAGGGTCATACATGGTGGGGAAGTCTCAGGCGGAACGCCCGTCCCGCCCTAAAAACTGTCTTTGGTGGGCGGTAGCGAGAAGTGAACAAAGAAAGGGAATGGAGGAGGAGGAGGAGGAAGAAAAGGAGGAGCGGAGAGGAGGAGAGGGGAAGCAACATGCGGAGGCGGAGGAGGAGCAGCAGCAGCAGGGGGCAAGGGTGAGGACAGTGAGGAGGGTGAGGCGGAGCGCGCGGAGGAGGGATGAGGAGCCTTCCCCCAGGTCAACATCACCCATCATCATCATCATGATGGTTGATGGTGTTGATGGTGTGTGATGTTTGTGGTGATGATGGTGGATGATGCTGTTCATGATGATGACCATGATGCGGATGATGACGATGATGATGATGATGATGATGATGATGATGATGATGGTGGACGTTATGATGATGGTTAAGGTGATGATGATATTGATGATGGTGATAATGTTGATTATGATGATACTGATTATGATTACGATGATGGTGATTACGGTGATGATGAGGATGAGGATGAGTATGAGGATGAGGACGATGATGGTGATGGTGATGATGATGAAGAGGATGAGGATGAGGATGCTGATGGTGATGGTGATGGTGATGGTTATGATGATGATGCTGATGATGATGGATGATGATGATGATGATGATGATGATGATGATGATGATGATGGTGGTGGTGATGATGATGATGATGGTGGATGATGATGATGATGATGATGATGGTGATGATGACGATGATGATGATGGTGGTGGTGGCGATGGTGGTGAGATTGTGGTGATCATGATGGTGATGGTGATGGTGATGGTGATGGTGTTGGTGATGATGATGATGATGATGATGATGATGATGATGATGATGATGATGATGATGATGATGATTCTGATTATGATGGTGGTGGTGGTGGTGGTGAGATGGTGGTGCTGATGATGATGATGATGATGATGATGATGATGATGATGATGGTGATGAGGAAAACGATGATGGCGGATGATGTTGGGGGAGACCTTTCCGTAGCGGTCTGGATCAGGCCGATGTCGACCTAGGGGGCGGCCGCGCCCGCTGGGGCGGCAGGGAGGGGCCGCCGGCATGGCGCCCTTCGCGCTTCGCGAGCCCGGCAGGCTCGCCCAGGCCCGGGGGGCGCCAGGAGGGATCGGCCAGGGGGTGATGACTAGGGGGGGGTGGATCGTGGATCGCATGGCTGGGGCCATGATGTCTCCCCAGATCTGATGGCGCGTCTCCTTGTGTCAACACGCACTCTGGGCCCCCCCCCGATGTCTGTGCACATGCCTCGGGCCATGATTCGCGAACGCCCCTCTTGGATACCTCCTTCTTGGACGACCCCGAGGATGCCAGTAGGGATCGACCAGGCCTTCCAAGTGTCGAGGAATCAGGAATGGCATACACATCAACGTTCTGAGCTCCGTGCAGATTTCTTGTATCGGCGTTGGGCCACCCCGGCGGCGCCTCCGGCGCCGCCCCTGGCGCAGAGGGGGGGGCCAACGCCGATATAAAAATCCGCGCGGAACTCCGACATTTTACGTTTGTGCTGTTTGCTGCTTTCTAACATGGGATACGAGTGGATGGGGTCGGGGGATCGCGCCGCATCGCAGATGCATCGGCGATGCGCCTCGATGAGGAGCCCGATTCTCCCCACACCGACGTCGACGATGCATCGACGATGCATCGGCGATGCGGCGACATCCTCCGACTCCATCTACTCCGACCCTATAGGCCTTGAGATCGGGGGTGGGGAGGGCCAGACCACCTCGCGTCGCGGAATCAACACGACGAATTTGTGTTGGGTCAATCGTTGGCCTTTAGCCAGGCCCTGGAGCCAGGGAGGAGGAGGAGGATGAAGATGAAGGTGGAGATGAAGATGACGATGACGATGTCGGTGATGATGGTGATGATGGTGCTGATGATGTTGATGATAATGATACTGATAATGATAATGATGATGATGATGATGATGATGCTGCTGATGATGCTGATGGCTGTGGTTGTGGTGGTGGTGGTGATTATGATGATGATGAGCAGTTGTAGAATGATTATGATGATGCTGGTGGTGGTGGCGATGATGCTGGTCATGATGATGCTGATGATGATGGTGGTGATGGTGGTGGCGATGCTGATGATGTTGATGATGCTGATGATGCTGATGATGCTGATGATGATGCTGATGCTGATGCTGATGATGACGATGACGATGATGATGATGATGATGATGATGATGATGATGATGATGATGATGATGATGATGATGATGATGATGATGCTGATGCTGCTGATGCTGATGAGGAGAGGGAGGAGGAGGAATAACAGGTGGAGGAGCAGGTGGAGGTGGAGGTGGGGGAAGACGAGGAGGAGGAACAGGGAAAGGAACAGGAAAAGGAGGAGGAGGAGGAGGAAGGGGAGGAATGTGCTCTTCGCGGGTAGGTGTTCAGACCATAGTGCCCAGAAAACGTAAGGTTTGTTTTTCTTTGCCACTGGAGCAGGGGGGAGGACGTTCATGTACATTTGTTGTTTTGTGCGTGTGTATGCGCCCGCTGCTGGCCCACTGCCGCCCCCGCTGCCAGCCTGGCTGCTGCTGGACCGCCTGCCCGCTGACCTGGCCATTGCCCCGTGATGGGCCGGCCGTCTTTCGCCCTGCTTGACCTTGAGAGCTCGGGCGTTTTCTTGCCCCGGCTGCGTGCGACCAGAATCTGTGTGTGTTCTGCGGCTGTGAGACCCAACGTTGTCTCTGAGTGCTCGGGCTGGCTTATATGTATGCGCGCGCGTGATTTGTGAGTCACGCCATGTCGCTACGCGCAGGGCCGCGACGCCAAACAGTGTTTTTTGTTGTTTTTGTTTTGTGTGTGCGTGTGGCAACGTAGCCTGCCCCGACCCCAGACACGATTATGTCTTTGGGAGTTTGAAACGCCGCGGCCGTTTTGGTATAATTCGTATGGAAAGTTTTCGAGCGCAGGGCAGAAACATCGTTCCTCGTGGTAATGGAGCTGGGTCAGGTTCTGCGGACCTCGGCTTCCCGCGTGGAGGCCGCCCGGCTCCCGGTGGAGTATGCTGGAGGCTGGGAGCTCATAGCCGCGAGCGCGGCGCACGAGGCCGCCAGAGAGCAGGAACGGCCCGAGATCATCGAGCGGTGGCGCGAGGTCCTCCGCAGCGTGTGCTGCCCCTTCCCCCTTCTTCAAGCGTCGGTGCTGGCCGTGGCTGGGCCAGCACCTGAAAAACTACAGTGGGCTCCAGGTCCGACCAAGACTTCGGGCAAGGTCCTCGAGGCCATGACTATGGACGAGCAGCGCATGGCGCAGCTCGAGAACTACCAGGAGGTGTTCGCGGAGCTGCGCGACAGGCGGGCCCGTGAGAGGTTCCTCGAGGAGGAGCTCGAGCGACTGCGACAACGGCCCGACGGAATTGGAGGTGACGCCCTCACAAAGATCAGGGGCTCGTCGACACTAGGATCCTCTGCAAGCTGGACCTCTTCACAGGAAGGAAGGGCAAATGAACGATTGGAACGCCATCTTCCGCGCATACACAGGCGCGGTCAATGAGGAGATCGCGCGCGGCATCGCGCTGGCCGAGGGTTTCGACGAAGTCTCGGTGCTGGACGTGGACGTGGACGGCGACGGCCTGGCCTCATCGCCCCAGCAGCTCTACTATGTCCTGATCCTCCTCTGCCGCCACCGCCCCTTGACGATGGTGGCGATCGCTGGCGAACGTCAGGGCTTCCTGGCACTGTTTTTTGTTTGTATTACAAAACGATGCCGATGCGCATGTTGGCGCTGACTGGCTCTGCGCTTCCCGTGGCGCGTCAGCTCTCGCTCGAAGATGCCCAGGCGACCCTCGAGGTGGCCGATGAAAGATAAGTTCAGCAAGATGAGCAGCAATCTGGCTACTCGGCCCCATGCGATGGGCTCGTAGTGCTCGACGAGCCTCCGCTGGGCAGCACGAGCGTTGATGATGGCCCGCTCAGGCATCACTTCTTGTAGGCGCCACCCGCCTTCAGGACTGGCAGGTCTCCGGGCGCGAGATCGCGGGCGCCCGGCAGTCGGCCCGGCGCCCATGGGCCTGCGCGCGCAGGACAGGGGCGAGGGCTCCACGGGCCAGGTGCCCAAAGGCAAGGGCAAGGGCAAGGGCTGCAAGAGCAACTCTGGCGGCAAGGGCAGGGGGTCGGAGGGCAAGGCCAAGGGTTCCAAGAGCGCTGGCGGCGGCAAGGCCATGGGCAAGGCGCGCGCGCGTTGGTCGACGCAAGGAACGCTTGCCAGACTCAGAGTGGGCAGGGCGACGCGACCTGCTGGACCTGCGGCTGCCCTGGCCACGGGCAGCGCGACTGCCCGAACTGCGCCCGTGGACGGGGGCCCAGACCGCATCGTGGAGGCGACGCTCGCGGCCTCGCGCCGCGGGCATCCCTGCGCAGCTCAGCCCCCCCAGCGCAGCGAGCGCAACCAGCGCGACCCGTCGGCTGGAGTCCTGTCTTTCGGCCGTGAGCGCGCGCCCCGGTGCCTTTCAGACTCGCGGGGTTGAGGCGGACTGCCTCGGCGCCCCGCCCGAGGACGTCGGCGAGGCCCCGGCCCCTTTCGCTGGGCCCCTCGCGCTCGACACCGCCGACGCGCCCCCGAAGGGTGCGCAGCTTGCGACCTCAGTCCTTCCCCCTTCGTCGCGCTCAGACTACCCTGGCACGGGCCAGCGCGGCGGCGACGTGGCGACGCGCAGGCGGCCGCGAGGTCTCCGGCCAGGGCGGGCGCGCAGCCGTCGGCGCGCCCGCGGGGCCGGGCGCGCTGGTCAACGCCAAGTTCAGGGTGGCCGACGTCTCGCGGGCGCCGATGAGCGGTTTTCGACAAGGAGGGGGGCCACGACGCCTCGAGCGTCTACCACGTGCCCAGCGGCCATCAGCGGCGCGCGGCTCGCAGGAACCGCGTCTACGAGATGGGCGCGCAGGCGATGCCGGCAGCGGAGGCGCAGGCGGCCCGCCTCTGCCCTCCCGGAGCGGCGGTGCACGACGTGGGCGACGGTGGCTTTGCTCGAGAGGCCGAGGCGGCCGGCGCGCTGGCCCGCCCGGCCCGAGCTCCCCGCGGACCGACGGCGGCGGAGAGGGCGTCGCACGAGGTGCCGCGCGAGCCCTATCGCGCGCCGCGCGGCGACTGCGCTTCGAGCGGGGGCTCGTGGCCGGCCGCGACCGCGAAGACCAGATGCAGGCCGCCCTCGCGGCGACGGGCTTCGACCGCGGCTACCTCGGCGCTGCCGAGGACGACGGCGCCCCGCTGCTGGCCGGGAAGGATCAGCAGCGCAGGTGGCTTCACGTGTATTTCGTGCCATCGAAGGGCGCGGCCCACCCCTGGCCGGCGATTGCCTGGGCTGGCAAGCTTGCGCAAGCTGGCAATCGGCGCCCCGTCTTCAGGTCGGGCGACGAGTCGGGCCCGATTGCCTTGATATCCCAGGTGATGGCCAAAATCGTAGCTGACCAACCCCATCGAGGCGGTGCCCGAGGAGTCCGCGGTCGGCGGCTCGCAGGGCAGCGGGTCGCGGGGCGCGCGGCCCGCGAGATCGCGGCGAAGCGCAGGGCGATCATGTCCGCGCGCCCGCCGCGTCTCGCGGGGCACAGCGCCGTAAGCGTCGGCCTCGCGAGGCGGGGGCCTGATTGCAGGGCGGTGCTTGGGCTCGGGCGCGGCGGGGCTCTCGGCAAGCAGCCCCCGCCGTTCGGCGAGGCGTCATTCTACCTCCCCGCCGGCAAGTCCCCGTCCACGCTGAAGGTCAAGTCCAGCAAGGGCATCTACCTGGGCCCGACCGCGCTCGCGCGCGGTCGAGCGACTGCCAGAGGGCGAGAGGCGCGACGAGGGCCCCTTCGACGGCGCCACCAGCGCGCCCTGGGCGCCAGTCCCCGCGGATCCGAGCGACGAGGTGCCAATCGAGATCCGCGCGCCGGTGAGTCGTCCTGATGCCCCGGCCGCGCTCGAGCGCTGCTGGACCCAGTGGCGCCGCCAGAGCAGTTCCCTCTCGGGGTTTCCGCGGGCGGGGTCGCGGGGCCCAAGAGCGTGCAGATCAGGAGGGACGAGCAGCTTGCGATGCTCGGCTTCGCCGCAACTTGTCTCGGCCGCGCGGCAGCCGAGCCCGGCGCGCGAGCTCTGGCGCACTCGGCGGAGTGGCGGTCGCGCATCGAGGCGGACATGGCCAAGGAAGAGCCGCTGGCAGTGCCGACAGCGCGGCTCGAGTCGGCGCGCGAGTTCAAGCGTGCCAGGTGCTTGGAGGGCGCTTCTTCGACCCAGGCTGGGGCCCCCCCTCGACTCCAGCGATGGCAGCTGCGTCATCTTCAGCGGCGCCGGCCCCCTCGGCCTTGCACGTCGACGCCCCGCTGCCAGGTGGCGACCCGATGGGCGACCCGGCCTGCAGGGAAGAAAGATAATACCCCCCAGAGGGGGCACGATCGAAAACGAGGAGGGCGGGCATCGTGGGATTGGAGTATACACGTTGAGTGGCACTCGAGCAGATCAAACCGAACAGTATTACAATTATTGTTGTTGTAGGTGGTGGTGCTGTTATTGTTGGTGTTGGTAGTGGTGTTGGTGTTGTTGTTGTTGCTGCTGTTTTTGTTGTTGCTGTTGTTGTTTGTTGTCGTCGTCGTCCCCCCCGTGACCCTGCCCGCGACCCGCCCGCGACCCACCCGCGACCTACCCGCGACCCAACGGCGACCCACCCGCGACCCACCCCGCGACCCACCCCGCGACCTGCCCGCGACCCGCCCAGCGACCCACCCCGCGACCTGCCCGTGACCCACCCGCGACCCACCCGCGACCCATCCTGCGACCTTTTTCAACATGTTTTAACAAAGCAGCTGGCGTTGGCTGCGGGTTCATTGCGTAATTGTAAAAGTATGGCGCCTGTGGCGTGCTTCTTCAGAGTTTCGGAGACTGCTGACGTCCTCGCCACCCCTTCGCTGTCATCCGCAACTGCGGGGTGGTACGTAGTCGTTTCGTGTTGATACGGTACGTCTCGGGTAATGTGTGGTGTTGCGAATGGGGGGGGGGCTCGTCGGTTGCTTCGGATGGCTGATTCATGTTACGGAATACCCCGTCGGCGGCATTCCCTACATTTTCGTAGGCGCTTTTCCACGCCCACCCTCTCTCGTTCTCTTTCTCTGGCTACTCTGCGTCCCGTTTTTATCCACCGGTCCAACCAGGAACGATGTCCAGAAAAATTGCCTCGATCAGGGAAATGGGCAGCACGCACAAAGAGGAAGGGTCCCCCAGTGGAGGCATCTTGGAGCGTTTTGGGGGCCTCTTGGCGGTCCCAGGGGCCTCTTGGAGCGTCTTGTGGGCCTCAGGGAGCCTCTTGGGACCTCTCGTAGGTCTTTTGGGAGCCTCTTGGGCGCCTGTTGGGGCCTCTTGGGCGCCTCCGGGGCCTTGTTGAGACGCACTTGTGAGCGTTGGGAGCGCTCCTGGGGCCATCTAGGAGGCGATCGATCAAAGAAGGGGAGCTCCAATTAAGTTCCCCCTTCGGGAGCGCCTAAGATCGCCATTTGGGCCGCTGTTGGGGTGCTCTTGGAGCGCCCTTGGGCGCTCTTGGGGCCGTTTTGGAGCTCTCTTGGGCCTCTCTTGGGGCCCCCTTGGAGCCACTTGAGGCCTGGGAGACCATCAAAAGAAGAAACAGGCGAGAACGCAACATTCATAGCTATTCCTTAAGTCTTCGACGGATTTGGGCCTCTTGGCGGCCTTCTGGGGAGGTTCCATGGCCATTTAGCCGTCTTGGAGCGGTCTTGGGGCCTCCTGGAGCATCTTGGAAAACATCCTGAACCATCTTTAGCCATCTTGGAGGTCATCTCGGGCTCTCTGAGGCCCTCTTTTTGGAGCCATCTTCGGCCACATTGGACACTCCAACCCCTCGCGAAACGCCCCGTCGTTCCAGGGGAGGGTAAGGGGGAGTTGTGAACCTCTCCCCGAAGGGGAAGAGGGAGGGGTGGAAGAGGAAACTCTCCAAACCACCCACGCCCAGAGGGCTGGTAGGATTCTGTAGAGCTTGAGGGTCATGAAATTATTCTCGGGCCTTTGGTCTTGGGACATAGTGTTAGCTGCCCTGTAAGCGACGTTGAGGACCACCGAACAATACCTTAAGCAAAGATATTGCCTTGCGGCAGAGTCGCACAAGATGATGGACGCGGTTCCGTAAACCTTGTAACTAATTCATCGTAGGTGCGGTTACAGATCATCACCCCCTACCCAGGGCACCCAACGACCCCAAAATACAAGAGGCAACATATCAAACCGGTGCCGTTCCTATATGCAAGAGGCGATGTCGTCAATTCTAAGGAATTGACGCCTTGGGCCCAAACAGGCTTGAGCCAAAATGGCGACGGAGAAGGAGTTGGAGGAGGTGGAGAGGAAACTGAGGAGGAGGGGGAGAGGGGAGTCCTTCTCGTCTAGTCGTTCCTCCTCCTTCCTCCTCCTTCCTCCTTCGTCCTTCCTGTTTCCTAGGGCAGGCAGTCCAGCCCCTCCTCCTCCTCCTCCTCGTTCCTTCCTCTTTCCTCGCCTCCTCTTCCTCCTCCTCGTCCTCCTCTTCCTCCTCCTCTTCGGCTCCCTCCCCCAACGTCGCAGGGCTGTCCTTGGGTGGCGCCGTCGCCGCTCAGCACGGGCGGCGTCTTCTCGAAAACCCCGCCAGCGGAGCGCTTCCTCCTCCACCTCTGCCTCCTCTTCCTCTTCCCCGTCCGGACCTCCAACAGGTGTTGGAACGCATGGCACTTCGCTATCAGCTTCCACACCCGCTCCCTTGCTGCAAGGGACTCGTCTGCGAAGTTGATATAAACTGAAACCAGGTAAGCTGACAATGATCTGAGCTCTCCCTCTGCCTCCCCTGACAGGAGTATCGGTTGCTCGTCGATGTCTTCATAGAAATGCTTCAACATATGGCAAATTGCATAGCGGCGCCTATCGTGGATACTTCCAGAATCGTACCGTGTTGTTATTTCTGTTGCACATCTAGACATATGTCTTGTGGCCGCTGCCTTCGCTGTAAGTTTCGGCCAATCAGCTGATGTCTTGAGCCGTTCGAAAGTGAGCCTCTCCTGGATGCGGGAAGCATGGCAGTTCGCCTCATACCATTTTTGCACGTTGTGGTGGAGGCCGTCCGTTTGGTCTGTCTGATTCGCACACCAGTGGCCCAATTTCATGACCTCCACAAGTGCATTTGCAACGATGTGAGAAGACATTCCTTGATCCAAAACGTGTAGACAATCAAGCGTGACGCCCTCCCGCCTCAGGGATCTGATAGTGAACAGCGCGGGTAAAGAACGCCCCTCGTCTAGGAGGTGCTGAAGGTAGCCCTCGTGAGACCTCAACGTCCTTCGCCAACCACGCCTGCCCCACAAAAGATCAGAGTCGATACTGTTCGTTGCTGAGCACACCCAGCACATATTTGGTGACGAGCCCCACCTTGGAAAGCGGAATGCTGGATTGAACACATCCCACTCACCATGGACCATGGCGACAACATTTGTATAGCCATTCGTAGATAAGGGGCGGCCGCCGACAGTCTTACCACTCATGAGGGCATGCATTCTCTTCGCGAGGTCAGCGAACAGGACTTCGAGGGTGTCGTCATCCATCTTTGACGTTTGAAACACCGTGTAACTGAAATTCGTAGTTCCCTTGCCGATGAGACTGGACCAACAAATCGTAAACAGCCCGTTTGGTTTGCGCGTGGCAGCGCCGTCCCCGTGAATTGTGGGGGGGGACAGACAATGTATCATTCATGTCCGAGCGAACAGATTTGTAGAACACATGCCCGTTCATGCTTATCCTGGAATAAGCAATATCACCAGGTAGGCCACGCAACTTCATTGAAAACGCGGCGTCGCCCTGCTTATGAATGCTTTCCCACATGACACACGGACCAATTATAGGATGAGGCGTCATAGGCTTTCCATTGGGGGTAAGGTTGGTGAATTCAGCATTTGGGGCGTCATTGGGCCAGCCGAGTGCTTTGATCAGGTTTCGGTGTGCATGCCGCGGGTCGTCTGGCAACCTGCCCATGCGACCCGTCCTTTGAGCACCTTGTTGTCTGGCGCCCCAGGCATATTCCAAGACGTTGCCTGCGGGTAGCAGCCCCCCTGGCCCAATCCCGTCGCAAGGAGGATTTCAATGGAGTCGGCGTTCGCTGCACTTTGACCCTCGGGGCCAGCTTAAGCACCCGTGGAAGACGTTGATGCATCCAACCTCTGCCTCACGCCACCTCGTCGTGGCCTCGCAGCGCTCGGCTCTGGAGTGCCATCGCAACTTTCGGCAAGCCTCCTTCGAAGGCCACCCCTGCGAGCAGAGTCCATCACTCGTAAACCTCGGGCGCCACAGCAGATGGTAAAAGCAAAACGCACAAGCAATGCGGACGGTTTGGATCCAAGCACGGTCATGAACATTTCGGTACGTATCTATGGTTCAAAGTTCTGCATCCCAAACGGATACGGAGGATGAGGGGGAGGCGAAGGCGGGTGCGGATGACAGAGCAGGATGGGGGGAGGTAGGAGGTCGGAGGGACGAGGTTGGACAGGACAATGGAGTATGGAAAGCAGCATGCGAATCGCAGTGAACATGTACGATGCCAGCCGCCTGGACGTATCCGAAGCCACGAGGTGACATAACACGCAGTGTCCAGGGCTATTGAGCAGGGGTAATATAAGTCGGAGTCCTAACGTGTGAGGGTGTCCCAGGCGAGAGCCCTAAGTGTAAGGACGGACGCTGCACATTGTCTGGTGTACCGTATGCATGCGTGATGTGCGATGTTTGTCGCATATTATAACATGCTAGACTGTACAATTTTTAATTTGACTGGTAATTTCATGATAATGTTGACGATGATGCTGATGCTGATGCTGATACTGATGCTAATACTGATGCTGATGCTGATGCTGATGCTGATGCTGATACTGATGATGATGATGATGATGATGATGATGATGATGATGATGATGATGATGATGATGATGGTGATGGTGATGGTGATGCTGATGGTGACGATGATGATGACAGGCTCTCGAGCCATAGCCACAAACGCGGCCAAGGCCACACCAGGTGCGAGGTCCAGCCAGAGAAACCGCTATGGCAACAAGGCCGGCTGCCTCGGAACTCGAGGGAAGCAGGCGGCGAGCTCGCTTATTGCAGCGAGCCTCATATAATGCAACGCTCGTGCGGGCTAATGCGATCTATCTAGGCGTTATCCTTCTTGATGCGCTTCGCCTGCGGCAGCATTCTGTCGTAGTGAATCTTCAGCTCGTTGTATTCGTCGTGCGCCTCGACGGTTTGATTTGGCCACAGATACCTCGGCAGGCTCGCCGGTGATCTTCTTGGTGACCAGTTTCTCGAAAGAGGTGTAGACCTTGGCGATGCGCGGGATGCATGTCTTGAAATCGTTGTGGCGCGCAGCTGTGTATTTTCCACCTTGGGTGTCCTTAAGCATGCTCTTCAAACTTGTGATAAGCTTGCCGAGGTTGCGCAGGGTCTTCCGAGCATCGCACTTGATGGCATCGATCGTCTTCGTGTGCTTGTCCACCTCCGTGACCTCGGCAGGGTCCTTCTTGATGATGGTGTCCGACTCTGTTGCGGGGATCGCCGTGGTGTTGCCAGCCATGATGCCCGCAGCATCGCGTATGCTCTTGAACGCCTCGGCCGCTGCTCCGACACTCTGCAGATCCTCCAGCCCCTTGACGATCTGGGAGTCCTCGTGAGTTCCGATCGGCCGCCAGTCTGATTCCAGATCTTGTACTCTGTGATCCACTCTCCTTTTTTGCCCGTGTCGGGGTCAGGACGCTCTTCTAAGCGTCTTTGCCACGAGTGCGACTCACACCCATGCGCTGCGTCCCAACTCACTCATTCAACTTCGATTTCGTTGGGGGCCATTTTATAGAGGGGGGGGGCGATTCACGCGTCCGACACATGAAACTAACAGTAGCAAGAGTCGCCATGCAGGCAGATGGTTATCTTGAAATCGAAGGGGTGCGTGGGAAGTCAGTGTAGGGGTGTGTGCTGTGCCGTGGCAATTCCTGACTTCAGCTTGCCCTCCATCTGTTTCTTGTTCATCCACTGAAAGAGCTCGTGCGTCGCCTTCACGCCATATATTTTTTAGTGGCTTCAATTGCCAACTTGACCGTGCCCTCCTTTATCTTGTTCGCCAGGAACTTCTCGAGATACTCCTGCTTCTGTGGATTCCCCAATGCAGTGTAGGCGTCATATACACCTTTACTCTGTAAGCAGTACGCCATGTTAGACCTCTGCCTCTTGAGCTCGGCAGCGTTGGAAAGCATCTGCCGCGCAGAGTCAAAGTCGGCTTTCTCGACGATCAGCATCTCCAATGATTCATGTTTTTTCTAATCAGGTTTCTTCTTCGGGGCCATGGTGAACACATGGTTTCGATAGCAGAGGCCGCTGCAAGCTCGCGAACGTCCCGAGCCAAAATTGCTAAGGACCGACCCCCTGGGAACAACAGAAAATAACATCAACCAAAAAACAGTTAAAACACATAATTCTGTCGAGTCGGTCGGGAGCCTGCTGCCGGAAGTCTGTCGAGCCGTTTTCTTTGTGAAAGCCAACACAAACAGCCCGACAGAATTTTGCCGACCCCACCCCGACAGACTCGCCAGAATTATGTTTTTGTTATGTCTTTTCCTACCTTTTTCTGTAGTGTTCTGTGATTTTGTTTGGCCGGAGTTTGCCGGAGTTCTGTCGGATTTGCCGGAATTCTGAGGAATTTTGCCAGAATTCTGTCGTGTCATGTCAGTGCTATTCCACTCCAATTCGCCCTACACTTCGGCATATTTCAAGCTATTCTGCTCTACTCGACTTGTCTGCTTGTCTGTGCCCACTTGAAGTAACATGGTCACGCCCTGGAGCGCGGCAAGTATTAGTGGTGCTATTTCTGAGCCCGCTTGAAGTAACATGGTCAAGCCCTGGAGCACGGCCAGCATGTGTGAAGTGTTTTTTGAGCACACGTGGAGTAACATGGTTCAGCCCTGGAGCACGGCTGGCATGTGTGATGTTATATCTAAGCCCACATGAAGTAACATGGTCGAGCCGTGGAGCACGGCCAGCATGTGTATTGACCATTTTGCTTCACGTGCACTTGAAGTAACATGGTCAAGCCCTGGCACACGGCCTGGCAACGCACGTGTAGAACCGAACCTAACCAAACTCGAGGGCGAAATTGACCTGGAGGGCGCAGCGCAACCTTGAGGGTGCAACCTTGAGAGGTAGGAGGGGGAGGATGATGACGAGGAGTATTGATGCACGCTGAGTGAGCACTACGCAAGCTTCGGCCCAGCCTTCGACACGCATTTGCCCAGCACCACGTAAGTGTTCGAATCAATGCTCTACTCGTCTATCGAGTTGCAATGTATAATCACCATGACCAAGCACCACCTGATGAAAACGAAGGGTCAGAGTCCGTGCAGCATCATCAATTGAATGCGTCTGATCCGCCAATCCACCTTCGATCGGAGGTGAGGGGGTGAGATCGAAGTGGAACGGAGAGCCCCCCTACCGGGAAATCGATTTCGGTTTCGTGTTCGTGCGTGCCGTGCGTGCGGGCGAGGCGAAGCTGCGTGTGCGGGCGAGAGGAAAGTCTAGAGGAAAGAGAACTATGCACATACACCGATTCTGGCCAGGCCCATCCTGAGCCCAGGATCGGTGCATACGCCCTCCCACAGTGGCTAGGAAAGCATATGCACCGACCCTGGGTCAAGGATGGGCCTTACCAGGATCGGTGCATGTGCATAGTTCTCTCTTCGCCCTAAAGTCCCCTGTGGCTGAGGCGCGGCCGGACTAAATGACTCCCTGCCGGCAACCGGTGGCGCGCGGTGTCCCACTGGTGTCTCGCCTCCGGCTGAGGCGCGGCCAGACCAAATGTCTCTTTTCCGGCGTCCGGTGGCGCGCGGTGTCCCGCCAGTGTCCCGCCGGTGTCACGTCGGTGTCTTGATGAAGATGATGATTATGATGATGATGATGATGATGGTGATGATGATGATGATGATGATGATGATGATAATGATGATGATGATGATGATGATGATGATGATGATGTTGATGATGATGATGGTGATGATGGTGATGATGATGATGGTGGCCCGATGATGATGATGATGATGATGATGATGATGCTGATGTTGACGATGTTGATGATGATGATGGTGATGATGATGGCCATGGTGGTGATTATGATGGTGTCCCGATGATGATGCTGATGTTGATGATGCTGATGTTGCTGATGATGATGGTGTCCCAATGATGTTGATGTCGATGGTCATAATGATGTTGATGATGATGAGATGATGAGATGATGCTGATGATGATGAAGATGCTGATGATGATGGTGTCCCGACGATGATGGTGATGATGAGGTTGATGATGATGGTGATGATAATGATGGTGGTGTCCCGCCGGTGTCCCGATGATATTGATGATGATGATGTCGATGATGTTGATGGTGATGATGATGTTGATGGTGGTGATGATGATGGTGTCCCGATGATGATGATTTTGACGATGTTGATGGTGATGATGATGGCCATGGTGATGATGGTGATGGGGTCCCGATGATGATGATGATGATGATGATGATGATGATGATGATGATGATGTTGATGATGCTGATGCTGCTGATGATGATGGTGTCCCGATGATGTTGATGATGTTGATGATCCTGATGATGTTGATGATGATGAGATGATGAGATGATGATGCCGATGATGATGAAGATGATGATGATGGTGTCCCGATGATGATGATGATGTTGATGATGCTGATGGTGGTGTCCCGATGATGATGGTGAAGTTGATGATGAGGAGGATGATGAGGTGATAATGATTTTGATGCTGGTGACCCGATGATGATGATGCTGGTGTTGATGATGATTGTGGTGTCCCGATGATGATGATGATGATGCTGATGATGATGATGATGATGATGGTGATGGTGATGGTGATGGTGATGATGGTGACGATGATGATGGTGTCCCGGTGATGATGATGATGTTGATACTGATGATGTTGTTGATGATGATGGTGATGGTGTCCCGATGATGGTGATGATGATGATGTTGATGAGGTTGTTCATGATGATGGTGATGATGAGATGATGTTGATGATGATGATTGTGTTCCGATGCTGATGATGATGATGGTGTCCCGATGATGATGATGATGTTGATGATGATGATGATGATGGTGACGACGATGATGTTCCGATGGTGATGATGATGCCGATACTGTTATTGATGATGATGGTGATTAGGTGATGATGATAAGGATGATGGTGTCCCGATGATGCTGATGATGCTGTTGATGACGTTGATGACGATGAGTTTGATGATGATGACGTTGACTGTGAGATCGTTTGTGATATCGATAGTGAGACCGATGGTGAGACCGAATGTGGGATAGTTTGTGAGATCGATACTGGGATCGATTGTGAGATCGATAGTCAGATCGATTGTGAGATCGATCGAATGACATAGATCGAGTGAGATCGATTGTGAGATCTATCGGGTGAGATCGATCTAGCGAGACCGATAGTGAGATCGGTAGTGGGATCGATAGTGAGACCGACCGGGTGAGACGTTGGTTCCTCCCCCCCCCCGAAATTCCTTATCACCCGAAGGGTGGTCGTAGAGGTACAACATAGATGCGCCACCATCCACATCAGCTTGGGTCTAGAACGGCATCTGTGAGTCGCACCGCATCTGTGAGTCGCACGACACTGTGAGTCGCACTGCACGTCATCATCACCATCAATCTTGTTGGTCTTCTGCTTCGGCGGTGAGATCGGGTCACTCGCGGCGCTCTTGACACAAGGCTTGGACTTCGACTCGTGGTAATTATCAGTCACTGCCTTGAGGTCTGCGTTCTCGGACGCCACGGTGGCCAATATCTCCTCCACGCGTTGGGCCATGACGTGCGTCGGTTGCGCAGTCGAACATACACTGTGAGCTGTGGCCACGGAGGTTTTCAGGTCGTCGATCGCGTCGATCAGCGAGTTGGTGTACTTCCCAGGTTCGACCGTCCATGTAGAAATGACAGTGCCGATGTTCTCGAGAGAGACCTTGGAGTCACTGATGGAGTGCTGCAGCGCGCTGCTCTCGAACATGTCGTGGCCGTTCTCGGCTGCTGGCTGGCTGTCGTCGTCGTCGATCTGGATTGCGGACCTTTGGACGCGCTGCCCCTTGAGAGATCGCAAACACTGGAGTGGAGAACCATGGGGGGAGTTGAAGTGCTTGATCACTTCGATTTGAAACAAAATCTAGGCTGCGCAGCTGGAGGTGGATAAACATAGGGAGACTTGAACGAAGCTCCCCCCATCGGGGCCAGCTCCCTCGACACATTCCTGGTCATGTTTCGGGGGCAAGCGTTGCTCGTCGACAGACGGGTCGTTTCAGGAGGCAGCCGAGAAGCAAGAGTGTGATGTTTTATCGCAGGCATTGTGCCTTGTCGAAAGCTTCACCCCAGGGAGAGAAAGCGGCCAGGAAAGCTGACAGCCCGACTTTGGGCAGCGTCAGATCGTGCAACCAAGCCCAAGATCGCCACGCCGACCTCGCGGTGGCCTCACCAGGTGGCAACGGCCACCATGCCCCAGGGAACCCTTACAAAACCAGCCAAACCTACCAGCAGCGGGCACACGACCACGCGGACAGCTTACATTCGAGAGCCCTTGGGGATGAGGAAACGCGACGCGGAAGACGGTAAACGTGATGACCAGGATGAGGACGATGAGGCAGATGAGAAGGATGCGGATGAGGAGGGGAAGAACAGAGGTGAAGGCGGAATGCAACAAGAAACCGATGAGGTAGGATGGGCTAGAGCTCCTGCGGTGCACCCTGCGTCGGCGCAGTCGTGGTCGGTTCTGCGGCGCCATCCGCATTCAGGCTGTATGGTACCCCCTGGAATGGGCGACACTCTGACATGTAAACGTACCGAATGCCGAGCTCGTGGGAAGCACTAGCAAGTGTACTTAGCTTGGGCCCATGCTTACAGACAGCGAACCACTAATCAAACGTGAGGTCCAAACCCAGAACCACGAGGACCACGCGGCACCGCGCTCGAGGAGGACCCACCGCCACCATCGATGAGCCTGATGAAGAGGATGAGGGGACGGATGGCGTGGCGGTGGAGGGTGAAGGCAACGCCAGACGAGAGAGCACCACGCGGCACCACTGGGCGTGTAACCAACCGATCTTGGACCACCATTTTCAGATGTGTTGTTTGCCAGGGCTTGCCAGTGTAAGCTATCCCGCACGTTGACGCTGTTACAGTCTACTCCTTCCCCCCCTCTCCCTATCTCTCGCTCTCTATTTCTACACGCTGGTCCTCGAGTATGCTCTCCATTCTGTTTCAACGTCCCCCGAACAAAGGGGCTATAGTGTATTGTACTCCACTCCACCCTACTTGTTTTACGTTATTCAGTGCCATAGGTTCTCTGCGTTATTTTTACCCTGCTCCTACTCTGTCAGGCCCTACTCTACGTCTAGCCCCGTGTCTACGCGTATTTCTGCTCGTGGTTTTCTGGGGACGGGGTCGAGAGCTCCGAGTTGGCAGACGGCTGGAGGGGATGAGATCGAGAGCTCCTGTGGCTGGGGACGGGGCCGAAAGCTCATGCGACCGGTGGCGAGGCATCCTGAGCACGGGGGTCGAGAGCTCCTGTGGATGGGATCGAAGGGGTGAGGATGCTGATGGTGCGCATGCCGATGGAGATGGTACGTGCAAGCGTTGGCGATGGCGATGAGTTGGTTTGTTTTCTAGGGCGCGCGGCCGCTCGCACGCTGGCCTGTATACCCACGGCCAGCCAGGGGAACAGAGCAGGCCTGCGACTGAGCCAGGCCGTCAACGTCATCGGGGAGAGACCCCTCCTCGAGCAGCTTCTTGCATTCCTGGATCTTGGCCCTGCCCGCAATGCCTGCAATTTTGCTGGCCTCCTCCTTGCTCATCTCCATCTTGAGGCAACGTTTTTCTTCTGCGTGGTAGGCGCAACTGTGCAGGCGCTTACGCCAGACCACGAACGGCACCTTGTCCGATTTGGTGGTCTTGGGCATCAGCTTGTTGGGCTCCTTGGGCTTGGAGTCCTTCATGGCTTTCATCGCCTTCATGGGCTTGGAGTTCTTCATGCACTTCATCGCCTTCGTGAGCTTGGAGGCCTTCATATCCTTGTTCAGCGTGGCGAGTGCTGCTGGGGCAACTGCTTGCGAGGGTGGCTCCTTCAGCAACGTCATGTCGGCCAGCGGTACGCCTCCTAGTGCAGGTGCCCAACTTGGGTCGGACGACTTGGGGCTGATCTTCTTCCTCTTCATGTGCGTCTGGCTCCCGAATGCAACATCCAAGATCTCCTTCAGCTCAGGGTTAGAGCTCGCACGAAGTTGAAAGACATCGATCGCTGGGGACCTCAACGTACGGCGCAGGCGTACGGGGTGGAGTCCCAAGCACAATGAGGTCGGATTCGACATCATCGGCGACGATGGCGTCGGTCTCACCCATTTCACCAAGCCCAACAGCAGAGAGAACTCTTCCCGGCACTGTCGAGGCACCTGCCTATCTTTGTTGACCATGTTGCACATCTGAGAAACGATTGCCCTGAAGAGCAGGATGCCCGTCTCCAGAAGAGCAGTGTCGATGCCGAGACCCTTGTCACGATTGAATTTCTAGGCGGCGTTGCAGAGAGATGCTTTTTTGACGTTCATACCTCCAGATTTCTGGAGCAGCAATGTTAGAGTAGGACGGAACGGATTTGCTGTTTTCCATTTGACAGCTCCTTTGAATTTGAACGAGGTAGATGGAATGAAAGCATCCTTTTTCTTGGCTGTGACGGCAAGAGGCTCAATATTTAGATGTACTCATCTTCTGTAAGGTCGACTGACTGTCTCCGATGTGTTTTGCCATGCACAGATGATCAAAGTTGGACCTGCAGCTCAAATGGCTATGGGGACAGGGGACGACATGCTGATGACGATGTTGGTGGCGAGAACGGTTGTGATGATTGGGATGTTGACGATGATGGTGGTGAGGGTGGCCATGAGGATGTTGAGGATGATGAGGTTGATGACGATGGTTTTGGTGGTGATGATGTGCGTGATGAATACAACACAGAAGTATACATGTCAACACATGTGCACTTATGATACACATCATCGCACTACGTATTTTGACCATGTGATTGATCAACTAAGCCGGTTGTGCCTGATTTGTTGTCACACGTGAAAATTGGTGAAGGTCTACGTTTTGTCGCCCCTAAGATGTGAGGCCAGTCTAGAAGGCCGAAATCGGGACCAGAGGCGTCAATTCTTCAATATTGTAGCTGCTCTTCCTTTAAAGGTTCCTTTTTGAAGTGTTTGGTATCGTTTCGTCTTTTATTGGGGAAACGATCCCAAGAATTGGGGTGACCACCCTAATTCTGCCGACGCTGCGCTTACTTTTACACGCATGCGCCTATCTTATGACACGTTGGGCGCTCGGGGTAAAGCGTGGTGGTTTGTTCACAGCTTCGGGTCTCTGAGTTCCAAGTTGGGCTTGGACGGCGTTTCCAGCGATTTTGGGCCCAGGACTCGTTTGTCCAGGATCGGCGTACCGCAGCTCCGTGCCGTCTCTGCGCGGCGGCGGTGCGTGCGCAGGCGTTCAAGACTGGAGGCCGTGCCGGCCGAGCGAGAGCCGTGGGTGCCTGCGCGGCTCACGCGGTGGCAGACGCCCACCACGGCCCACGCCTTTCGTGCCGTCGAGTTGGCGCCGCGCCTGTCGCGCGCCGCCGCCGCCGCCACCGCCGCCGTGGTCGTCGTCGTCGTCGTCGTCATCGGCGTCGTCGTGGTCGTGGTCGTGGTCGTGGTCGTCGTCGTCGTCGTCGTCGTCGTCGTCGTCGTCGTCGTCGTCGCCCTAGGCGCAGGCCTGGCCAGCAGCGCACCGCCCGCGGCCGAGACCCGACGCGCCCGAGACGCTGCCGGCCAGGCCCTCGTCGGTGGGCGCGTTGCACGGCCGGGCGGCCCAGGGGCGCGGGCCGCGGCAGAGCTCCGCGGTGGGCGGCGGCGCCCCGGGCCCACCAGAGGCCCCGTGGCAGGGCCTGAGGCGGGCCCTGAGCCACGCGCGGCCGGAGGTCGGCGACGACAAAGGGTGTGGTTGCGCCGGGTTCTGGTTTGCGATCTGTGTCGTCGGGGTTTGGGGTGCACCACGATACCCCCTCGTCGGGCCTCCTCGTCCCTGGGTTGCAAGCCGCACCCTTCGCAAACCACATCCTTCGGTCGGAGTCGCGGAGGAGTGGAGCCGCGGCGCCGTCGGGGAGCCCTCGCAGCGGGGACGGAAGGCCCACCTGGGGCTCGAGGCGTGGCGCAGTGGCGCGCCGGAGGAGGCCGAGCCCTGGGGCTTAGCCCAGGCGCGGGGGGAGCCGCCGGTGCGCGGGCCGCCAGGCAACCGCACCGGCGGCAGCGCGAGTCCGAGGGGAGGCGCGCCGCTGCCCGCCTCGGGGGGGCCAGTGCTGGACCTGCTCGGGAGGCGCCGCGGCAAGGAGCGCGCCGCGCTGCCCCGGGTGGCGTCGACGCCGCAGCAGCCCGCCGCGCCCAGCCTCGCTGGCAGCCCGCAGAGCACGTGCTCGTGGCCCCTGTCCACGTGGTCCCAGGGCTCGACGCGCCGAGGGGCTGCCCGAGAGGAGGCGGAGGACTGTGCCGCGGGTCCGTTCGGCCGCCAGGTGTCTGCTGCGACCAGCACTGCTGCCAGCTCGAAGGAGGCTTGCGAGGAGCCCCCCCTCGCTGGGCCGCTGGCGCAGGCGCCGGCGCGGGGCGCCCACCCCGGCGCAGCCCCAGACCCACAGGCGCAGGCGGTGAAGGAGATCTGCCGGCTCCGGCGGGAGACCATGATCCCGCTGGAGACCATGCAGGCCGCGATGAGGCTGTTCCGGGAGCACGCGACGGTCCCTGCAGACGGCGTGCTCTTCACTGACGGGTTCCTGCCGAGAGAGAGCCTCGAGGGCGTCATGAAGCAGCTGGCGGGTTCTGACAGTGCCTTCAGCCGCCTGGCGGGCAGGGACAAGGGTGGTTGCGTCAACTTTCGGGAGTTTGCAATCTGGTTCTCGAGCCACAGTTTCGATGAACCCGTGGTGCTGGATGCCAGTAAGCTGGAGCTTCGCCAGCTGTCCCGGGAGCTCAACATGTCTGCGTCCGAGGTCGAGACGTACAAGAGGCACTTTGACTCATTCGACACCGACGGGAACGGCAGGATCGACAGGCATGAGTTCTACGAGATGATAGTGAAGTGCCTCAAGGTCCCTAAGCACATCGGTCTTCCTGCTGGCCGATTGCAGCAGTTATGGGCCGCTGCCGATTCGGACGGCAGCGGGGTTATCAATTTCGCTGAGTTCGCCGTCTTTTTTTCCAAGTACTTCCCAGACGCTGGGTCCTGCGGCATGAGCCAGTACTATTCCCAAAATGGCTTGCTGAACCGCCTTCATGGGCCGCGCAATGCCTGGTGATGCACGGACTTGGCCGCCTGTCAGTGGAAATGGAGCCATGGGTCATTGATTTCTTAGGAGGTCTCCTGTAATTCTAGGCCGGTTGCAGAGGTGCATGGGCGCGCCCGGGTCGACAAGACATTCATGACCTCATCCATGCCCATGCCAATCTGCGGCCCCTCCCTTCCCTTCCTCCCTCCGACTCCCCGTGGCCTCGCTGTGCGGCCCCCACCTCGGCCCTGCATGAGGCGCCCGACTCCGCCTGCCCAGCCCCAGCCCTCTCAGGACTGCGTGTCCGGGGTCTGCCCGCCACTTGTCCCGATGCCTGTTTCCGCGTGAGGCGCAGATATTTCAAACGTTTTGATCATAGGCCCTGCAGACACGCATCCCCTAGGTCGGTCGTACTTCAGGCCGTGTTTGAAGCAGGGGTTGGACTGCCCAGTGTGCGACTGCCCGGCCGGTCAACTATCCAGCTGCCTGCGGCAAGCCCCGCCACCGCGTCAGCGCACCAGCGCAGCAGGAAGGAGGTCTAGTATAAGACCCGCTCCAGGTCAGTTCCCTGTCTGACTGTCCGAATCGGACGGGTCTTGAACCCGTCGTCCTTGTCCGCTGCCTCATTTTCCTTGTCTTTCTTCCTTCCCCCTCCCCCTCCCCCTCCGTGCTGCGTTGGGCGGACTGTAAGGGCTACATTTGTAAGTGCTAAAATAATGTGTAGCGATCTGACTTAGAGCCGGCGGCAACACGTTAAGGCTGCGGGTCAGTGCGGCAAGACGTGAGCATCATAGGGTTCGTAAACATAGACGTGCTCGTGAGGGCGCAGAGTAATTGAGCGAGCAGCCAGAGAGGGAGAGGAGGAAATACCAATACGATGTTGACCTGATATGCCAAAAAAGGGGGCAGCAATCGAACCGAGCGAGCGAAATATACTCATGCAGGTACGTGCGGGCAGGTGGCGCTCAGGGCGAACGGTGTGCCAGTTGGCCCGGGCACGATGTGTTGCGTATCCTTTTGGCCGCAGGCCCAGCGGGCACTGGGCCGCCGTGTGATCATAGCACCTCAATCATTAGTGCCACTGCCAGTGGAACTGTACTCGTGGCGGCGAGGACGCGTGAGCGGAGCAAGGGTATGTTTGTCTGCCGCGGGCCACGGCCATCATTCTACATGATGTTGCGGGCGGCAGCACGCGGCGGTAATAGGCGGTCATATGCGGTAATAGCCTTTAAGGGTTTCCGAAAGGCTTCCCAGCATCGGGCACGTAACACTGGGCGGTTTGATTACGGGGCTGGCCGTGGGCTGGCACAGACAGTACTGGCAGGCTTGCTGGGCTCTCGGCAGTGCGAGTGAAATGCAGGTGTGCGAGTCTGATTCGAGGCGAGGCTGGCACAGTTTGGCTGGCCTGTGTGTCTTTGTTGCACCCTGGATGCAGATACGTAGCGTTGAAGCGAAAGGGCAGAAGCTTCCCTCCTACACCCAATGCTCTACCTCCCTCAAGAACACCCCCCAGCCGTAATCTGAAAGTCTAGCAAGGCTAATGTAGTCGGTAGTTGCTTGCTGCAAGAGCTGAAGTGCATGGGCAGGCCTGAAAAGTGGTGCAGGGCGGCAGTGAACAGGCGGTTAAAGGCAAGGCAGTAAAACGCGAGGCGGCAGACCACAGAGGGGAGCATAAGGCTCCCACTGCCGAGGCGCGTGCTTTCATACCTCCCGGCGCCCTCCAGTCCAACTAAACCCCCTTTCTTCCCCAAGACAGTCAGCGTGCGCATCACGGTGGGGAGTAATGGCAACAATAATTTAAGTGAAGCGTAGCCTAGTGGGAGTGGGTGGGGAGGAGACCATGTGTATCGTCGTAGTATGCAGTAATCTCGACCCTGTAGCTTATGGAAACACGACGGGGAGCCTCGAAAGGCCGCGAGAGTTGCTACTGAGGCGGCCGGGGCAGGTGATCAAAGGTGTAAAATAAAGTAGCGTAGCGACGTATCGAACGGCTGGCACATTCGGTACTGGCTGGCCATGGTTGCTGCCGTGTGTGCCCAGCGCCCACCCTGTGACCGCTGGATCCGCATGCTCCCCTCATATCCGTCACGACTCAAAGGCAATGTGTACACGCTGGTAATGTCTGTTTTCAAGTCAGGCCGGCCTAGGGGGCTGGCCTCTCGCAGTAAAATAGCGTTCGTAAGTTCTGCTACTGGCATACTTGCTGTAGTTGGCGATGATGCCTGGGCTGTAGTTGGCGATGATGCCTGGGCTTTTACAATCATGCAAATCACCAGGCATAACTCCACGCGTAGTGATAATTATTTGCACGCCATAGCACAACCGCCTAATTCCTTGGTTCGCCAGAGCGTGGAAAGCGGGCAGTAGGCAAGGTGAGGAACGGAAACGGGTGTGAAGACGGGATTTGTGGAGCGTGTAATAGCTTACGTGCCTCGGTACAGTGAGCGATGATCCTGGGCTTGCACACTTTGTGTACTCCTGAGGTGTTCCGATAGACTCCCGTTCCAGAAAGTAGATTTGGCAAACAGGAAGCAAGCGTTGAGTATGTCGTCATTGATCCCGCCACCCCAGCGCATTCATGTCAAATCCCACCTCACAAATAAAAGGTCGAGAGTAAGTTGGCAACAGTGGCATCAGGCACAGTACATATGGCACGGGTTTATGGGCCCCCCAGGGTATGAGGAGGGCCCATGAGCAGATACCCGTACAGCCTTGCGAGGGAGGCGGCAGAGTCTGTATTTCAATTGTAGTGACCACGCGAATGAAATGCAGAGGACCCGAATCGGGGAGGAGCACACATGTGCAGGCACCTGGGGGGATTGGGACACCTAAGGCCGTCGTCCATGTGGCCATAGCAGCATTTGGAGTAGCAAATGCCGATAACACGAGGTAGACAATTCGAGTGTCTGCTGTGTTCCTCAGGTGCAGAGAATGCGATTTGAGTACGTAGCGTAGCTCTTTTCGAAGATGGGACGTCGGCGACAGGTGGAGTCACAACATTATATACCCAGTGTGGTGCCTGTCCTGGATTCGGTAGTGCTTTTGTCGGTAGCAAGCTCTCGCGGAGTCGGTTGTGAGTCAGTTGGTCGATTTGGTATTGGGTGTAGTCGTGTTGACACGCACGAGCCTTATCGAGGTAGTCTGTCATGTAGGCTCGTCGTAGTTCTTGACGTTGTGTGCCAATGGGTCGTTATATGGCGAGGGTGTTGCGCCAGCTTGCCCGTCCTCGAGTAACAGTGTTGCCTTTGGATAGAAACAAGGCGTCGATAGTTGCTTGTGTTTGTAGCGTCATTTGTGATATTGGCGTGTCTGCTAGCCCATCGTACGTGACTGTCGAAGTGCCTTGAGGGGGGACAGACGATCAGTATCGTTAGTCTGGGCGGTGGAAGTTGCGTGGTGGAATTGATCGTTGCTGGGCAGTTATGTGGGTTTGTGGTGCCGCAGTGTAGCCCGTGGTTGTAGAGTAATGCTGACTTGGAATTGGTGTTGGTGATGTTCATTCACTGAGTTGCGGCGATGTCGCGGTAGGTGGTGGTGCGTGTGTGGGCAGCGGTTAGGTCGTGTTGTTTGTGATTGTAGCGGTAGGGTTGCTAGAGTCTGTAGATGTTGTTGTTGTTTGTGTTGACGACAGTTCGTATGCGGCCTCGTGTTACACTTCGTGTGGGCAGCATATTCTCGTGAGTATGTCAGTTTCCGTTGGTAGGTCGTCTGCGCAAGTCATACCAGTGGTTCTGTAAAGCCATTACAATACAATTGCGATTGCTTCTGTCCAGGTCGGGTCTAGCAGGTTGCCGAAGTGGCTTTGCATCCCGTTGTGTATGTATTGGTCAGACGTAGTGGTGCAGCATGTTTTCAACATTATGTCCCAGCCTTACTTGCTGCATGAGTGTGGTCCTTCCTGCAGGTGGCCCTAGTTCAAAGTCGGCTCTGCCCGTATTCCGTGGTATGAGTCGTTGAGTGATTGGGCTGGTGGTGGGCATAGGGAACTTTGTTCCTGTAGCGATGCATGACGGTAGCAACGGTGTGTGCGGTACTACGCAGGGAGGTTTGGCGCAGGTGAAGTTATTGTCGCTTCTGGTGTCAAGGTGTCTACACATCCATCGCTGAGGATGTGGCTTGTGGGGAAGTTGTAGGAGAATGTGTTGCCGTTCTCGCTGTAGTAGACAGTTCTGTTCAAATTGTGATCAGGGTCGTCTTCCTCGATGTACGCCGTCCAATTTGGAGGACATTGGAGGTCGTGTTTCATGCTCGGTGGTAATGGTACACGTGTGAATTCGTGCTTGTTTTTGTCGTAGTTGGAGTCGGTATCTGCGCCAATCTCGTCTTCGTCGCGCCAAGGATCTCTAATGTCGATGTCTGTCGTTGTTGGTGGTGCTATTGGTGGGTCGTGAGCTGGGTGGTGGTGGAGTTGGTTGTGGAGCTTGACTTCCTTGTGACTTGGAAGCTGCGGTGCGTCTCTGTGCTCTTGATTCGGTGAACGGCAGAGCGTGTGACGGCACGATTGGTCGTAGGTGGCATGTGCAGCATTTGCGAAGCATGTTTTGACAGTCGTATTTGTTTGCTCCGTTTGGTAGTCGGTTCTGTTTGTTCCTGCGTTTGTAGAAGTCGTTGTTTCCATCTTTGTCGGTCGGTATTCCTCTGATCATTGCCGGCCTGTTGTACTGGAATGTGTCTCCCGTCCCAAGGGTCTATCCGGCATGCGAGGAGACGGCCGTGTGGCACGGCTACAATGTGGCCCGGGGATACTTCCCAGCCCGACGGGACCTCCTCGGGGGAGCCGGCGAGATCCGCTGGGCGACGCAGGAAGATCTGGGCTCCCTGGACTACGACAGCGGGGAGGAGAGGCGTGGCGTCGAAGCCGCCCCCGGAGCGGCGCTCGACCTGGAGGAGCGCCTCGAAGAGGATACGGAGGCGTCCCAGGGCCTGAGGAGGACCCCCCGGGCCAGGACAGGAACGGGGGACGCGCGAGGTTGGGGGGCCGACCGCTCGAAGGGCCCGGGCCCTCCGAACTGGGAGCGCACTCTGGGAGACACCCGGCTGCTCCGGAGGGCGAGGGTGCGGGCTCTGCCGGAGGAGAGCGGCGGGGCCCCCGGGCACCCAGGCGCAGGCCCCGCCCCAAGAGGTCCTCCAGGAAGGCCCAGAGAGGCAAAAGCCCGTCGTTTCCCTGGCGCGTCCGAGAGAGGTTGGCGTTTGCTTCGGAAGGGCCATCCGACGGCCCAAGACGGCCCAAGAGGCCCCCAGGATTGCCCCAAGATCGCCCAAGAGGCGGTGGGTTGGGGATATCTCTCCAGCAGGGTCCCCGAGACACAGCAAGCTTTCTGGGAGATGCCCCTCCAATGGTTGGGTCTGGATCTCGACCCAGGGGACCGCGCCCCTGGGGAGTCCTTCGGAGGAGGGAGGTGAGGAGTCGGTGCGGTCGGAGTATCAACACGAACCCCATCTTTTGGATATGGGTGATAACAATAACCCCAGCTTAGGACATGGAAACAAAATTCAAGAGGCCCTCCGGGAAAGCCCGAAAAGGACTAGTTTCTGAAGGATGTTGAAGTTCAGGCACGTTTTGGCTCCCCAGGCGCACGCGGTGTCCCCCTCCTTGCTTCTCCTCCTCTTCCCTCTCCTCCCTCCTCCCCCGCCTCCCTCCTTCCCGTTGAAGGCATGTTGGATGCTTATCTTGGGCCTCTTGAGGGCCTTAGGGGGGCCTCTCAGGAGCATGTTCAACGGCCTTTCGGGGCAAGGGGGGTCGGGGCGCCGTCTTTTCAGGCGCCATGTCCGGTCATACCGAGTCTCCCCGAGGAGGAGAAGATGGGCCATCTCCGAGCCGTCCAAGCTCGGGCCTTCTTTGGGCCCTCCAGGGGTGATATTCGGGTGTATCTCAGAGGTTTCAGGCAGCCGTGAGGCCGTCTTGGAACATATTGGGGATTTCTTGGGGTGCAGCCTATCCGAGGCTATGTGGAGCCGAAAGGTCTCGGAAGCAAGACAAGTACGTAGATGTTCAATTGTTTTAAAGTGGTTCTCGCCTGTCAGAGCCTCGCTGGAAATCTCTTTGGGCCTTCTCTTGGGAGCTTTTGGGCACATCTCGGGACGATGTTGAAGCATTTGGGGGCTCGTTAGGCCGTCTTTGGGTAGGCTTGAGCCGTCTGGAAGCCCAAAAGGGCACCCTACGTGCGTCGAGGGGGGGTCTTCGAAACATAACGAAACCACAACAGTCAACACACAAGTATTCTGACACGCCCAAACGCGCCGCTGGCAGGGTGCCAGACTCATCTTTTTTGGAGTCCTGGAGTTCTGTCCGCTCTCTGATGAGCGGATGGCCCGACGCCTCGCTCTCCGCGCGCGCTCGCCTGCCAGCCTGCCTCGCTCTTCCCGCGCGCCGCCCGCTGCTGCTCCTCCCGGCCTCCCCCTGGCCGCCACGCAGCAGCCGTCTGCGCGGGGGGGGCGGCGTGGCGGCGTGCTGGCCTCCTCGGCAGCACGAGCTCTCAAGGCTGCGCGAAGACCAGACCCCCCCCCGCGCCGTGAGCAGGAGTCACAACGGCGGGCTCTGGCTGATCTGTGGTCTCCGGGGGGCCGCTGCCAAGGCCCCGGGACCGGCCGATGAGAGCTCGGGGCAGAGGACCCGTCCCAGCTGTCCCATGGGGGAGGGTCGAGACCTTCAAGGGCCGCCGTCTTGACAAGGGCCACGATGGCGTGGGTCTTGGCGGAGGGGGGGGGGGGCGCCGCCGCCCCCGCCTCGCCGCTCCGCTGTGGCTCTCTGCCCCTCCTCCCCTCGTCGCAGTGGGGACGAGGGCGAAGGGGGGAGGGGGTCCAGGGAGGAAGAGCCCTGCGAGCTGCGCCCAGCTCGTCGCCGCGGCCGGGCACAGCCCGTGAGCCGGGGAGGGGTTTGCAGGAGAGTCTCGGAGCGGATTTCTGCCCACCACCAGGCCTCCGACGACTCGGCTCCTTCGAGTCGCCGGCCCCCGGAGCTCTCGACTCTCGACCCCTTCCCCTCGACTAGCTTTTCTCGGACGGGAGAAATAGGTACAGACTCAACTGCACGTCGAGTTCCACGAAAACATGGGGAACTCTCGGAGACGGAGGCGGAGCGGAAAGTCCAAGAAATATCTAAGACATGCAATGAGGAATCCTGGAATTTGTGTCGGTGTAGTTATTTCTGTCTCCCTGGGCCCCCCTTATTCTCATCCTGGATCGCTTCTTATCCTTTGGCCCAGAGCCAGCCTCTGGGCTCTGAAGATGCCAGAAAACCTCCGGCCCGATACTTTTGAGGTCGCCAGAGTGCCGCGCGTCTTTGAATTGCACACGGCATCCTTCTCGACGTCTTTCGTGACTCCCAGCGGCACGCCTTTGTGAGTCAGCTCGACGGTCTGGTCGAGGTTTCTACTGGGCTCGTTGCGGAGGCTGGCAAGTGGGCTCCTTCCGCTCATGAGTTCGCCTACGCCAAGCGAAGATTCAAACAGATCCTTCCCCATCCTCCCCCATGTGATCGTTTCTTTATGCATTGTTTTGCCGATCGGCGCGGGCCCTCGCACCCCCCCCTCCTCCCCCAGGGGACGCACGGTTCCAAACAGTCGCACTAAGCAGAGGTCCAGAGGCAGATCCCCCCTCCCCCCCTCCATTTCCGCCCAATGTCAAAAAGCCGAATAAAAAACGCTCACCATCCCTTCTCATCCTTCCTCCTTGTCATCACTCCTCCCTCCTTCTCCTCCCTCCTCCCTCCTGCCACATCTTTCCCCCCTTCCTCCCTCCCGCTCCTCTTCACTCTTTCCCCCCTCCCTCCTCCTCCCTCCTGCCACATCTTTCCCCCCATTCCTCGCTCCCGCTCCTCTTCACTCATCCCCCCCCTCCCCCTCCATGCTCCATCCCCCTCATCCTCCATGCTCCTCGGTCCTTTCTTCTCTGCCTCCCTCCTCCTGCTTCATCTCCCTTGACTGCAGCCCTTCCGTAGATCACCCCACCCCCAGAGGTCCGGGAACGGGTGGGGGGGAGGGCGGCGGCAGGGTAACGGGAGAGGGGGGGGAGGGGAGAATAGACCGACCATTGGCCACTTCGGACGGATTGCAACCATCAGGAACGGACGGTTCACAATTTGATGGACACAGTCAAGAGCGTGGTCGTATTCCAAGCTTCCAAGAGGTCTCCTGAGAGCTTACAAGAGGCCTGTTCAAGAGCTTGCGAGGGGCCTTCGCAGAGTTTCTGAGAGGCTTGTTCCGAAGAGCCTCGGAGAGGCCTCTTTGGAGCGCCCGAGCGGCCTTTCAATTGCACCCAGGGGGCTCCATGCCTCCATTGGCTCCCGAAGTTGCCTCTCCAATGGAAGGAGGGCCTCTCGAACAGGCGGGGGGGCGAACCTCGCTGCCGCCGCCCCACGCAGGAGGAGCAGGACGAGGCGCTGTGATCAGGGGGCCACGTTCAGGGGGGGGGGGGGGCACAGGGGGGGGGGCATCGACCTCGAATGGCTGAATCGTTGCTACATCGCTGATGGCTAATACCTCGAATGGCTGATACCTCGGTTGCCCACGTCCTCCTCCCATCCCTCCCAGGAAGGGATGGGAGGAGGACGCAGGGAAGCTCGTTCGGCCGCAGGGACGCTCATTCTGCTCCGCATCACTCATTGGCATCTTTTGGGCGTGCGCATGTTTCCTCGGCGAGTTGATTCAAGCTGTGCGCGGCCCGCTTAGCTTCGACCGGAAGAGGTGCGCTCTCGACCCGCGAATCAAAAAAGCTTCCTCGGCGAGGACCATCACGGAGCATCGTGGATCATCTGGCGAAAATAAGCGCACGAAGCCGAAACACAAGCTGGTAACGGGCGTCCGAGCGATGGCCAGGGAGGGAGTGGGTGTGCACCACGTAGCGTGTACCACAGAGCTTACACCACACAGCTTGCACCACATTGTTTTCACATCATAGTTAATTCCACGCAGCTCTCAACGACAACACACCAGCAATGTCAAACCAAGAACTCACAGGTTGGGGGTAAACGCTGGCGAATGTATCACCATTCGTTTAGGAGTGGGCCCTCTGATATCCACTGATCTTGCCAATTGCACCGGATGGGTTGGGCATTCCATTGGGCAGTTCTCAACGAGACTGCGACCTCCATCAGTCGTACTGATCACGACCACTGCGCGAGGTCATGGCGGCATTCCCTCGTTCACCCGACGGGCCGCAACCGCTTCTCCATCACTGCATGCGGTCACGTAATGGCGTTCATTTGATCCTTCAGGGGTGGATCGACCTCTTACCCTGACACGTCGATTAGTGAATTGGCCGTTTTCGGCTCGCGAGAGGGCGTCATTTTTTCGCGTCCAGGTCCGTCGGTTTCGGTCCTAGGCCGTTTTTGCCCACCGTATCCTGGGGCCCGCTTTGGGGGGGCTCCATCGCCGTCGCAAAAACGTTTGCTTTTTTAGTCAGCGGCCGCAGGCGAGCGCGCCAGCGGCGAGTCCAGTAGAAGCGGGGCACGCAAACACGAATTAGTCTAAAGCGACGGGGCGCAGCCACACCTAAAGCGGCGGACAGAGCCTCACGCAGCACCTCGGCGGCGAACCGGCGAGTGGCAGGGGCTGGCTGCAAGCTGAAACAGCATTGCCAGGGTGCAGGTATGGCAAAAACGTCTACTTTTTGATCTGCGGCTTCAAGGACGATTCCAGAGAGCGGGTCGTAGCAAGCTTGGGGCGACAAGCAAGAGAATTGCCAGCGGGCCAAAAGCCAACGCACAAAAACGTCTACGCGCAGCGGGGGAAACGCGGACGGAGCGAGCGCCGCAGCCCCACCCGCTCCCTCCGTGTCCGTCGTGGCTCAGGCCCGTGTCGGCCTGTGGGGCCGGCAGGCGCGCCGGCGCGCGCGCGCGCGCGCCGGGGCGCCGCCAGGGCCCCGCGGGCGGAGGACGGCATGGATCTCGGGGGCGGACAGAGCCCCCAACAGTGACACGTCGATGAGTAGATTGTCCGTTTTCGGTTCTCGAGAGGGCGCCGCGGCCGTTATTTTCCAGGCTTGCGCCCGCCAGGTTTGGGCCTCAGGTCGTTCTCATTAAACCACGTTTTACTAAAGGGAGGTCTGTCCATCCCCGGAGATCACGTGGCATCTTCGGGGGGCCTCGCCTGTCCCCCAAACTGGTGTCTTTTTCTGGTGCCCGACCGGGGCTCGGTGCGGGCGCGACGTGGACTTGGCGTGGATTCGACGCGGATTCGACACGGCTGCGACACGGGATCCAACGAGTCCGGCATGGATTCGACACGGATTCGACGCGGATAGGGCCGCGACGGGACAGACAAGGCCCCCCGAGGATGCAACATAAGCATAAGACGAGCTGTTCTTCGATCGGGGACTTGTCCCAGTCAAGGGAGGGAAAACCACCCGGACCGGACAGTCGGCGTTTGCTAAACGGCCCTGGGCGTTTTACCAAACAGCCCTGCCCTGTTTGATTTCTTCTTTGGGCGCGTTTGCTAAACGGCTTCGCGTGTCGTGGTGGTTATTATCGGGGTGGATTGTCTGCCCTCTACCCAGGGCGGCTGGGAAGTTTGTACCCGCTCGTGCCACCGTAGGGGTATCGAACTTCCTGCCGCCCTGGGACCGGCGATCCCCGATCGAGGAACAGTTTATCTACTTGAACGCCTTTGACGGGGCTGGCACCGCCGCGCTACTTTTTGTTGGAGTCCGGCGTTTCCCTGCATGCAGAGAGCGAGAGGGGGCCGCGCTAATGTCCGCCTGCCCAGACTATCCCATCGCGAGCGTTTGCGTGCGTGTTTGTTGCCACCGCAGCGCTGCTGGGTGGTGGTCGGTTGAAGCGTTGCTTGAGCAGTCATGACTTTTTTTTTTTTCTCTCTCTCTCTCTCACTCTCTCTTGGGCCCCTCTTGAACTGCCCTTGAAGCCCTCTTGGGCCGTTTGGGGAGCCTCTTGGGGGCTCACTGTAGCTTCGCTGGCATTTGCCTATGTTGTCCAGGGGGCATTTCTGGAACTTCGTAGAGCCTCATTGGGGGCTCGGAGGACAGTTTATGTCATGCCGTCCTTCGCCCGCGACGGGGGCGCACTCCGAGCGCCTGGCCGACGCCGCATGGCGCCCTCCGCGCCGCCGCGGCAGAAGCCAGGCGCGCCGCTGGTGCGGCCCTCGTCCTCGGGCGCGCTGCAGGGCCGGGCCCCGCCTCCCCGGCGAGGGCCGCAGAAGGCTTGGGCCTGGACGGTGGACGGCGGCGGCGGGGCGCCGTGGCCCTCAGAGGCCGCGGGGCGCCACGAGAGATCCGACGTCACGGAATCGAGTCGTCCAAGACGGGGGCCGAGCGGGCGGGGTCGGAGGTTCGCGCCGCATCGCCGATGCGGCTCGATGTGGAGCCCGACTTTCTCCGCGCCGACATCCCCGAGGCGCCGCCGATGTCGCCGATGCATCGTCGATGCGGCGAGAGCCTCCGACCCCATCGGCTCGGACCCCATCGGGGAAGTCTCCACGAAAGCACCCTGCAGCATCCGCAAACCAAAACCTCGTCTGGGAGCCCTGGACACCGTTTCTTTTCCGCAGCATCTTTCGGGCCGGCTCGATGCGTGAGGGCCCGGGCGGGCTGGAAGGCACGGCAGAGGCGCCCGTTTTGTGAAGAGAGGTTCCGAGACGCCAGGATCTCAGGGCCAGGGCTGGGCCTGCGCGCGGCCGGTGTCGAGGCCGGGCGGCGTCCGGGACATCTCCCGGCTGCGGCGGAACGCAGAGGCGTTGGGCGTTGCGCAATCCGGGGGCGACGTGTGGCGGGGGGGGGGGGGGAGGGGGGAAATGGTGTACTTTGGTGTGCACCTCAGGGGCCCCAGAGGAGCGCCCTCTGGGGCCCGAGAGGGGCGCGGAAGGTGCACCTTGTTTCTTCCCAGGCCCCCAGCGTCGTGATTTTTTCATGACGTGGGCCCCCAGCGGCTTGTCCCGTGGACCTGTTTTTCACCCCGAGTCGGAAAACCGAGAAGGATCTCCGCCCTGATTTGCTCATAACCCGATGGGACAGCATGCTACGCATCTAATGAAGCCAAAGATACAGTAGTGATAGTCGCATCCGTGAGTGGATCAGCCTAGAATGGCAATGATGATGCTGTGCTGCCTCTCTTGGATGTTTGAGCCGGCTATGCTGCCCGCTCGTGCCCACCCCGTCCCGTCGCCAGGGCCTTCGCATCCCCCTGAGAGGGTGGGATGGGGCGACGGGCCGCCTCCCCCAGCACTGCACGTAACGCACCGTGCCGGGTTCGTGGGAATTCGGATGAAGTCCATGAATGTTCCCTCCCCTCCCTCCAATGCCTCCCCATCCTGCCAAGAGTGGCGCGCCTGGTCCTGCAGCCAGAGAGCACGCCGAAGTACCACTCATGGACTTGGCTCCGAGCTAAGGGTGGTCTTCACGATCCTGCTGGCGTGGGAGCAACGAGCCCACGCTCTTCGACGAGAGTCTCCAGGACCATCCACGAAGCCTGCCGAAGGACTCCGGGGATCTCCGAAGGCCCCCGAAAGGCCACCAGGAGCCGAGCAGGACCTCCGGAGCTCTCCGAAGAGGCCGCCAGAGGATACTGAAGGCTCCCTGAAGCCGCCGACGGCCACGAGGGAGCTCCAAAGACCAAGGAAGGCATCCGAAGACCACCAGAGAACGCCTCCGTGGAACTGCGAAGACGGGGGGAGGGGAGGAGGGGAAAAACACTTACACGCCGGTCGTTGAAAGTAGGTATTTTTGGATTCCCAGATCCCATTCTACTTCAAGCGCCTTCCCACTTCAAAAATCGACACGCTTTTGCTGTGTTTTGTTATTCCTTGGGTGGGCCTGGACCCAATCAACTTAATCCGCCTTCCTACTTCGTGTTTTTACCTACTTCTTCCGACCGACGTGTAGCCATGCCAGCCTCATCGGACCGTACGGTGGCATGCCAGCCTCGTGCCTTTAGGGTAGCTTCGCTGATTTGGACGCGCGTACCTTCATCGTATCCTCGGCGTACCTCCGATGATCCGAGCTGAGGGTGGACCTCACGATCCTGAAGACAGGGGTGGGACGAGAGGGAGGGAGGGAGGGAGGGAGGGAGGGAGGGAGGGAGGGAGGGAGGGGGGGACGTGGGGCACCGATGAGCCCGGGGGCGACGGGAGGGAGGGAGGACGACCCAAGCGGAGGAGGGGAAGGAGAAAGGGCCCTTGCGTACCAAAAGCTGGCCGCCCCCCACCTTTGTACGAAGACTCAGCTTTTGCCAGAGCCACATGCCCTCACTAGCCCACGCGTTGAAGACTGCCCCCGGGTGCCCTGAGATCTCGGTCGGGCGGGTCAGGAAAGCACTCAACGCCTCAGAACAAAGGCCCGTCGGAAAGGCGAGCTGCGTGACGCGCGCCACGATGCCGAGAAGGACGGCGCGGTTGGCGATGTCGGAGGGTGAATCTGAAGAAGGGTGCGAAGCCCTCCCTTCCCCCAAGGTGGTGCACCGAGGGGCGGCACTCGACAGGTGCCGTCGACGTTCAGCTAGAGGTCCATGCCCACGAGCTCGAGGGTATCGTCCCGCTCGAGCGGCAACGGGTACCGTTCCCAAGCACGTTGCGCCAGATGAGCCGATAATTGCTGGATGTCCCTGGCTCTTGGGGAGGACAAGCCCTTCCAGAGACGCAAGCCGTCGTCCTTTTGTCGCTCCTCTCGGCCCCAGACCGGCTTGCCAAGGACCTTGGCCTCGTTTTCGCGGCCCCTGCTCTCCCCAGGGGTCGACTACACGTAAGAGTGACCTTTCGCCTGTGTGACCTTTGGTGCGGGTCCAATGGGGTTCTCTGACCGCCGAGCGCGATGCGGTGCTAGCGTCTTGCGCGCTCGTGTTTGGTTACCCCGCGGCCCCCAAACAACCGCGCGCCAAAGGTCGCCCCTTGACCAGGCTCACTCTTGCGTGTAGCCGAAGGGGGCAGGGGAGGCCCGGGCCGTGCGGGGCTCATCGCCCCTCCACTGAGCAGCGCCCCAAGGCGTGGCGGGGCGGCGGCCCTGCGGGCGAGGCGGCAGAGGCCAAGGGCGCTGCCCCAGCGCGGCAAGCGCCCGGCGCCCGCAGCCCGAGCCCGGCGGGAGGGGAGCAGCCCTCGGAGGGGAGGCGGTCGCTGGCCGCCGCCGTCGGGATGCCGCGCTCCCAGCTCGAGCCCGCGCCGCTGCTCCTGCTGGCGGCGAAGGGGGAGATCGTGGGCAAAAAAAGTGCGTCCGTGCCCTGAGATTTTGGCGTCGCATGGTTTTCGCGCTGGGCGTTTTCGCTTGAGTTCAGGCCGCTGGGGCCCTCACAGATCCAGGTCGATCCGGGCTCGAAACATGGCGCAGGACGATGGGGCACGGGGCGCAGAAAGATGGGGTTCAGGGCGAAAGGCATGTTGTGGATGGCGTATTTATCAAGCGGGGTTGATTGAACTTCAACGGAGACTGCCCATCCCCCCCCCGACCCCTTCCTCCTCCTCCTCCTCCTCCTCCTCCTCCTCCTCCTCCTCCTCCTCCTCCTCCTCCTCCTCCTCCTCCACCCGTTCCGATGGCACGCGCCCAACCGCCCCCGCGGATCGAGGGGGGGTGGATTATCATCCTATCCAGAGTAACCGTCTCTGCGGCCTGGCGGACCAGACCCTTGGGCCGCGACCCCAGGGATACGGCTTGTTTTTGTCGCGGGTGCCTCGCTCGGGGCTCATCTGTGCGACCGCGTATCCGCGGGATCGCACCCCCCCAGGGTCCAGACCGCGGCGGCGTGGATATGGATGCGCTCGCCGCTTCTTGTCACGCGAGGAGACGAGGCCGTGGACGGGGGTCTCCTCGCTGCCGCGGGTGTCGTCCACGCCGCTGCTCGCCTGCGACAGGGGCCAGCATCAGTCCGCTCCGCACTCTCCTGCCAGCAGCTCGCCCCACGCGACCGCCAGGCCGGCGTCCCAGAGCCTGCTCCGGCGGGCGAGCCGGCGCTCCGAGGCGGGGGGGTCTCCGGCAGGCCCGCTCTTCCCGCGCCAGGAGCCGCCCGACGAGAAGCTCTCCGGCGGGCGGCCGGTGCGGGCGGCGGCGCGCAGCCCCCAGCCCAGCGCAGACCCGGACCCGCACGTGCAGGCGATGAAGGAGATCTGCCGGCTCCGGCGCGAGATGATGATCCCGCTGGAGAGCATGCAGGCCGCGATGCGACTGTTCAGGGAGCACGCGACAGTGCCGGCAGAGGGCGTTCTCTTCACGGATGGGGCCCTGACGAAGGCGAACCTCGCGAGTATCATGAGGAAGTTGGCGGGGTCCGACAATGCGGATATCGAGAGCCGTTGGGTCGACAGCGCCTTCAAGCTGGCGGATAAGGATCGCGATGGCTCCATCAGTTTCGAGGAATTCGCGCTCTGGTTTTCGAGCCGCAGTTTCGACGAGGATCTCAATCTAGACGGCCAGGAGCTGGAGCTGCGCAAGCTGTCCCGAGAGCTCGACCTACCCTCGTCCGTCGTTGAAAAATATAAGAGCCACTTCGACGCGTTCGACACCGACGGAAGCGGCACAATGTGCAGGGATGAGTTCTACGAGATGATGTTGAAGTGCCTCAAGATCCCGCGGCACATCGGCCTCCCCGCGGCCCGGCTGCAGCAGCTCTGGTGCGCCGCGGACGCTGACGACGACGGCGAGATCAGTTTTACCGAGTTCGTCGCGTTCTTCTCCAAGTACTTCCCGCAGGGCGGGGCCAGCGGCATGGACCAGTACTACTGCCACAACCGGCCGCTGAACGTCTTGCACGGGACTTACAGGGCCTGAGAAGGTGCTGAACTCGGCCTCGCGTCGGGCCAGCTGCCGAGGGAGGCGAGCTGAAGCTCACAAGGGACGCTGACCTCTATCGCCACAGGGCCTTCCCTTCTCGGCGCCTTGAGACCGTCTTCTTCAGAGGCTTCTGAACTGCACCTAAACATCAGCCCAGCCAGTGGTTCAGTGTGCCATCAGCTGTTATGGCGCAGAGCGGCGCGAAGGGGCGTCGAGACGCCGCAGATGTTGAACACCCGCCGGCAACCAAAATTCATATCAAACAAGAAGTATTGATGTTGTCTCCTAGGCAGAAATATTTGTATGACTGCCAAGTCCGTGGCTGTCGCCGAACCGGGAACGGGCAGCCTGGCCTTCTCGCAATCGGTGGCGGTATTCTTGTGAAAGAGTCTCGAGGACCCTCTCTGGAAGATCAAGTAGATAGCGGGGGCCTGCCTTGGTCTGAGGAGCGGCAGCTGTCCTAGCTATCCCATCGTTTTTGTTAGACGAAGCGCCGAGAGAGCAGCAGGCGCGTGCCCCAGGATTTTGAAGGCCTACGCGGTGACTCGAACCCCGCGTACTCTCGTTGTCATTCGGCCTCGCCAGCGTAGCCCACGAAAGCAGTGTCTGGCCCCTTGTGTGTGTGAGATTACAAGGATGTCACCGAGATGCCGAAACCTGTGCAACATAGTGTGTGTGTGTGTGCGTGTGTGTGTTCAATGATTTTGGCTTTGAGCGAACAGGGGGGTCCTCAATCGGCCGCGCCCCCCTGGAGTTCAAATACGCGCCACCTGGGATCATGCCGGGTGCTCATGGGGCTGTCTCGGGGCTCTCTTGGGCCCCTCTTGGAGCTCTCGTGGGTCATCTTAGAGCCATCTTGAGGCCTCGGTAGCTCGCCGGAAGCGAAAAGGCGAGCATGCAAGATGCATGGGCTCCATTTAGCTTGTTCAAGGGTTTGGCCTCTCGATGGTATTCGTGGGAAGCTCCTCTGGCCACTTGCAGTCGCATTGGATGCTTTTGGAGCTTCTTGGAGGCATCGCGGAGTTCATCTTGAGGTATCTTCGATTGTGTTATGTATGCCATCTTGGAGGTCGCCTTGAGCTCTCCGCGGCCGTCTGGGAGCGATCTTGGGCCATATTGCACGCTCTCCCTGGTCGCGAACCCCGAGGTCCAGACCCCGAGGGACGGGGCCGGGGAGGTGCAAACCCCTCCCCGAGGGGGAAAACATGGGAGTGGAAGAGGAGACGCGCTAGACCGCATCCGCCCAGAGGGCTGGCGGGAGTTTCTGGAGGGCCCTAGGCCCTCCCTAGAGCGGACGGGGCCGCCCCATGCCCAGGCCGCCTCTTTGCCAACAGCGCCCCGCCCCGCGGGCGCTCCGCCACGTGCCCCTTTTTCCTTGGCTTCGGCGGCGCGCCCGGGGGGGAGGGGGGACGCGGGAGGGGGGGGGCGGGCCTCCTCGGGAGGCGGCGGGGCCAGGGCGGTGGCAGCCACGGAGGCGTCCCGGCAGAGGCCAGGGCCGCTCGATGCATTCCGGCGGACCGACGCGCCCTGGCGCGCCTCGGCCCGGAGGGCGTCTCGGGAGGCCGGAGGCCTTCTGCGAAGCCCTCCGAGGAGGCCCCGCCCCCCCTCCCCCCTCCGCCGCCCCCCCCCCCTGCGGGTGCGCCACCGACGCCTGCTCCGAGCACGCGGCACGGCGGGGCACGGGCCCAGGTTTCTTCGGTGCACGAAATTCGGCTGCGCCGCCGCGCACGGCCGCCGCCGCAGTGTGCGTGCGGGGGGGGGGGGCGGAGCCGCCGCTCCAGGCCGAAGGGGTGAGGACGAGGGGCGGCTGGGGTGGGTGGAGGCAGGAAGATGTGCAGGACAGGGGCAGGAGAGGAGGAGGAGAGGCGGGGGCATAGGTGGAGGGGGGGGGGCAGGAGGGCCAGGAGGAAAGAGGGAGGCGAGGGAGGGGTGAGAGGAGAGGAGCGGCCCTGGCGCGGCAGCGTCGGATTCTGGGGTGACGATCAGTGGGATGTCGCGAGCCTGGCGTTCCCGTGCAAGGCGCAGGCACGATGGCGGATCTCGCTAGCTTCAGTCCACATCTAGTTGTATTCACTGGTCTTATCTCTGCCCTCCTCACGCCCTTCCCCTTCCTCACCTTCTCCTGCCTCCCCTCGGGGCGAAGGAATCTGCAGTGATGCGAGGGGGAGGAGGAGGAGGAGGAGGAGGAGGAGGAGGAGGAGGAGGAGGAGGAGGAGGAGGAGGAGCTAGCGCAATTAGGCAGGGAAGAGGACGGCAGGAAGAAAAGGCATGCATGGAGGCAGGAGGAGGAGGAGGAGGAGGAGGAGGAGGAGGAGGAGGGAGAAACGAACAGGAAGGATGGAGGGAAAAGGAGGAAGGTAAAAGAAGAGGGAATAAGGAGGGAGGGAGATGGAGGCACCCATTGAGAGCATTCATAATGGAACTTCTCGTTTGGTTCCGTTCGACCTGTTTTGTCTTCGAGTGTTCCGGGGTCGCCTGGCCAGTGCCGTGGAGCATTGTTGCGGTATAAACGTCGGGGGCGGCCATGAGGGGGGTGATGACTAGGTGGGGGCGGGTATCATGGCGGGGGCCATGATCCTTCCCCAGATCTCACGACGCGTCTTCTTATTTCATTGCATCATTGGCCCCCCCCCCTGGGCCGCGCACATGCCGCCGGCCATTATTTGCGCCCCACCACTTGGACGCCCCCCTCTTGGCCGCCCCCGAGAACGGATGCTGCCCGAGGGGCCCGCGCGTCGAGACATGGGCAACATGCTGAGGTGGTTCGGCCCGCTTCGCATGAGACATCGTACATCGTCGCAAGTCTGCGTTCCGAGACGACCAGATTTGACATGGTTGGGCCCGTTTCGCTTGAAAGATTCTCGCAGCTCTGGGCCCCCAGACGCTACGCGAGAGGTGGTCCGTCCCATATCGCTTGAGACATCCTCAAAACCTCTGGGTTACCGTGACCTGAGGCTGGCTCGTCCGTTTCGCTTTAGACATCGACGCTACGCTAGGCTTGAATATGCCGCCTGCGAGGCGATCTGTTCAGTTTGGCCTGAGACGTCCCCGCAATTCTGCGCAAAGAGGTGCCGCGTGCGAGGGGGTCCAGCCAGTTTCGCGTGAGCTGCACCCGCACTTCCGAGCAACCGTTGAGGAATGCGAAGCGAAGGAGGAGTGAGAGAAGGAGGAGGAGAATGTGCAGGATGACTGATGACGAGGTGGAGGAAGGATCATGCTTGTATCGCTGTCAGACAAGTACTCTTGCTTTCAATGCTCTCCGGATACTTCTGGTCGCCAGGGCTGGCCGCTCTATCGTGCCTGGTGATGCGGGCTGGTGCTCTGCTGACGAAGGTTTTGTCACAGGCCCGTTCGCGCCAAGATTGTGGGGATGTCTTGAACGGTTAGTTTGTTTTACGGGGTGGAGGTGTGTTTCGGAGCCGTATGGTCCTCGCTGACCATCCAGGGCTTGCTGTTGAGGACCCCATCCAGGGCTTGCCTTGGCTGGCCGGTGGGCAGTGCACCTGAGCACGGGTGCCCAGGTCGCCGGGAACAGCTCCGGGCGACCCCAGCAGCCCCAACGGCGGTGCCAGGGAGGTGCTGGGGAGCAGTTGCCCTCGAAACAGCTGGGTGCGCCCCAAGGCCCATAGAGAGCCATCCTCGGAACCGTGGTCTCCGAGATGCCTTGACCTGACGCGGTCTGGCTCGTTTCGTTTTAGACGTCCTCACAATTCTGGATTCAAAGATGTGGTTCGCGAGGTACTCAGGCCCGTTTTGGCTGAGACACCCACAGAACCCGAGACTTGGAGACGCCCTCAAGTGAGGTGCTCTGGCCCGTTTCGCTTGAGATGTTTTCACAGCTCTGGGTTCCAAGACGTGGTCCGCGATGTGCTCAGGCCCGTTTCGACTGAGACATCATCGCAACCCCTGGCTTCGAGACGCCCTGACTTGTGGTGCTCTGGCCCGTTTCGCTTGAGACGTTCTCACAACTCTGGATTCCAAGATGTTGTTCGCGAGGTACTCAAGCACTTTTCGCCTGAGACATTGTTGGAATCCCTGGCTCTGACCGTTAAGCCTGAGACGTCCTCGCACCCTTGGGTTGAAGATGTGGTTCACGAGGTGCTCAGGCGCGTTTCGCTTGAGACATCCTCGGAACGGATGGGGTCTACAGCACCGCCGAAATTGTGCGCAAGCCGTCGAGAACCCCTTGCTCCCCCTACTCCTCTTCCCCCCATCGACCTCCGACGTCCCGAAATTCTGGAGTCGCCTCAACAATTAAACACTACGAATACTACTCTTCTCTCTCCCCTGGTTGCGTCCGGGGATTGTTCGGCCCCCCTCCGCGCACTGGTTTCTTACACAGGATTCCTCGGAGTTGGGTTTTCGCTTGGGTTTGTTGTCAAAATGCCGCTCTCGCTGAAGCGCTGGCCCAATTTGTTTGGCTACCGGTCGTTCCGAATCGTGCTCCCGCTGCAGTGCTGGCCTCGTTTCCGCGCTTCCGCTCGTTCCGAATCGTGCTCCCACCGTAGCGCTGGCGTTATCATTTCCAACGACATGCCACGGCATGGTTTTCGGTCCGTCCAAATAGGCCCCAACATCTAGAAATTGGCCCCCCAGACAAGAAAACATCGGAAGTGATTCTTGGGCTTACGCCGCACCGCCGACCCCTTGGGGGGCTCCTGGTAGGTCTCTCGGGGGCCTCTTTTGGGCCTCCTGGTGGGCCTCTTGGAGCCTCTTGGGGGCTTCTTGGGGGCCTCTTAGGGCCTCCTGGAGGCTTCTTGGGGCCGCGGGCTCGAAATGTCCGTTCGGGTCCCCCGCCTGGGCCCCCTCCTGGAGCCGCCTTGGGGGCCTCTTGGGCCGTCTTGGGGTCCTCTTGTGCCGTCTTGGAGCCTTCTTGGGGGCTTCCTGGACCGTTTTGGGGCGATCTTGGAGGCCTCTTGGGCCGTTTTGGACGTTGTGAAAGCCCAAGAGGCGAATGCACTAAAATCATACGTTTCCCTATGGGAATGGGACGATTCATGTTTCTTGGGGCGTCTCGGGGGCCTCGTGGGCCGTCTGGGGGCCATCTTGGGCGTCTTGGAACGATCCACTGGCGACTCGGGGCCCTCCTGGACCATCCTGTGGGCATCTTGGGGCCCTCATGGCGGTGGCCTCATGCTGCTCTCGCTGAAGCGGTGGCCTCATGTTTGGGCTACCGCTCGTTCCGAATCGTGCTCCCGCTGCATCGCTGGCCTCATTTCTGCGCTCCCGCTCGTTCCGAATCTTGCTCCCGCTGCAGCGTTGGCGTCATTATTTCCTGCGCAATGCCGCCACGGCATGGTTTCCGGTCCTGCCAAATAGGCCCCAAAATCTAATACATTGCCTCCCGAAGAAACCATCGGAAGTGATTACACATTCGGTGCCGATTCGCTGATTTTTTGGGATCGCGAAAGCCCCCCAGAGACCTCCGACGACTCGAATTGTTGGAGTTGCCCTCCTCTCCCTGCCCCTCCCCTCCCCACAGAGCGACGACTCGAATTTTCACAGTCGCCCTTCTCCTCCCCTTTTCTCCCCCAGAGACCTCTGACGACCGAATGCTTGGAGTCGCCCTCATCCCCCTCCCTCTCCTCTCTTCCTAGAGACCTCCAACGGCAAGAAATTCTGAAGAGGCCTTCCTCTCCCCCAGGAGCCAAGACACCGACGACCCAAATTTTTGGAGTCGCCTTTCCCCCTCCCCTCCTCTCCCCCCAGGGACCTCCGACGACTTGAATGCTATGAGCCAGCGGCCCCTGAAGTTATCGACCCTTTCCTTGGACTGATTCGTCACCCTGGCTCGTTGTGTGACCGCGGGCTTGGAAACGGTTTCCAAACGCCGAGGATGGCGACGTACTTGAGCGCGACGTTTCCGAGCCGCCAAGGGGTGCGGCTCCATCCTCTCTTGCGGAAGTCTCCGGCGGCCTCGCAGAGGTCCCCGGAGGTTTCCCGAGGTCCCACAGAAGTCTGTGGAGGCCTCCAGAAGTCTGGGGAGGGGCAAGAGCATCGAGCAGCTTCCATCACCTTCCCCCTCCCCTCCCCCCCCATCCCTCCCCTGGATTGCCTGCCACCCCTCCTCCCCTCCCTCTCCCGCCCCCTCCTTTCCCCTCCCCTCCCCTCCCCCCCCCCCCCCCCCCCTCCCTCCTCCTCCCCCTCCCTCCCCTGCAGGCAAGGGGAGGGCCTCGCGCCCTTCGGCACGCACGCACCGGGGAGCACGACAAGGGAGCAGCAGGTGACGGAAAGAGCGAGATACGAGCGAGGGACGTTTCGTGGGGGGCGAAGCCCTTTCAGGGAGGGGGTCCGAGGGAGGGGGCAAGGCCGAAGACATTGGTCTACTGGCCCGTTTTCCCCAGTATTTGTTCGAGTGAAGCAGCTCCGGGCGGCTCCCATGGCCTTTTTTTTCCCGGAAAGGGCGTAGGCCCAGGGTTCTCTTGTAGTTGGTTTACCCCCCGGTTTTTACTTGAAGGGGGCCGGCTCGACCACACCCCAGCACGACCCCACCCCAGCACGACCCCACCCTAGCACGACCACACCCCAGCACGACCACACCCCAGAACGACCACACCCCAGCACGACCCCACCCAAGCACGACCCCACCCCAGCACGACCACACCCCAGCACGACCACACCCCAGCAGGACCCCACCCCAGCACGACCCCACCCCAGCAAGACCACACCCAGCACGACCACACCCCAGCACGACCCACCCAGCACGACCACACCCCAGCACGACCACGCCCCAGCACGACCACGCCCCAGCACGACCACGCCCCAGCACGACCACCCCCCAGCACGACCACCCCCCAGCACGACCACACCCCAGCACGACCACTCCCCAGCACGACCACACCGCCTTGGTTGAGTGGTTGCCTGTCGTCGTGGAATGTTTCGTGGGGTGTCTCGTGGAATGTTTCGCGGGGTGTCTCGTGGAATGTTTCGTGAGGTGTCTCGTGGAATGTTTCGTGAGGTGTCTCGTGGGATGTTTCGTGAAGTGTCTCGTGGGATGTTTCGTGAGGTGTTGCCCAGTTGGGTATCGTGAAAACGTGTCCATGCTCCACATGTCTATATCCCTTTCCGGGTTCGTGGGTCCATCATGTTTCCCGGAAAGGGCGTAGGCCCAGGGTTCTCTTGTAGTTGGTTTACCCCCCGGTTTTTACTTGAAGGGGGCCGGCTAATTTCTTGCGCGATAAATTACAAGGTCGAAGGGGGCCGGCGAATTAAAATTGTGAGGACCAAGGCAATTTTTCGCCACCCCTCACGCAGATCGTGCTCTTGGAATTTTACTGCCTTCAAGGAAACCTTGATATTTCACAGGTGAAGTCCACTTTTTTCCGACATCGACTGTAAACCATAAAAAAACGAGGTAAACGCGTTCGCTCGATAAATAACGAGGTACCGCGGCCTCCGGAACGGCGCTGGGAACGGAGTTTTGGATTCTTGAAGTTGCATAAGTTCGAAAATAGCGCAAATCCTTTGTGTTTTTGGACCCTGACCCCGCGGATCTGCGTGAGGGGTGGCACCGAATTTCAGAAATGTGGCAAATCCCCTTTGTTTTTGGACCCTGACCCCGCGGATCTGCGTGAGGGGTGGCATCGAATTTCAGAAATGTGGCAAATCCTTTGTGTTTTTGGACCCTGACCCCGCGGATCTGCGTGAGGGGTGGCACCGAATTTCAGAAATGTGGCAAATCCCCTTTGTTTTTGGACCCTTACCCCGCGGATCTGCGTGAGGGGTGGCACCGAATTTCAGAAATGTGGCAAATCCCCTGTGTTTTTTTAACCTTACCCCGCGGATCTGCGTGAGGGGTGGCGCGGAATTTCAGAAATGTGGCAAATCCTTGGTGTTTTTGAACCCTGACCCCGCCGACCTGCGTGAGGGGTGGCGCGGAATTTCAGAAATGTGGCAAGTCCCATGTGTTTTCGGACCTTGACTTCGCCCAGGAGGGCCCAGGAGGCTCCAGGAGAGCCCAGGAGAGCCCAGGAGGGCCCAGGAGAGCCCAGGAGGGCCCAGGAGGACCCAGGAGGCTCCAAGAGGCACCAGGGGGCCCAAGGAGGGCCCATGAGAAGCTCCAGGAGGCTCCAGGAGAGCCCAGGAGGGCCCAAGAGGTCCAAGGAAGACCCAGGAGGGCCCAGGAGCCCTTACGAGGGATCGTGGCCCTGGGAGCGCTGACGTAGCGTAATTTACGAGGGATCGTGGCCCTGGGAGCGCGGGTGTAGTGTAATTTACGAGGGATCGTAGCCTTGGGAGCGCGGACGCAGTGTAATTTTTGAGGATGTCCCTAGCGAAACGCTTGTTTTGCAGAGTTGGGGATGTCTCGAGCGAAACGCTTGTTTTCAGAATTTGTTGAGGATGTCTCGAGCGAAACGCTGGTGTTGCAGAGCTGACCGCGACGCGGAAAAGCGCACCGTGCGCAGGAATTCCGAGGATGTCTCGCGCGTGCCGCGTCCCGCGCGCAGGGATTTCGAGGATGTCTCTACTAATTCGCTTGTTTTGCTAGGATTTCTTTGGATTTTGAGAGAATGTCTCTAGCGAAACGCTTGTTGTTTCAACATTTGTTGAGGATGTCTCGAGCGAACCGCTGGTTTTGCAAAATTTGGGGATGTCTCGAGCGGGGGGCTCGTGGGGTGCCTCGTGGGGGTCCAGAATTCAGGGGATGTCTGAGGCGAAATGTTTGTTTTCACGTCCCGCTCGCAGGAATTCCGAGGATGTCTCGCGCGTGCCACGTCCCGCGCGCAGGAATTCTGAGGATGTTGGCAGGATGTCTCGAGCGAAACGCTTGTCCCCAGCACGTTCCGTAGCGCGTCCCCTTGGCACGTCCCGCGGTGCGTCCCCATGGCACGTTCCTTGGCACGTCGCTTGGCGGGTCCCTTGAGACGTTCCGCGTCGCGTCCTCCTGGCATGTCCCCCTGTCAATTAGCTCTGGGGCAGCTACTATGTGCTGAGGCAGCTCGAGCTTAAGATCCAGATCAGTTCGGTCAGGACTCGGATGCAAAGGAGGACTCGATCCACGACGCTATAGAGCACGATCGAGGCATAACACATCGCAATTCAGCACGGCGCAGCACAGCACAGATTTCGGCACGGTACATCAAGATCGATACATTCAGCATTGCAACTTGGCACGTCCTTTGGCACGTTCCGTGGGGCGTCCCTCGGCGAGTCCACCTGGAACGTCGCGCGGCGCGTCCCCTGGCACATCCCGTGGCACATCCATTGGCACGTTCCGTAGCGCGTCCCTTTGGCACGTCCCGCGGTGCGTCCCCATGGCACGTCCCCTGGCACGTCGCCTGGCGCATCCCTTGGGACTTTTCGCGGCGCGTCCTCCTGGCGTGTTCCCCTGTCAATTAGCTGTGGGGCAGCTACTATGTGTTCAGGCAGCTCGAGCTTAAGATCCAGATCAGTTCGGTCAGGACTCGGATGCAAAGGAGGACTCGATCCACGACGCATAGATCACAATCGCGGCATGGCACATCGCAATTCAGCACGGTGCAGCACAGCACAGCCCTCGGCAGGGTACATCAAGATCGATACACTCAGCATTGCCCCAGTCAGGTGTCTTTGAAAGCGCTGCCATGTGTTACGGTTCTCTATTCCTTTCCGGGTTCGTGGGTCGATCATGTTTTTGATTTTTTGTGAATGGCCGCCGGGGGGGCTGTTTCCTTTTTCCCGGAAAGGGCATAGGCCCAGGGTTCTCTTTTCCTATGTAAACATATCCCCCCGTGCCCAACTTGAAGGAGGCCGGCGGATTCTTTCCCTGATAAATATCGAGGTCGAAGGAGGGCGGCGGATTAAAATTTGAGGATGTCTCAGGCGAAACGCTTGTTTTTGAAATCCCGATCGATAAATCACAGGGTGCGGGACACCTCAGCACGACCACACCCCCAGCACGACCACACCCCAGCACGACCACGCCCCAGCACGACCACGCCCCAGCACGACCACACCCCAGCACGACCACACCCCAGCACGACCACACCCCAGCACGACCACACCCCAGCACGACCCCACCCCAGCACGACCACACCCCAGCACGACCCGATCGATAAATCACAGGGTGCGGAGCACCCCAGCACGAACCACACCCCAGCACGACCCCACCCCAGCACGACCACGCCCCAGCACGACCACGCCCCAGCACGACCACCCAGCACGACCAGCACGCCCCAGCACGACCACCCCCCAGCACGACCACCCCAGCACGACCACACCCCAGCACGACCACTCCCCAGCACGACCACACCCCAGCACGACCACACCCCAGCACGACCACACCCCAGCACGACCACACCCCAGCACGACCCCACCCCAGCAAGACCACACCCCAGCACGACCACACCCCAGCACGACCTTACCACAGCACGACCACACCCCAGCACGACCACGCCCCAGCACGACCACGCCCCAGCACGACCACGCCCCAGCACGACCACGCCCCAGCACGACCACCCCCCAGCACCACCCCCCCAGCACGACCACCCCCCAGCACGACCACCCCCCAGCACGACCACACCCCAGCACGACCACTCCCCAGCACGACCACACCGCCTTGGTTGAGTGGTTGCCTGTCGTCGTGGAATGTTTCGTGGGGTGTCTCGTGGAATGTTTCGCGGGGTGTCTCGTGGAATGTTTCGTGAGGTGTCTCGTGGAATGTTTCGTGAGGTGTCTCGTGGGATGTTTCGTGAAGTGTCTCGTGGGATGTTTCGTGAGGTGTTGCCCAGTTGGGTATCGTGAAAACGTGTCCATGCTCCACATGTCTATATCCCTTTCCGGGTTCGTGGGTCCATCATGTTATTTTTTCCAACGAAGCGGCTCCCGGGCGGCTCCCAAGGCCTCTTTCTGTGTATTTGTTTGGGTGAACCGGCCAGAGGGCCCCAAGACGGCCCAAGAGGGACCCAAAACGGCTTCAGAGGGCCTAAGGACGGCCCCAAGAGAGCTTCATACTGCATCCACACGGTCCAAGAGAGTCTCGATCCGGCTCCAGAGGCCCTCGAGAGGGCCCCCGAGAGGGCATCAGGAGGCCAAAAACATGAATGTCCTTGGGGTTTTATCATGTTTTTCGGGTTCCCCCCTTTTCAGTCCCACGAGGGCCCCACACGGCCCAAGAGGCCCAAAGATCGTCCCAAGACTGCCCCAGGGGCGCCCCAAAGGGACCCAAAACGGTCCAAGAGGCCCCCAGAGGCCCCAGAGGAGCCGAAAACTGTCCAAGAGGGCCCCCAGACGGCCCAAGTGGGCCCCAAGACGGCCCAACAGGCCCCAAGGATCGTCCCAAGACGGCCGCAGAGGCGCCCCAAAGGGACCCAAACGGTCCAAGAGGGCCTCCTGCAGACGAGCCCAAGACAGCCCAAGAGGCCCCAAAGATCGTCCCAGGACGGCCCCAGAGGCCCCACAAAGAGACTGTCAACGGCCCAAGAGGGCCCCAAGACGGCCCAAGAGGGCCCCAAGACGGCCCAAGAGGGCACCCAGATGGCCCCAAGAGAGCCCCAAGAGGGCCCCAAGAGGCTCCCGAGCGAGCCCGAAGCAGCGGCATGGGGTCTGGGCTGCTTGGGTGTAGGGACTGGGCTGGCCCAAAGACGGCCCAAGAGTCCCCAAACGGTCCAAAAGGGCCCCCAATGGATTCCCAAGAAGCCCCCGAGACGCTAAGGAACACCATGGTTCCCCACAGCGAGCGGTAACGCAACGAGCTCTGAACACCAAGGCTCCCCAGAGCGCGGTGACGTAAACAACTCTCAACACCAAGGCTCCCAGGAGCGAGCGGCAGCGTAAAAGTCTTTGAACACCAGGGCCCCCAACAGAGAGTGGTGACGTAACAGACTCTTACCACCAAGGCTCCCAAGAGCGAAGGATGCCGTGAGCCACCTCGGGCAAGTTCCTGGTCCGCTCTTTCCGTTCCCGTGCCGGCCCAGGCCTCCCGGGGCACTCGCCGGCCGCCTCGCCACCATCGCAGACCTGGGCCAGGCCGACCCTGGGCCCAAGATCCGTGCATGCGCCCCCCCATGGCCAGGCGAGGAGGGCGCACAGCCTGAGATCCGACGTCGCAGGACATGCAGCATCGTGAGAAGAGCAGGCACCAGGAGGGGGAAAAGCACACAGACACAAAGAATCGTCGATTCCCCCGAAAATATGGGAAAATATGGGGAGTGGGGGGGAAGACAGAATCCCAGAAAATATTGGAAAATATGGGGAATCTGGTTATTTGTGTGTGTGTATTTATTCGTGTGTCCCAGTTCCCCTTCAAGACAGCCGGAGCTCTCGACCCAGCCTCCCCGCAGCACCTCGCGAGCCAGATCGGCCCGCGCGAGGGCCCTGGGAGGCCCAGCGGAGAGCGGCAGCGCCCAGCGCGCGGAGCAGCCGCGGCGCCGGGATCGGGCCCCCGCACGCGCGCCCCGGCCAGATGTTGGGATCTGAAGCCTGCTTGTCTCGGGGGTGGGCAGACCTCCTACCCTGACAAGTCGATTTAAGGAAGTGGCAGTTTTCGGCTCGCGGGAGGGCGTCGCGGCCGTCATTTATTGCGGGTCCAGGTCCGTGGGTTTCGGTCCCAGGCCGTTTTCGCTAAAGGGAGGTTTTGTCCACCGCCGATTGTCCGCTGGCGTTCGCCCCGCGGCTTCTCGGCAGCGGGGGGGCAGTTTCTGGGGCCTGGGATGGGAGGTGCATTGATGAAGCAGTGGCGAAGCGTCTTGGCGTGCCTATAGGCCTACCAGACAAATGCTCCAAGAACCTTTCGTGGTACCCATGAGGCGTTCTCAGAACATTTCTGGCTGGGACTGGTCTTGCTTCGACACATCGGGTTCACGTGCCAAGAACATTGCTTTTGTTCTGAGAGCACTGTTGGGTTCTGAGAAAACGTGGTAGGCCTAGAGATGCCGGGAGTGTCGGTCCCCGCTCAAATTGAGGGGGAGGGGGCGTGTACGGCAGGTTTGCGCCGCATCGACGCGGCGGCGGTCCCCCTGCAGGGGCGCTCGAGGTTGAACGCCGCCCGTGGCACGGGAGCGGCGGACATCGAACGGTCTGCGCCATCGCGAAGCCGCGGTCGCCAGAACTTCGCGCCGACGTCGCCGAGAGGTGAAGTGGCCGCAGGAGTGGGAGGGGCTGGGAATGAGGGGGGGGGGTCCCACTCGGAGAGGGGGACAGGGGTGGACCAAGGGGAGGGGCAGGGACCGGGGATTCGGCGGGGTGGAGGGGCAGGGGAGGGGGCGGGGGGCGAGGCAGGACGAGGGGCCGGGGGAGTGGAGGAGAGCCGCCTCCCGGCGCCCGATCTCGCCGCAAGCGCCCGCACGGCCACAGTTGCGTGTTCTCACCAGTCTGGCCGACCCGCCCGCGCCAGGCAGTGTTTTTCTCCGCGCCGTCCCCGACGCGGGAGGGCGTGCTTTTTCTCTTGTTCCTCCTCGTTCCGATTCTCCTCCACGGTCTCCTCCCCCCTCGTTCCGTAACTAGCCGGCGCTCGAAGTTCGCAAGAGCATCGCCGCCGATCATCGCCGCCCCAGGCCCCAGGCCCATCGCTCGAAGCTGGCGCTCCTGCATAGGACGGAGCGCTCGTTTTTTTTGTTTTATCCCACGCGGGATGTCGTCGCCTCCCAATGCGCTCGCCGGCCAAGCTCGTGTGCGGCAGGTTCGCGTCGTGCCGACTGGCGGAGACCCTGCGTCCAGCGTTTAACGTTGAACGCCGTCGGCGACCCAGAATCGGTTGATGTTGGCGGAGCTGACGTTTCGGATACGGCCGATCGTTCAAGATTCAACGATCTCCGCGGTGTCACGAACCGACGTTGGGGTCGACACGATACGAGCCCATGGTGTTCTGGCTGCGGCTGATGGCGCGCTTGCGCTTTTGGCAGCGCGCAGCCGCATCGGGGAGTCGTCGGGCTTGCTCAGGGGCAGCGCTGAGGAAACAGACATCGCCATGTTGGCAGCCGGTGGCCCTGGGAAGCAGTGTCCGATGCTCCTCGGACACCGTACCTCGTCGTCATCCTCCTGTCGGGATTGCCCGGGGTGCTCGCCACTGTCGCTGCCGCATTAAATGTATGCCACCGCGCTTGCGGAGCCAGTGGCACAGCAGTTTCGTATTCCCCCCCTCCTCCTGCCTGTTCCTTCCTCCCCCCATCCCTTTTGAGGCCACCAGCGCTCGTCTTGGGAACCTCTTGGGGGCCTACTGGTGGTCGTGGGGCCGTCTTGAAGGGTCCTGGTGCCGTCTGTGGGTGGCGCTTGCGCTGCCTCCTGCTGGACGGAGTTGGGGGGAAGGCGGTCGCGGCCCGGCCTTGGCCCGTCTCGTCGTCGTCTTGGACTTGGGAAACGAAGAACGACATAAACATAAAAACTCGGAGGTCCGCGCGGATTTCTCGGATCAGCGCTCGCGCCCCCTGGCGGCGCCTCCGGTGCCGCCCCTGGCGCGCTCCGCGCGCCGGGGAGGGGGGTCGAGCGCCTTTCCGAGAATTCCGCGCGAACCTCAGAGTTTTTATGTTTGTTCCCGGAAAGAGCGCCAGCCCAGGGTTCTCTTTTAGAAGTTTGCCCCCGGAATCGACGGGAAGAGGGCCGGCGGAACCTCAGAGTTAACCCGGAAAGGGCGCCGGCCCAGGGTTCTCTTTTCCCGGAAAGGGCGCCTGTCGAGGGTTCTCTTTTAGAAGTTTGCCCCCGGAATCATCGAAGGGAAGAGGGCCGGCGGAATTATTCTGCGATAAATTTCGTGCGGGAAGAGGGCCGGCGGAATTATGTTTGAGGATGTCTCGAGCGAAACGCTTGTTGTTCAGAATTTGTTGAGGATGTCTCGAGCGAAACGCTGGTTTTGCAGAGTTGCGGGGTGTCTCGAGCGAAACGCTTATGTTTCAGAATGTTTTGAGGATGTCTCGAGCGAAACGCTGGTTTTGCAGAGTTGGGTATCTAACATGGCGTCGCGCCCAACACCAAATTAAGAGGAAACGCACGGGGGGCCGAAAAGCGCTACCCAAACACACGTCCCAATACAGAAAAGTTATGGCTTCTTGCTCTGAACATGGGGTTGCGCTTTGGGGGCTTCTCAAGGGAAGACATCGCGAGGATGTCTCGAGCGGGAGCGCGAATTCAGCGTGTCCAGGTCACGCAGGGGGGTATCTAACATGGCTGTCCCGAGCTGGAACCACGTGTTTTTCCCTGAAAGGGCTCGAGCCCAGGGTTCTCTTTTAGTGGGTTTACCCCCCGGTTTCGACGGCTGGAGGGCCGGCGAAATTATTCTGCGATAAATTACGTGCGGGAGTAGGACCGGCGAATTAAAATTTGAGGATGTCCCTAGCGAAACGCTTGTTTTTACCTAACAGCTTTTGCTGATAGGTTTCTAGTGGTCTCAAAAGAGAGCAGCAGATGACTCCACAGGGGGGTCGGGGCGGGACCCGGGGCGGTGCCGCCGAAGCCCAAATCGCTTGGGACATCCTCGCAAAATCGTTCTTGGCGCTGCTAGAACACCACATTCCCGGCGTACATTTTGGATGCCCGGAGCCAACTGTAGGCCACTTCGTGGTCTTCGAGTTCCCAGAACTCCATTCCCGGGCCACATTTTGGATGCCCGGAGCCAACTGTAGGCCACTTCGTGGTCTTCGAGTTCCCAGAACTCCATTCCCGGGCCACATTTTGGATGCCCGGAGCCAACTGTAGGCCACTTCGTGCTCTTGGACTTCCCAGAACTCCATTCCTGGGCATGATTTTGAATGCCCGGAGCAAACTGTAGGCCACTTCGTGTTCTTCGAGTTCCCAGAATTCCATTCCCTGGCCACATTTTGAATGCTGAGGCAGGCTGATGCTGAGGCTGAGGCAGGCTGAGGCAGGCTGAGGCTGAGGCCGAGGCTGAAGGCAGACTGAGGCTGAGGCTGAGCAGGCTGAGGCTGAGGCTGAGGCATGCTGAGGCTGATGCAGGCTGAGGCTGAGGCAGGCTGAGGCTGAGGCTGAGGCTGATGCAGGCTGAGGCTGAGGCAGGCTGAGGCTGAGGCCGAGCTGAAGGCAGACTGAGGCTGAGGCTGAGGCTGAGGCTGAGGCTGAGGCAGGCTGATGCTGAGGCAGGCTGAGGCTGAGGCTGAGGCTGAGGCAGGCTGAGGCTGAGGCAGGCTGAGGCTGAGGCCGAGGCTGAAGGCAGACTGAGGCTGAGGCTGAAGCAGCTGAGGCTGAGGCTGAGGCAGGCTGAGGCTGAGGCTGCAGGCTGATGCTGAGGCAGGCTGAGGCTGAGGCTGAGGCAGGCTGCAGGCTGAGGCAGGCTGAGGCTGAGGCCGAGGCTGAAGGCAGACTGAGGCTGAGGCTGAAGCAGGCTGAGGCTGAGGCTGAGGCAGGCTGAGGCTGAGGCTGAGGCAGGCTGATGCTGAGGCAGGCTGAGGCTGAGGCTGAGGCTGATGCAGGCTGAGGCTGAGGCAGGCTGAGGCTGAGGCCGAGGCTGAAGGCAGACTGAGGCTGAGGCTGAAGCAGGCTGAGGCTGAGGCTGAGGCAGGCTGAGGCTGAGGCTGAGGCAGGCTGATGCTGAGGCAGGCTGAGGCTGAGGCTGAGGCTGATGCAGGCTGAGGCTGAGGCAGGCTGAGGCTGAGGCCGAGGCTGAAGGCAGACTGAGGCTGAGGCTGAAGCAGGATGAGGCTGAGGCTGAGGCAGGCTGAGGCTGAGGCTGAGGCAGGCTGAGGCTGAGGCTGAGGCTGAGGCTGATGCAGGCTGAGGCTGAGGCAGGCTGAGGCTGAGGCCGAGGCTGAAGGCAGACTGAGGCTGAGGCTGAAGCAGGCTGAGGCTGAGGCTGAGGCAGGCTGAGGCTGAGGCTGAGGCTGAGGCTGAGGCAGGCTGAGGCTGAGGCTGAGGCTGAGGCAGGCTCAGGCTGAGGCAGGCTGAGGCTGAGGCCGAGGCTGCAGGCAGACTGAGGCTGATGCAGGAGCAGGCTGAGGCTGAGGCTGAGGCAGGCTGAAGCTGAGGCTGAGGCTGATGCTGAGGCAGGCTGAGGCTGAGGCTGAGGCTAATGCAGGCCACTGCGACTGTCATCGCGAATGCGACTACGACTGCGAGAACAGCAGAACTCTACAACTGGATTCTCATCTGAATCTTAAGGGGGATGCTTCCAGATATGCTCCTACACATCGCTGTTAGGTTGCTTTGCCGGGATAATTCAGAATTTGTTGAGGATGTCTCGAGCGAAACGCTGGTTTTGCAGAGTTGCGGGGTGTCTCGAGCGAAACGCTTGTTTTCCGAATTTGTTGAGGATGTCTCGAGCGAAACGCTGGTTTTGCAGAGCCGACCGCGACGCGGCAAAGCGCCCCGCGCGCAGGAATTCCGAGGATGTCTCGCGCGTGCCGCGTCCCGCGCGCAGGAACTTAGAGGATGTCTCGACTAATTCGTTTGTGTTTCTATGAATCCCTTGAATTTAGGCAGGGTGTCTCGAGCGAAACGCTTGTTATTTAGAATTGGTTGAGGATGTCTCGAGCGAAACGCTGGTTTTGCAGAGTTTGGGGATGTCTCGAGCGAAACGCTTATGTTTCAGAATGTTTTGAGGATGTCTCGAGCGAAACGCTGGTTTTGCAGAGTTGGGGTATCTAACATGGCGTCGCGCCCAACGCCGAATTATGAGGAAACGCACGGGGGGCCGAAAAGCGCTACCCGAACACATGTCCCAATACAGAAAAGTTATGGTTTCTTGCTCTGAACAGGGGTTTGCGCTGCGGGGGCCTCTCCAGGGAAGACGTTGCGAGGATGTCTCGAGCGGGAGCGCGAATTCAGAGTATCTAGGTCACGCAGGGGGGGTATCTATCATGGCTGTCCCGAGCTGGAACCACGTGTTTTTTCATGCTCAGGCCACCCAGGGAGATCTCTAACATGATTGTCCCGAGCTGGAACCGCGTGTTTGTACGTGTCCAGGCCACCCTGGGGATATCTTTCATGGTTGTCCCGAGCTGGCACCGTGTTTTTACGTGTCCAGGCCACCAACACGACGCTTATCCCCAGCACGTTCTGTAGCGCGTCCCCTTGGCACGTCCCGCGGTGCGTCCCCGTGGCACGTCCCCTGGCACGTCGCCTGGCGCGTCCCTTGGAACGTTCCGCGGCGCGTCTTCCTGGCATGTTTCCTTGTCAATTAGCTCTGGGGCAGCTACTACGTGGACTATGTACTCAGGCAGCTCGAGCTTAAGATCCAGATCAGTTCGGTCAGGACTCGGATGCAAAGGAGGACTCGATCCACAACGCTATAGAGCACAATCGCGGCATGGCACATCGCAGTTCAGCACGGCGCAGCACAGCACAGCCCTCGGCACGGTACATCAAGATCGATACACTCACTCAGCATTGCAACTTGGCACGTTCTTTGGCACGTTCCGTGGCGCGTCCTGTGGCGAGTCCTCCTGGCACGTCGCGCGGCGCGTCCCTTGGCACGTCCCGTGGCACGTCCATTGGCACGTTCCGTAGCGCGTCCTCTTGGCACGTCCCGCGGTGCGTCCCCATGGCACGTTCCCTGGCACCTCGCCTGGCGCGTCCCTTGGAACGTTCCGCGGCGCGTCTTCCTAGCATGCCCCCCCCGTGAATTATTTGAGGATGTCCCTAGCGAAACGCTTGTTTTTCAGAATGTGTTAAGGATGTCTCGAGCGAAACGCTTGTTTCGTGTTACAGATTGTCCTCTCCTGGGGACCTGAATTCTGAGGATCTCTCAAGTGAAATGTTTGCCGTAGCCATTTGGCTCAAGGCATCCAGGTTCAAGCAGACTTGGTGCAGTTTCCACTTTGTCGGTAATCAAATTACATACGCGAAAACATTTGGCTTGCGGGTCGTTTCTTTTCTGTTCCGTGGGATGGCGGTCCAGAAGACACCTTGGACCGTATGGTCCGCGTTTGCAGTCGTCCTCAGCATCAGCGTACCCACTGCGACCTCGATCGGTGTGAGTTCCAAGCCGAAGTGTGCAGATGACGACGCCCAAATCATTGCGCTGGCTAACGGCATCGGCGTCAAGATCGGAGGTTGTGCTGAGGTGCAGGCTTATTGCGAAGATGCGGCGTATGGCAGCACTGTGCAGGCGACCTGCCCTGCAACGTGTGGCCTCTGCAGGGTGGCCAGCCCCAGCAGCTCCCAGGCGGCTAAGGTGCTGATGGACAGGAGCTCCAGGGGCTCCCGGGAAGCAGATGATCAACAGTCCTTGGACAGGGCTCTGGCGGCGAAAGGGCCCGACCCGACGCCGAGGCCGACGCCGTGGCCGACGCCGAGCCTGACCCCGAGCCCGACGCCAAGTCCGACGCCAAGTCCGATGCCAAGCCCGACGCCAAGCCCGACGCCAAGCCCGTCGCCGAGCCCGCCGCCGAGCCCGACGCCAAGCCCGAGGCCGAGCCCGACGCCGAGCCCGACGCCAAGTCCGACGCCGACGCCAGGTCCGACGCCGACGCCAGCACCGACGCAGGTGCAGGTGGCCGCCGTCGGCGACCCACACCTGCAGAATATGTTCGGTCAGCGGTTCGACTTGGCGAAGCCGGGCAAGTCTATCCTGGTCAGCATTCCACGCGGCAAGCCCGTCGAGGACGCGCTGCTTGTTGTACAGGCCGACGCACGTCGACTGGGAGCACGATGCTCGGAGATCTATTTCCAGGAGGTCAACGTCACAGGGACGTGGGCAGACAAGGCGCAGCCCGGAGGCCTCCATTTCAACTTTCGCGGCGCGCGCGACAACAAGCCGAAGTGGGTGAATTTCGGGCCGGTGGAGCTCAAAGTCGTCCACTGTCACACTGGCGAGGGGCAGCAGTATTTGAACGTCTACCTGAAGAACCTTCGGCGTGCTGGGTTTCATGTCGGAGGGCTGCTGGGCGAGGATGATTACACGGAGGCTGCGACGCTCGAGGCAGGGTGCCAGAAGACGATTTCCCTATTGGCGGGTCCAGATGGTCAAGCTCCGCATCGACAGGGCTCCACCGCAATCGGCTATTGAGCCCGCCTGCCCTGCCGTGGTGCAGGATTATACATACAACGGGGGACTGGGTCCGAGGGCCGGGGGCCGGCGCCTCGACCGCAAATGTGGGGCCCGGGCGTCATTTTCCTTGTTCACACACACACCCAAACACACACACACACCAAGATAGCACCAATACGGCAATGAATGCCCCCAGAGTCCCCACAATTCTACACAGTCTCTCCTTTCTTTTCGTGGCATTGCGCCTCCGCTGCCTTCTCATCATCACCATTTGGTGTAGCGAGTTAGCGCGTAACTTTGCTGCGCGAGCTGTGAGGGCAGAGCGGCATGCACCCGCAAATAGCAGGGGGCATGATTCCCGCTCGCACTGCAGACAGTGTGCCGTGACGGCGGTCCGTGGCAGCCGACCCAGGGAGTGTAGGTTTGCAGAAGTGTGAGGCGACAGTGGGATACACCCGCATACAGCAGGGGGGCCCATTGCCGTTCGCACCGCGGACATTGTCTGCTGCGTGTTGCTCCAACTCCAACCGAAATAATAACACCCAATACGTATACATCCATACACCCCATCTTCTGGAGTGCGCCAATACCTTCATCAACATCTACCACTCCGCGTTTACATCCTCAACGCGCGTTTGGCGCAGCTCGCGGTTGGCGCGCATTTGGCGCGTCGACTGCTTCGCCGTCTGGTAACTGATTTGCTCCCTGGTTGCCAGAGAGTGCGGCAAAAAAACAAAAACAAAAAAAAGAGTGACATGCTTGTTTTCACGTGCCCAGGTCTTGAGGATGTCTCGAGCGAGACGCTTGGTTTTGACGCCTCCAGGTCGCCCAGTTATATGTCTAGCATGAAGATTTGTTGAGGATGTCTCGAACCAGAGGCTAGTTTTCACGTGTCCAGGTCGCCCAGGCGGATGTCTAGCATGAGAATGTATCGAGGAAGTCTCGATCGAGACGCTTGTTTGCACATGTCCAGGTTGCCCAGGCGGATGTCTAGCATGAGGACGTGCTGAAAACGTCTTGAGCCAAACGCGCGTTTTCATGTGTCCAGGTCGCCCAGGCACAGCACAGCCCTCGGCACGGTGCATCAATATCGATACCCTTAGCATTGCAGCCTGGCATGTTGCTTGGCACGTTCCGCGGAGCGTCCCGTGGCGAGTCCCCCTGGCACATCGCGCGGTGCACGTCCACCGGCACGTTCCGTAGCGCGTCCCCTTGGCACGTCCCGCGGTGCGTGCCCATGGCACGTACCGCGGGACGTGCCAAGGGGATCTTTGTGCCTGTCGCCATGTTTCCCCACATCCTAAGTGAGGTTCTTGTTTTCTCTGCAAACCTCCGCGCAGGAACCTTACCTCACAACTCACCTTGTCCTCCTGTCATCATCACCGATCATCATGATCACCAGCCCACTCATTCGCCGGTTCATTCATCACACACTCATTAATTTGCATGCCATGTTCCCATCATAGTCATTGGCAACCACCACCACCAACCACTCCCACTCACGTTCATTCAAGCAGTCACTTTCGTTCATCACCCACGCACTCAGCATCATGCCGTCGTCCGTTATCGTGGTATCGTCGTGAATCGCGTCATCATCCCACATTCCCTCCTGCTCATCACCATCATTACCACGATCGTCATCATCACTTAACATCCGCTCGCACACTCCTCGCCATCTTCACCATCACCATGGCCATCATCAGACACATCATCATCGTCATCACCATCATCGTCACCATCCAGCACCATCGTCAACATCATCCCCACATCACTCACGATCACCACCATCACATCGTCATCATCACCATCATCATCATCGCCACCATCCAACATCATCGCCACCCTCCTCCTCATCACTCACCATCACCATCATCCGCCCATCATCATTCGCCAGCACTCACGATGATCATCATCATCACACATTTAGCACGGTCACCATCCCATCATGATCCTTGACCAAAAGGAGCTTCGTCTGTGAGCACATCGCGGGAAACTCTCAGGCGGAAGCCACTTCCCTATGGGGCCCGCACTTCATGTTCGAACCTGGGCGGGTCATCCAAACTCTGTAACTGTCGTCGCCGCTGGGCTCTTCAGGCGGGAGCCTCGTCAGTGAGTCAATCGCGGGGAAGTCTCAGGCGGGAACACCCTCCCCATGGTGCCCGCGTATCCAAATCCGTCGGAGGTGAGGGGGTGAGATCGAAGTGGAACGGAGAGCCCCCCTACCGGGAAATCGATTTCGGTTTCGTGTTCGTGCGTGCCGTGCGTGCGGGCGAGGCGAAGCTGCGTGGGCGGGCGAGAGAAAGTCTCCTGTGGCTGAGGCGCGGCCGGACCAAATGATTCTCCTTCCGGGCGGCCGGTGGCCCGCGGTGTCCCGCCGGTGTCCCGCGAAAGTCCCGTGTGGCTGAGGCGCGGCCGGACCAAATGATTCCCTTCCGGGCGGCCGGTGGCCCGCGGTGTCCCGCCGGTGTCCCGCGAAAGTCCCGCGGTGTCCCGCGGTGCCCCGCGGTGTCCCGCCGGTGTCCCGCGGTGTCCCGCGATGATGATGATGATGATGATGATGATGATGATGATGATGATGATGATGATGATGATGATGATGATGATGATGATGATGATGATGATGGTGATGGATGGTGATGGTGATGATGATGATGATGATGATGATGATGATGATGATGATGATGATGATGATGATGATGATGATGGTGATGCTGATGATGATGCTGCTGATGATGATGACGTCGATGATGATGATGGTGATGCTGCTGATGATGATGAGGACGATGATGATGATGATGATGATGATGATATGATGATGATGTCCCGATGATGATGATGATGATGATGATGATGATGATGATGATGATGATGATGTCGATGATGATGATGATGACGATGATGATGATGCTGATGGTGTCCCGATGATGAGGATGATGATGATCATGATGATTATGTTGATGATCATAGTGATGACGATGATGGTGTCCCGATGGTGATGAGTATGATGATGTTGATGTTCATGATGCTGATTATGATGGTGCCCCGATGATGATGATGTTGATGATGATCAGGTTGATGATGATTATGGCGTCCCGATGATGATGATTATTCTGATGGTGATTGGTGATGATGTTGATGATGATGGCGTCCCGATGGTGATGATGATGATGATGATGGTGATGATGATGATGATGATGTTGATGCTGATGTTGTTAATGATGATGATGATGGTGCCCCGATGATGACGACGATGATGATGCTGATGATGATGTTGATGATGCTGTTGATGATGATGATGATGATGATGATGTCGATGATGAGGATGAGATGATGATGATGATGATGAAGATGTTCCGATGATGATGATGATGCTAACGATGGTGATCATGATGGTGGCCCGATGATGATGCTGCTGATGATGATGATGATGACGATGACTGTGTTCCGATGCTGCTGATGATGATGATGTTAATGATGATGATGATGATGATGATGATGATGATGATGATGATGATGATGATGGTGACGATGATGATGGTGGTGTCCCGATGATGTTGATGACCGTGATGATGATGATGATGATGATGATGATGATGATGATGATGATGATGATGATGATGATGATGATGATGGTGTTGATGATGAGGACGGTGTCCCGATTATGATGATGCTGGTTTTTGATGATGTTGATGTTGATTTTGTTGTTGATGATGATGACGTTGATTGTGAGAGCGGTTGTGATATCGATAGTGAAATCGATAGTGAGACCGAATGTGATATCGATTGTGAGATCGATTGTGAGATCGATAGTCAAATCAATTGTGAGATAGATCGAGTGAGATCGATTCTGAGATCGATCGAGGGAGATCGATCGAGCGAGACCGATACTGAGATCGATAGTGAGATCGATAGTGAGACCGATCGATTGAGACGTTGGTTCCTCCCCCCCCCCCGAACCTCCTTATCACCCGAAGGGTGGTCGTATAGGTAACTGTGTTCACTTTTGGGCTCCTCAGGCCTGAATCTTGAGGAATTCTCAGGCTGGAGCCTCCTCTGTGAGGGAACCGCGAGGAAGTCGCAATCCGGAGCCCCCCTCCCTATGGGGCCCGTAGTTCATGTCCGAATCCGAGGCGGGTCATCGGAGTCCTGTAATTATCGTCTTTGTTGGGCTCCTGAGGCGTGGATATGGGGGACGACTCGGGCGGGAGCCCCCTCCCTATTGGGTCCGCACTTCATGTTTGAATCCGAGCGGGTCATCCAAATCTTCTACCTGTCGTCGCGTTTGGAGTCTACAGGCCTTTCTCGGACGGGAGCCTCGTCTGTGAGTGAATCGACAGAGGAAGTTTCAGGCGGGAGCCCCCTCCCTACGGGGCCCGCACTTCATGGTCGAATCCGGGCGGGTCATCCAAATCTTGTATTTGTCGTCACTTTAAGGCTCCTCAGGCCTGAACCTTGAGGAAGTCTCTGGCGGGAGTGAGTGAACCGAGAGGAAGTCTCAAGCGAGAGGCGATTCCCTATGGGGCCCGTAGTTCATGTGCGAGTCCGAGGCGGGTCATCGGAATCCTGTAACTGTCGTCACGTTTGGGCTCCTGTGGCCTGGCTATGGAGGAAGTCTCGAGCGGGAGCCCCCTCCCTGTGGGGCCCGCGCGTCATGTTGGTAATCCGAGCGGGGAGGAGGACGCAGAAGCGGGAGGAGGGCCTGCGCCAGTCGAAGAGGAAAAGGGCGAGAGGCGAGCTAAATATAGATTGTCATGTGGGGTCCCACCGTCGGAGTTTTTTTTCCTTGTGGTTGTTGCATAGTTCGTAGTTTATGTTTGTCCTTGCCTTTTCCGGGCTCTTTCTTGTCCTGTCTTACTCGTCCTTGTTTTCCGTGGTGCGGTATGGTTTGTGTTAGTGTTGTTATGTGTTGATTTCTGGTTTGCCATTGTTTTTTTTCTGGTTTCTCCTTGTCTGTCATTGCCCTTCCTTTTGTTAATTGCGTGCTCATTGTTGTTTGTTTCATGCGTGTTCCTTGTTTGATTCGGGCTTGTCCTCGGTTTCTCACTTTGTCGGCACTTGTCTGTGCCTTTACGTGATTCTTGTTTTGTTTGGTGTTGTTTCATGCTGCTTTTTCTTTCTCTCCCTTTCTTCTCGTTGCGTTTCCTTGATATTATGTGCTGTTCCCTGCTAGTCCTTGCTGTTCCTTTCTTGTCTTTGCGCGTCCTTGGTTTTCCACACTTGTCGTTGCTTTTCCATGATTTCCTTGGGTTACCCTGCTTTTCCTTGCTCTTCACTGCTTTTCATTGAGTGCCCTTGTTTTTCATTACTGGTGTTTGCTGGGGGGTGCTCTTCCTTGCTCTTCATTGGTTGTCCTCGCTCTTTCTTTATTGTCCTTGCTCATCCTTGCTTTCCTGTGTGTGTTTCATTGTTTTTTTTGTCCGTGCCTGTCCTTGTTTGTCGTTGATGTTATTCGTTTTGTTTGTTGGGTTTGTCCTTGCTTGTCCCTGGTCTTCGTTGGTGTTGCTTGCTTGTCATTGCCTTGTTTTCTGTGTTTTACCTGTCTTCATTGTTTGCCTTGCTCTCCCTGGCTTTTCATTTCTTCTGTTTTTTTTGTCTTGCTCTTCCCTGCTGTTTCTTGTTATTCCTTGCCCGCCCTTGCATTGTCATTGCTTGTCCTTGCTTTCCGCTATGTGTGTCAATGGTTTCCTTTAGTTTCCGTACTCTTCCCTTCAAATCATTTTGTCATTGCTCTTCCTGGTGGTCCTTGCTTTTCTCGCTTTTTCTGTCTCTTCCTCAGTTTTCCTCGCGCTTCATTTTTTGTCATTGTTCTTCCTCGCTGCTCCTTGTTTTTCATTGCTTTTCCTTGCTGGTCCGTGGTTCCCCTTGCTTTTCCATGGTCTTTCTAGCCCATCTGTGCTTTTTCGTGCTTTCCATTTGTTAACGTTTTTTTGTCTTTTGTTGGACCTTGCTTGTCCGGGTTTTTCCTGGCTTCCCGCTGGATTGACTACCTAGGGAGAACCGAGCGCCCTGGGGGGAGGGGGGCGGTGGGGGCCTTGTGCGCTGAACGGGGAAAAGGAGACCCGGGTTCCGGGAGGGGGGTGGGGGCTTGCGCGCTGAACGGGGAAAAGGAGACCCGGGTGCCGGACCGGGGGGGTGGTCGTTTCTGCGCGCAGGACGGAAAGAAGGAGACTTGAGTGCCGGGCGGGTGGGGGGGGTCTTGTTGCGCGGGACGGGCAGAGGGAGAGCCGGGTGCTGGACGGAGGGGGGCTTGTGCGCGGGACGGAGAGAGGGAGGCCCGAGGGCCAGGCGGGGTGTGTGGTGATGTGGGGTCTGAGCGGCGGGAAGGGGGAGGTTCTCCTTTGCCTTCTCCTCGTCGCCCTTTTCGTGCAGAGAGGAGGGGGGGGTCGTCGCCCCCCCCATGCTCCTTCGCGCACGGGGGGGGTCCCTCCTCGCGTTCCCCCCAATGTGGGGGGGTCGACGGCGGGTCGCGTGGCTCAACAGCCACTGCACGGAAGCAGCCGCCCTATGCAAGTTTTTTTATAGATGCACGCGGCGCGGCTGGTGGCATGCCTTTGCGTAACATTTGTGGATGGGTCTCGGAAGGGTCCGTGATGCGGGCGCGGGTCGCGGGTGGGTCGCGGGGCGAGCATCGACGACGACGACGACGACGACGACGACGGGAACAATGAACATCCGAACCGCGGAGCCCCTCTTCAGCCGCACGCCAAAGGATACTGAAAGACAAAGACCGCTCGGCCCCTTCACTCTGACGAGATGTTTGACGCGTGCCTGACATACTTGCCGTGTCTGACGATCGGGCTCGGAGCAGGGCGGGCACGATGCCCCTGCCCGCAGAAAATTCGAGCCTGTGAGCGGGGCGGTCTACGGGGCCCTGTCGTTCCGGTAACGACGTAGAGAGAATACCCGTCTCCACGGGGCCATGGTTTCTCAGCCCCACTAGCACATTATCCCAGGTGGACGCGAACACCGAGGGAACGGCCATATATCCCATCTAGGTGGGTAAGGCGGCCAGTGGGGGCCAAGGCCCCGCCAGTTGGTATGCGGATCGATTCAATCATGTTCAGTTGGGGCAGCATGCGTGAAATTGGATGCCGGTGGGGGCCCGAAATCCTGTCATCCTGGGGAACCAACCGCAAAACAAGCGCCATCTTGGACGCAGATGATGCCATTCTGCGCGTTGTGGGCGCCCTCGTCATTCGCTTTCCCTCAGGCCCCGACCTGTTCCAAGTCCACAGATTCTGATATTCTGGATCAGGCCTGCATCGTGCACGCGTGGTAAATCCACAGAATTTCTGTGAATCTGTAGATTGGGACTCCGTCGTGCATCCACAGAATGTCCTTCAATGTGTGGATGATCGCCGCCCCCCTGGCGATTCGGATCCCGTGGCCCCGTTTCACGTACACAGATGAATTTGCAATCTGTGGATTTTCAGTGCGTCGGGTACACGTCCCGAATCAACATAATATGGCAGTCTGTGGATTCGATGCGGCCCCCAGAGGGACCCGAGACGACGAGACATTCAGCGCCATAATCAACACATTTCACAATATGCAGATTTCGCCTGCTGCGGGTTGAGCGGTGTGGCCCCTCTCCAGATTCAGGGGGGGGTCGGCACCCAAGCGTGAAAAAACTGTGCGACTCTTCTGCGACCCCTCCCCTTGCGTGTCCAAGCGACGAGGGGGTACGTATCGGACAGCCCCGCTGAGCTGCAGACATCCTTCACATTGTGAAACCTCGCCCGTTTTTTTTTGAAACTTGCCTGTGTTTGCAGCCTGCGCAAAGACGTACGAGTCGCAAAGACGCACGGCAGCGCAGCGCAAGCAGCGCAGTGCCATGCAGCATGCGAGGGCAGTGTGATCCAGTGCGATGCGCTGTGGCGTAGCACAGTGGAGCATGACGCCACATGCATGCGAGCGATACGATGATCTTCCCGTGCCGCCACCCAGGGCGCGCGCGCACCTTCGCTTCCTCCAGCGCGCGCGCGGCCAGGCGACCCTGGCGAGCTTGCTACCCCCGGCGATCAAGGCCAAGGAGGGGAGCCCGAGATCCAGCCGCAGGATCGACGAGGGCGCGCTGCGCCCGAAGAGGGCCGCCGCCGCCTAGAGCACCCCGGCACCGGCCCGGTCGGGCATGCGTCTAGGACCTCAGTCGGAAGTTGGAGCACATACATTACCAGAGGCGGGGTGTTTTCAATCCTAGGGCTTTTCTGAGGATCGGGGGCGACGTATACCTCCTCCCGTTTTCCCAGGGGAACAGCGAAGCATCCGGACCTGCTTTCCTGTGCGAGTTCCAGTGCGGGGCCAGGAAAAGCGCCCATGTGTAGAGTTCGGCTCCTTCCGTATGGATCAGGCAGACCCACGCCTAGGAAGAAGGTTGGAGGTTTCGGTTTTGGTTCGCGTCGTGCGTGCGGGCGGGCGGAGCTGCGCGAGGGCGATGAAGTTTCGGCCAAGGCTAGGACCAAGCCGTGCAACAAGCTTCTGCTTTGGCGGGTCGTTTCGTGGGTGTCCGGTGGATTGTTCTGCCGACGTCCCGCGGCTGTCCCCGCGGCAGATGCACAGTTGATTCCAAAGAGTACACATCGAAATGCACCATCGAAATGGACGTCGAATTGCAAACCGAAATTCGAATAAATTTGCACTTCTATGTTTATTTTCAAAATGCGCATCGACATGTAAATCGAATTGCAATGGAGATGGACATACTTCAAATAAATGCTCAAGTGAAAGGCACACCGAATTTCAAATGCAGTTACAATCGACGTACACGTTGAAATGCACATGCAAATACATACCAACACGCAGACCGAACTGCAACTCGAAATGCAGTGGATGCGCATATCGAAGTGAAAGTCTGCATGCAAATCGAAATGCATGTGAATTCGACATTTGGATGCATATTGAAATTGAACCCTTACTTAATGTCGAGACGCTGTCGACATGCAACTCGACATGTTCATCTAATTAGAGCTGTGCGCGCAATGGCAATGCAAGTCGAAACGCAAGGCGACTCGCAAGTCGAAATGCAAACCGACAATTGAAGTGCTTCACCCCCCAACTACAACCTGCTTATCCCCCGAATGGCTACCTATGAGGCAACTCGCTCCAGAGCGTTCCGGAGCGCTCTCATATCAACGGTGTCCGCAACTCAATTGGGTCGATTACATCGTAGTCGGTTGCATTCGGTCGGTTCGATTCGTTCGGTGGTTACGTCGTTGCGTCATTCTAGGCTGCTTTCGGTCTGTCGCTTTCAGTTGTTTCGGTTTCGCTGTCAGTTCGGTTTGTTGTCACTTACGTTGTCGCCGCGGATGTCTGTGGGAAGCAGACAGCCCCTCCAGAGCGTTCGGCGTTCTGGAACTTTCTCAGAGATCCTGAGTTTCTCTCTGCCCGCCGCCGTTCTCGTTCTGCCTCGGTCTCCAGGGAGGTCAGGGCGCTTGTCGGAGGACACTTCTCGACCCTCGGGTTCGCTGCCGATCAGCGATCGCACGACGCCCACCCGCCAGCTGGACCCCCTCAGGGACCTCGGCCTGTTGGAATGCACTCTTCCAGAGAGTGTCCGAACCCTTTGAGTCGCCCAGTGTGTCAGGGTCCCAAAAGGAAGACAGCAGATCCCAGATCCAGAGGATTCCTTTTCAATGTGGACACGATTCTTTTTTGAATCCCAATAGGAAACGGACAGATCCCAGATCCAGGGGGAGAAGGAGGAGACGGAGGAGGAGGAGAAGCAGGAGGAGGAGGAGGAGGAGGAGGCGGACGAGAGCAGGAGCAGGCGGGAGCAGGGGCAAGGGCAGGCAGGGAGGCCCAGATACCAGCAATTGAAAAGCGCTGTGCCTTCCAGTTTTCCCGGCTGTTCCAACTTTTCCCACAGACCAAGCCGCTGTGATTTCCAGCATCTTCAGCTTTACCAGTGACAAACCCGTGAAGCAGGCTCTTTTCTTCAGCTGTCCCAGCTTTCCCCATGGACCGGCCGTTGAGAACAACGCTGTGTTTTCAGCTTTTCCGGCTTTCCCAGAGATGGACCGTTGAAAAACGTAGTGTATCCCAGTTTTTCAGGTTTTCTCCAGGCACGACCCTGTTGCGTGATTTTTGGAAAATTGGGAAAAGCTGGAGAAACCAGAGAAGCAGCGTTTTTCCCGGAAAGGGCGGGGGCCCACGGTTTTTTTTTTAGAGGTTTTATTTCCGGAAGCGATTTGAAGAGGGCCGGCGAAATTGTTCTGTGATAAATAACAAGGTCGAAGAAGGCCGGCGAATTAGAATTTGAGGATGTTTTCAGCGAAACGTTGGTTTTTGAAATCCCGATCGATAAAACATCCGGTGAACAAGCGTTTTCGTTTGTTGTAGATTTCTCGGGCAAAACGTTTGTGTTGCATAATTTGTTGAGGATGTCCCGAGCGAAACACTTGTTGTGTGTTATAGATCGTTCCTCTCCTGAGGACCAGAATTCAGAGGATGTGTTCGGTGAAATGATTGTTGTCACGTGCCCAGGTCTTGAGAATGCGTTGAGCGAGATGCTTGGTTTCACGCCGCCAGGATGCCCAGGCAGATGTCTATCGTCAGGACTTGTTGAGGATGTCTCGAGCGCGTCCAGGTCGTCCAGGTTGTTGAGGCTTGTTCTCGCGTGTCCAGGTCGCTCAGGCGGATGTTTAGCATGAAGATGTGCTGAGGACGTGTTGAGAGAAACGTTTGTTGTCACATGGCCAGGTCGCACATGCGGATGTCTAACATGAGGATGTGTTGTGGATGTCTCGAGTCTCGGGAGAGACGCGTGTTTTCACGTGCCCAGGTCGCCCAGGCGGATGTCTAGGATGAGGATGTGTTGAGAACATCTCGAACGAAACGCTTGTGTTCACGTGCCCTGGTCGCCCAGGCGGATGTCTAGCATGAAGATGTGTTGAGGATTCGCTTGCTTTCACGTGTCCAGGTCGCCCAGGCGGATGTCTAGCATGAGGATGTGTTGAGGGTGTGTTGACCGAAGCGCATGCTTTCACGTGCCCAGGTCGCCCAGGCGGATGTCTGACACGACGCGATGTTCAGAGGATGTTTCGAGCGAACCGCTCGGTTTTACGTGTCCAAGTCGCCCAGGCGGATGTCTAGCATGATGATGTATTGAGGATGTGTGTTGAGCGAAACGTTTGGTTTCACGTGTCTAGGCCGCCCAGTCGGATGTCGAGTATGAGGATGTGTTGAGGACGTCTTGAGCGAGATGCTCGGTTTCACGTGTCCAGGTCGACCAGGCGGATGTCTAACATGAAGAATTGTTGAGGACGTCTCGGGCGAAATGCTTGTCGCAGTAGAGCGCATCGCAGTCCAACCCCGCCCGTCCATGGGGCGTCCCCTGGCTCGCTAGCGCGCCCCCTGGCGTGTCCCTTGCGACGTTCTGGCGAGACGTGCCCTGGCACGTCCCCTATGATGCCACTCGGCGTGGCAGGTTCCCTGGGTCGTCTCTTTCGCGTTTCCTGGCTCGTCCCCAGGCGTTCCCCCGGCCCCTTCTGTGGCTCGCCGCTTGCAACGTCCCTTGGCATGACATCCTCTGGCCGCCCCATGGCACGCGCCTTGGCACGCCCCGTAGCAGGTCCCTGACACGTCCAGGGCACGTCCCCTGATACGTCCCCTGACACGCCCCCTGGCGGATCCCCCATTGCGCCCTTGGCACATCCCGTGGCGCGTCCGTGGGCCTGTGCCCCGTGCAGTCTCGCTCTTTGTCGGAGCTGAGTCGGATTTTGAGGTCGAGTCGATGGAACGTCCCGCACGTTCCATTTCAACTAGCTTTTGGGCGGCTATTGTGTGCTCAGGCAGCTCGAGCTGAAGATCCGGATAAGTTCGGTCAGGATTCCGATGCAAAAGGAGGACTCCATCCACAATGCTGTAGAGCACAATCGCGGCATGGCACATCGCAATTCAGCACGGCGCAGCACAGCACAGCCTTTGACAGGGTACATACCTTCAGCATTGCAATTGCACGTCGCCCAATCAGGTGTTTTGAAAACGCTGCCATGCCTCACATCTGTATTTCTTTCCCGGTTCGTGGGTCGATCACGAACCCATGAACCCGGAAAGGAACGTCCCCATGGCACGTCCCTTGGCACGTCCCCTGGTGCGTCTCTCGGGACGTTCCGTGGCGCGTCCCCCTGACATGCCCCCCTGGCGTCGCCCAATTGCAAATGCACTTGAGGTCCTTAGAAACGGTTCCATGCCTCGCCGTTCTCAATCCCTTTCAAGGTTCGTAGGTCTAGCATGTCTTAAACTTAATGTATTCTCTACACCCCAATCTAGTCTTGCCTAGGAGTTCCCGAAGGTTCAACGCCCCAGATATCCAACACATACGACAACACATTGAAAGTACATGGTTCCTTGATTTCTAACACTAGAAATCCAAAACATCCAAATGAAAACACAGGTCTTCAGCACCCCTGCGTTTAATCCTGAGAGGGCGGCTCCTAGGCGGGATGTTCGGTGGAGGGGGGAAACATCCCCCAATCTCCCCCCCCCCCCCCCAAAAAAAAAAACACCACATGGCAACGCATAGGTTCCGCATTTCTCATTCCAGAAATCCCAAGCATCTAAATAAGAACATTGGGTTCGGTGAGCTGACGTGTTTGTGGATGGGTCCGTTCAAGCCGAGGCCTCCCTTTGTGGAGGATGGTGTCCCTTTGCCGTCTACAGTGCGTTCTGGCAGAGCGCGCGCTACACCGCCTTCGGAGTCGAGGAACACAGCAGACGCCTTGGGAAGCCGACCAGCGAGACTGGGGAAACATTAGAGAAAGAGAGAGAGGGAGAGAGAGAGAGAGAGAAAGAGAGAGAGAGAGAGAGAGACAAAGAAAGAGAGAGATATGTAACGAGAGAGAGAGATATAACAAAACAAAGACGAGGAGGAGGAGAAGGAAGAAAGCAAGAGCACCACCGTCGAAAGTGAACGCTGGTAAGACTTGGTGCGGGGGGGGGGGGCTGTCCACTATACGCGCCTCCCAGAACAGATGGTGACTGTGAAGGCCATGCCGCTCGCCCAGAAGCGCCTTCGGGCACTCCGCCGTGATGCCGCGCCCCTGGGTGACGGCCAGGTATCCTCGGCCCGCGTGCCCTCCAGAGGCCGACGAGGGCGGACGCCGCTGCGCCGCTGCTGGCCGCGCATGCTTCGACTCGGGGGGCATGCCGCCGTGCCTGCCTTCCTCGGAGGTCCGGGCTGCGCGGCTGCGAGCTGCCGCCGGATTAGACTTGTTGTCTCCCCTCTCTTCTCTCGGGGGCGACGAGAGGGGCGAATAGCCGAGGGGCGGGCGTTACACGCATCCGCCCAGGAGCCTCACTCAAGGCATGTACCATCGGCGCCCCTGGATACATGTATTGTTCTCCTCTGGCACCCTGGGCTATTCGCCCCCCCCGTCGCCTCCGTTCCTCCGCCTCGTCTTCCTCCTCCGGGGTGGGCCGTGCCCATGATGCCCGATCGCTGCTTCTCCGGGCACGGTAGTGACCGCCCCTTCCCCCCGCGGAGGGTGGGACGCTCTGCACGACAGCACGTGTCTTCGGAGGTTCGTCCTCAGCCGCCCCCCCCAAAACAAATAGATATCTATACATACAGATACATGTATGTAGCTTTCCTCTGCTTGCGTGTTCGCAGGCGTCTCAACTCTTGTCGACCCGCGGCCGCAGCCGACTCCATAGACAGAAGGGTAATCCCGAACACCTGCGCGGCGGACCGGGCAGCATGCCCACCAGCGAGTCAACGATTGCGTCGAGCTTGCCTCCGAGCTTCCCGCTCTACGTGCCGAGTTTGATCGGCGCGCAAGCGGGCGGGTCGCTGAAGTCGACGGCGCTGTGCGAGCTAAGCCTGTCACTTGGTGGGGATGGTGATGCTGGTGATGGTGGTGGTTATGATGAGGAGGGGTATCAACATAACGATGAACAGGAATACGAGAAGGAGGAGGAGGAGGCGAATGAGAAGGGATGGAGGACGAGGAATGTGGCAGGGAGGGGGCATGAAGGTGGAGCCGGCTCTCTCCCTCCTTCTCGCCCTTGTCCTCAGGAGGAGGATTCTGCCGTATTTCCCACAACCGCCAGCAAGAGACAGTCTGGGAGGGAAAGTTTCAGAAAGCCCGCCGAAAGGGGAGGAGGGACGCAGGACGAGTCAGTGTTCCGCCCAGGGCCAGGGGCACCCGCCCAAGGTCACGATCGCCGATGCATCCACCACGCGCGGCGTTTCGCTTGAGTCAGGCGCGCTGGCCTGCCTCTTCTGGTGCTTTCGCCTCTTCTGTTCGGCTGCCCTTTCCGTTCTCCCCCCTCCTCCTGTGCCTCCTCGTCCTCGTCCTCCTCCTTGCTCAGACAGAATTGCGGAGATAGAGTCGTTAATCTTTCCCGTTCTTCTGCCCGCTGTTGTGTTCTTTTGTCGTCTCCCAAGCCCCCCATTTTCAGCATGTATCAGTGTACGTAGCCGCTGTTGTCGCTCAGCTGTTTTACACAGGCGCTCTCGCACGGGATTGCTTCATGCAGACTGTCCCACAAGAGGGTACTTCCCGACTCCCCCCAGTCAACAAAAGAGCGCGTACGCATGTCAGGCGGGCGGATTCATTATATCAAGGGAAGCGAAGTACCTGAGAGTGATCTGGCTAGTACCAGTTGCCGCTGCGGTTTCAGAACGAGCGATTACGCGCGACTCATACGCTATGTCTTCGTGCATAGGGTGCATGTGCGTTGGCCAGCCATCATAGTCCCAACGCGTATCATATGCCTTACGGGTTGCCCTTTTGATTTAAATTGTCTCGCACCATGCGGTCCATTATGCCCTACACTTCGTTATGTGTGCTGAAAGAGAGTTCTGTTGGCAGCAACTCAGTCATGACCCGGCGAGGTCCTGCTGCAAGGCGCTGGCGTATTGAGCGCCCAGTTGCACCAGCGCGACCTAGAAGCAACATGAGAGCGTGTTTGTTGCTACCCTCTGGGCCATGACGCGCGTTACGCTCCCCCATCCCCTTCATCCACCCTACCCCATAACGTACCGCTTCTTCCCCAGTGCGTTCCTGGAACTGCCGCGGTGTTTCCGGCACCATAGTCTGTGGTGCCGTCTCACACGGCGGGAGGGGAGGGGGGAGCGTTACGTCATGCCCTCCTCTCGCCTCACCCCTCCCGCCCCGATAATGCCCGTTGTCGCCGCGAATGAAATACTCTCTCCATGCATCGCAATGTCGCAATAGCTCGCAATCGGGAGATCTCGCCCTCGCCAAGTGATTATTCGCACTCGTACTCGTACTGGCGTCCCGTCGTCCACGGCAGCGGTGGCACGATGGCGCCCGGCACGCGTTGGACCCCTTGCTTCCCCAGGCCGTCCTGAGCCCTGCCTCCTCCCTCCCGCTTTCCCCTCCGAGCGCTGGGCGACACCGCCATGTTGTAGCCAAGCGAGTTCCGAAGCCTCTAGGCATTACCTTGGTGTGCATGCCTCTTTCGTTGACGTCCCGCCTACTGACTGGCACTGATACTTGTACTCCCTCCTCCCCCCTGCTCCCTCCTCGTTTCTTTTCCAGAGCGCGCGCGTGACTCGGCCAGGGCAGGCGGGCTCCCGGGGATGGGGCCTGTCCTAATCAAAGTGTGTTTCGTTGATGATGGAAACTCTCATTTTCGACGGCCGTAGCTTGACAAACAAATGGCTCGAGGCGAGCAAGTACATGTCTTCACGAGAGTGATAGAGGGCAAGGCGAAAGCAGATACTATGAATACACAAGCTGTGGAACACCGCAAGCTTCACACGAGGAGGTCGCCTGCCTCCTCGAACTCGTCGGCGAAGTAGTATCCGAACTCGTCCTGGGTCCAGTTGCAGACCTGAATTTGTTCGGCCTCGTCTTCCTGGTACTGGATAGGCTGGCAGTCTCGGATCACTCCGTTCTCTAAGATGTCGTGGCCGCCAGCTGCCATATTACGTTTCTTGGCCGACGTGAGCGTCATGGACCAGCCTCCAGTAGCCCCTGGTCAGGAAGTCGATCATCACCGCCGTTCCTCGGCACTGCCTTTCGTCAGGCCGTCAGCGGGCCTCGGCTGTGGAATGCATCCATCTCATTGTCGTTCCGCTCGAAGCTATACTCTGGCGTGGCCGCAGAGCCTCGATCCCACTCCGACGGTCATCCGCTCCCAAGCCAGCGCTCACATTGGTCACCAGGGCATCGTACAGGCCTCTGCAGTCAGTGACCATGGTGTCCGTCGTCGTCTTCAGCTCGGAGGGTCTAGCAATTATGTCCACTCGCCCGTTCAGGATCTCCAGGTGGACGAGGCGCAAGTAGATGGCTTTCACGTTCGCCATGTTGCCTCTGTGGACCTCACAGCCGAGGCTGGAGCGAGTAGTCCGTGGGCACTTCTGGGATACCATCAGCAGCGGGGAGGTAGGAGAGCGCTCTCCGTCCAGGATTCGTCTCTCGGCCGTGGCCAGAATGAAACCTCCCTGGGATTTGCCATCTCGTCGAACAGCCCAAGCAGCGTCATGAAACGTCATGAACACAGGATATCGTAGGGGCCGGCAGGTCGCCAACATCTCCGCCACCTCGTGGGCGGTTCGGGCACTCTTGCTGACCTTCTGCACTGTGGCGTAGGTGGCCTCGTTCAGGTAGGATGCGGTAGACCCGGTAGTGCTCGTGTCGACTGCAATGAGACCCGTCTCTTGGCTGGCAAGGTACTGTAGGCCACCACCTAGCTGCACCACAGGCGGCCTTGCTTGCGGGATGGCAGCTCGTCCTCCAGCTTCCCGTTGAGCGGCTTCTGCCAGCCCTCGATGATGGTGATTTTCTTGACGGCCTTGTGGAATGACTGCTGTTACGTGTTCGATCATGGACCCCTTGTTGACGCGAAATACCCTGCTGTCACACCGACGAAACACTGCCGAAGACCGCCGAACGCCGTCGAAGACTGTGTCGGGCCCCAGCGCCCGCGGCGGGGCGCGCGCCCGCTGGCGGTTTTCGGCGGTGTTTCGGCAAGGGGTCCATGGTCGAACACGTAGCTGCTGGAGTGTGCCATCGGCGAGGTGGGTGATCTCGATCCCCGTGGGCATGAACTTGTCAGCCTCCCACTGACCCAGTTCCAGGGGCCCTGAGCTCATCGAGCCCCTGGGGTTGCGAGGGCGCTGCTCGAGTCGACGCCAATGACCACGTCATCCGCGTGGGCGACGGCAATGCCCACAATCTCCCGGCTGTCCCGCAGGATCGATCCACGGGCTGGGCTCCAGTCCCATGGGTACCCAGCCTGCGGCCGACATCTCGGGCGAGATCTCGCCGAACCATTCCTTCGAGGCATCGCGCAGACCGTGGGCCTTCTTGAGCAGCATAGCATCACCGCCTCGTCCCCCTTCAGCTGCATGGCCCCCGGAGCTCCTTCACGGGCTCCACCGGGATGCCTGTGGGAGAGGCCTGTGCTTGCAGGAGGGCTGCCTTCACGCCCCGCCTGAAGAGCCCGAGCTCAAGGTCGGCGCACACTTCCAGGGCAACGTTCGGTCCGCGGACGGAGATCGCAGTCCAAGGCGATGGTCCTGGATCCCAAGAGCACGATCCTGGCCTTGGCGGTGTCATCACTCTTGACAGTTAGGCACCAGCGCATCTGCATGGGCGTCTTGCGCGTCTCGCATAGTGTTCGTTCGGTGACCTTATTGGCCAGCCGACGCGAAATCTCCCACGCTTCAGCTTCGCGGAAGCGCTCGCGCAGCCTTGGACCCAAGTTGCGGGGCTTCACCTCGGGGCCCTCGCGCAAGGCGGCCGCGGCCCACGCGGCAGGATCTTTCAAGGAGCGCCTGCTGCTCTTCGCGCGCGCGTCCACGGGGAGGTCGAAGGGCACCGCGTAGACGCACTCGTCGTCGGCCACGCTGGCGAGCGCGCAGTCCAGGCTGTCAGGCCCACTGTTCCCGCTAACATACTCGCGCGTGGTCCGATTGCCCTTCGGCAGCTCGAGCCCGCCGTCATCAATGGCCCGCTTAACCCCCTTCAAACTCTGGCGGATGCACATGGGCACGTCGTCCAAGTGGTCGCATCTGCCCCCCGCTGCCGATGGGGCAGGCGACGGCGGGGTCGAGGCGGGTCCTTGAAACGGTTGTTATTGCAGTAGTGCTGACTCCTGAGCAGGAGCGGTGGTCGCCTGGAGGTTCCTCTGGCTTCGCCTCCTCCAGCGGACTCTTGACTTGTGGTGCCAGTTGGGCGGGCAGGTCGGCGGGAGCTGGAGCAGCGTCTGCAGGGGCCTCGGGTGGCCCGCTGGCGGCTACCTCGGGAGGCCCCTCGGGCCCTGACGGGTGCTCGGAGATGCTCGGTGGCTCGTGCTCCTCAACCTCCATGGTGGGGTCTCCCTCGGTAGGGATCCCGACCCGCGGAGGTCCTGGATGCTGCGTAGCTTGTCGATGCCAGCCTCGGTCTTGCTAGAGAGGAAGCGAGCGGCGTCGGCGTCCATCTCGTGGAAGGCAGCCCGGGCTTCGGAGGTTGCCCGCAGCTGCTGCGGAGTGGCCTTCAAGATGTGACCGCGGCATACCAGCAGCAGCACGCGGCGACGCCGTCCATCATCGGGGCCTCGCAGGCGAGGGGGGGCCCCCGCAGGCCCGCCGATGTGCCCCCCCCTGGAGCTCTCGGTGGTTTCGGCTCGGCCTGTGGCCCCGGGCTCCCCGCGCGCGAAGACCAGCTCGCCGCGCTCGAAGATCAAGACGTCTCAGACCTTGGATGTGGATGGCGACACTTTCACTTCGACCACTCGAACGATGACGTTCACGAGGGTGGTACAAAGATAGCTTCCAGCACGACTTCCTCTTGGATCGCGGCTGTGCGGGGCGATCTTATGTTTGTGAAGGTATGCAAGCCGGTCCCGCTGGACAAAGTGGCCCCTGGCGAGGGTGACGTTGCTGTCTTGCCACGCTTAAAGATCTTGCGGGCGCGGCTCCGAACCAACCTGGCCAGTCGTGGCTTCTTGTGGGCCCGAGCTCCTGCGCGTCGAACTGCCTGCGCCGGTCGCTCACGATGGCACCCCACGTCTCGTCGGAGGTTGTGTTCCCCGTCTTGCCACCAGAAGGAATCGCGCTGCGCATCTTGGCGAGGGCCATGTCGCTGCCCCCGTCGATGATCAGGGGGGCCCGCACTCTGACTTCTCTTCTCTCACTGGATGGACCCAGCCGAAGCCGTCGATCTGGATCACTTCCAGTGGCTCGGCCACCTTTCCTGCGGCAGTCGGCCTAGCCTGTCGTTGCTGCACCTGGGCTCCCCAGCGAGTCGCAACGCCCGCTGCGGCGACCCTCGCTGGCGAAGGAGAGCTTAGAGGGCTCCAGGAGCAGGGTGACCCAGCTGGTCGTGGAGCTCCTGCAGGGCCGCGTCGCGTCCTCCACCTGCTGCCCGTTCGGGGGTCTCTGGAGACTCTGCTGCACAGATCATGGGCGTCTCGTTGCAAACCTGGGCCATGTTGAGTAGCGCCGCGTTACAACCGCAGTGAGCCCCTTGGGCCAGTAGCTTCCCCAGCGCTCAGAGATCGGAGCGAGCCGTCTGATCAACCACGGGTTGGGAGGTGGTGAGCAGGTATCGGTCGTTCTTGGCCGCTGACCTGGTGCGCCAGCCTTCTCGCAATCTGCGGATTGGGGCCTCGCCGTAGATCCAGGAGCGTTTTGGACAGAGAGCTGTCACCCCAGACTGCAAACCCGCTGCCGCTTCTCCCAGTCGAGCCAGGTTGGTCAGGATGAGCACGTTGCGGCTGAGCAAGGCTGGCGTGGCGTGCGTCGTCATAGGTAGGGCCAGAAACACGTTCTGAGGGTTCAGATTTTGTATCTTTAGGAGCGACATTTGGTACCCCGCCTCGGTGGACAGGTCGGATTCCGTCGTCAGCTTTGCTTTTGTAGGCTAGGCCACCGTTAGCGATGACCACCTCCATGGTGCCGCAGCCGCCCTGCACGCCGAGGGAGGGCACGTTGATGGTCGCCAAGTCGTGGAGGGCGACGAAGCTGGAGCGCAGGGAGTCATTGATGCTCTGGATGTCCCCTTTCACCAGGCGTACCTGATCTCGCGAGAACTCCAGCGGCCGAGGATCCACCCGAGCCCCGTCGCTCGCCCGTCCAGGTTATTGGACGTGACATGTTCTTGGAGTGCTTGCGGGCGTTGGCCTTTATGCTCCATGCCCGACGGTCTGGAGTCTGCTTGACCATGATCTGCCACCGGTTGAGCTCCTCCACGGTGTGCTGAGGATCGCTTGCCACATAGGTGCGCGTCGAGAGCCGCTTCATGACCTTCTTCTCCTTACTGGGGTTGTCTGTTGCAGCCGCCGTCGTGGCTGCCGAGGGGTCCTTGGTCCTGCGGGAGGTAGCTGCCTTGGGCTTGGTCGAGCTGTCGGAGGCGTCCTTGGCCTGGCTGGGGGTCGTCGCTGCAGGCCGTGTTGCCCCGTCCGCCTGGGAGCCGTCGGCGTCGTCCTCCGAGCAGTCGGCCTCCACATGTTCTCGAGCAGCTCGTCTGATAGGAACCGAGGGTAGCTCCCGAAGCTCGGAGCGCAGCTGGAACGGGTCATCCTGGCCCCGGGCTTTCCGCTGTTCGAGGACCTCCGCTGCTGTCTGGCCCGCGATCCCCCAGTCGGGGTTCAGTTGCGAGATGTCGACCCCCCCTTCGTGCAGGCGGGCCGCCTCGGCCATCGCGGCCTCGCCGGCTGCCTCCTCGGCTGCCTTGTAGCGGTCCGCCTCGAAGCCTCTGGGTTCAGATCCAGAAACAGCTCCACGCTCTGCTCGTAGGCGTCCTCGTAGAAGCCACGAGCAGCCCCCAGAGTTTCTGACGACGGAGCTGGGGCTGCGGCCGCAGCCTTGGCTGAGACAGCTGTAGGTGGCGGCAGTGAGGAGGAGTGGCCCTCCTCGCCGCTCGACTCGATGACCAGCCAGATCGGGTCGTCGAGGCATGCTTCCGTCGGCATGTAGGTCGTCGGCAGACGACAGGAATATTGAATCGCTGGTCGGTGAATGGCCCCACCTCGGGTCTGAAGCGCAGCAGCTTGGGCCCAATCAGCACCTCGAAGAGGACGCCTGGTCCTGGATTAGCTGGTCGGGGTCCACGTAGGGCCTCGGAGCTTGGAAGGAGGTCTTGTGCGAGCCCTTCCCCTCGACTTTGAGAGCCTGGCAGTGGTCCACGCTGGAGGCGCCCTTGAGCACTCGAGCCCGGTCGGGGTCCTCGGCGAGGCCCCCCAAATGATTCCCAGCCTTGTAGAGGTCCTTGTTGAGATTCCCCGGGTAAATCTAATTCCGAATCAGTTTGCCGATGTACTTCTGTGATCGAGTTCTAGCGCAGTGGTATCGATATTTTTTCGGGGAGGTCGTGTAAGGTCTCGTAGTACAGGTGGGAACCGGTCTACCGTCTCGATCTTGATGTAGCACCGTGGGGCCCGCTCGAGGCTCTAGATGACCCCAGACGCCATAGTTCTCGCTACACACCCCAGTGTGACCCTGTAGACCAAGAAGCGAAACATGGGCGAGTTCAAATGGTTGGTGGGAGCCTTGGTTGTTTTCCGTCAAGGCATGGCATGGGCAAGGCCGGGAGCCTCCACCTGCAGCTCGCGTCGTCGCTGTCCCTAGAGCAGGGGCAGGCCCCGATGGCCACTCGGGAGGGCCGTCAGCCTCTCGTGGTGGCCGCCGCCGTAATCCAGGAAGCCTTCGTCAAGGACGTCGGCCTCGGCGACCTTCAGATAGTCCAGGCCCAGGAGGGTCGGGCTCGACGTCGGCACCAAAGCAAACCACAGGCAGTCTCCCTGCGACTTCAGCGTCAGGAGATGGGGACTTCAGCGGCGCCCAGGCTCTTGCCCTTCGCATTGTTCGCGTAGGTGAAGGTGATCTTCACGCTCTCGTCGTACTTGATCTCGTCGGAGCCGATGGTCAGGAGGACCTGCTCCTGGAGGTAGCCGATCAGGTTGACTCCGCCCATGGGCCTGGTAGCCCCCGAGCCCACGATCGCGTGTTCCACCGGGTCATCCACGGCGAAGAGCGCGCGCAGCACGGGCGTCGAGCTCGCGGGCTCCACCTCGCCGTCGGGGCCATTCCAGTGCTCCGCGCAGGTCACCAGGGAGGTCGGCTCGCCCAGCTCTTCGATCACCACGCCCGCCGAGCTCATCTGCGCGTCGCCCTTGTGCTCGCGAGGGCAATCCACCGTCTTGCGGGGCCCGCGGCAGATCAGGCACCTCGGAGGCCTGGGCGCCCGGGGCGCTGGAGGCCGCTGGGCCGAGGCGCTGCCGCGGCCCTGAACAGGTCTGGCGCGACCCGTGCCCTCCCTGGGCGCGCTGGCGGGGCACCCCTCCGCCGCGCCTCGGCCTCCTGGAGGGAGAGCTGCCAAGCCCGCCGCGGGGTAGAAGCCACGAGCCTTCTGCGCGTCGCTCAGGATCTCGCGCGCCCTCGACCAAGCACGGCCAGCCGGTGGAGCCTGGCTTTCGGACATGGCCACGTA
>CAUYUJ010015471.1:1004471-1048705 GCA_963575745.1 Prorocentrum cordatum | reverse complement strand
CGGCAGCTCGGCGATAGCCCACTTGGGAGGCATCTCGTTGGAAGGGAATCTACGCCGCACCAACGCAGAGACCCCGGCGTCGCGACGCGGAAGTCAAAACGTGTTGTGCGTTCAATTCGAGCCAGAATGTTTTCCGTCTTGCTGTGGAGGGAGTGTTACGGAGGGAATGGTCCACATAGACGCCACTCTCAGGGACCATTCCCTGCGCACCCCCTTCTGGTGTCGGGAAACAGCCACGCCTGCTACGCCTTGCGCCATGACCCGCATAGACGCCGCGCTCGGGGACCATTTCCCTGCGCACCCCCTTGAGCGTCGAGAACATGCCACGCTTTCTATGCGCTGCGCCATGGCCCGCATAGACGCCGCGCTCGGGGACCACCTCTGCGCACCCCATATGGTGTCGGGAAACAGCCACGCCTGCGATTCTTTGCGCCATGGCCCGCATAGACGCCGCCCTCAGGGACCACCCCCTGCGCACCCCGTCGGGTGTCGAGAAAGTGCCACGCCTGCTGTGCCCTGCGCCATGGCCCGCAAAAACGCCGTGCTCGGTGACCACCCCCTGCGCACCCCCTACGGTGTCGAGAAAATACCACGCCTGCTATGCCTTGCGCCATGGCCCGCATAGACGCCGCGCTCGGGGACATCCCCTGCGCACCCCTATGGTGTCGAGAATGCGCCACGCATGCTATGCCCTGCGCCATGGCCCGCTTAGACGCCGCGCTCGGGGACCACCCCCTGCGCACCCCCTATGGTGTCGAGGAAATGTCACACCTGCTATGCCCTGTGCCATGGCCCGCATAGACGCCGCCCTCGGGGGCCCCCCCTTGCGCACCCCCTATGGTGCCGAGAAAATGCCACGCCTGCTGTGCCCTGCGCCATGGCCCGCAAAGACGCTGTGCTCGGGGACCACCCCCTGCGCACCCCGTATGGTGCCGGAAAACGCGCCACGCTTGCTATGCCCTGCGCCATGGCCCGCATAGACGCCGCGCTCGGGGACATCCCCTGCGCACCCCCTATGGTGTCGAGAATGCGCCACGCCTGCTATGCCCTGCGCCATGGCCCACATAGACGCCGCCCTCGGGGACCACCCCCTGCGCACACCGTATGGTGTCGAGAAAGTGCCACGCCTGCGATTCCCTGCGCCATGGCCCGCTTAGACGCCGCGCTCGGGGACCAACTCTTTGCGCACCCCCTATGGTGCCGGGGAAATGCCACGCCTGTTATGCCCTGCGCCATGGCCCGCATAGACGCCGCGCTCGGTGACCACCCCTTGCGCACCCCCTATGGTGTCGAGAGAGTGCCACGTCTGCGGTTCCCTTCGCCATGGCCCGCATAGACGCCGCCCTCAGGGACCACCCCCTGCGCACCCGCGATGGTGCCGAGGAAATGCCACGCCTGCTGTGCCCTGCGCCATGGCCCGCAAAGACGCCGCGCTCGGGAACCAACCCCTGCGCACCCCGTATGGTGTCGAGAAAACGTCACGCCTGCTATGCCCTGCGCCATGGCCCGCATAGACGCCGTGCTCGGGGACCCCCCCTCTGCGCACCTCCTATGGTGTCGACAAAACCCCACGCCTGCTGTGCCGTGGACGACCGTCGTCCGTGCTGAGCTGTGCTGTGCTGAGGTGCTGTGCTGAGCTAAGCTGTGCTGTGCTGAGCTGTGCTGCGCTGTGAGAGAAGGAGAAGGAGGAGGAGGGGAGGGTGAGTGAGGGTCGCGGGGGCGACGCGGCAGGGAGGTTCTGTGTTGTGCTGTGCTGAGCTGTGCACTGCTGTGCTGTGCTGAGCTGTGCTGTGCTGAGGTGCTGTGCTGCGTGTACGTGTGCGGGCGGAGGTGAGGAGGAGAGGGTGTGACTGAGGAGCGCGGGTGACGCGGGTGAGAAGAAAACCAGAACCCCACGACTCAGGTGGGGAAAGTCTTGCCAAGTGATGCGATTTGGAATTTTTGCGTAGCATGTCGCTCCGCTGGTTCTGGCCTGCCGCACGTCGGGGGGACAGGTCAACCACATCCCCATTTCTAAGCGTCAGGGTTGCGCGCTCTTCCCAATCTCGCGCCCGCGCTACGGCCCCCTACAGAGTTCACACTCCAACGATCCAACGGTCTAGCCTTGTAGGGATGTCAGTCCCAGGGTCTCACACGATTAGGCCTCGCAAGGCAGGGTCCGACAGCGTGCCGTGCACACTACATGGTCCCACATGATGGGGTCTCGCACGAAAAGGTCCTGAGCGATGGTGGCCCACACAATGGGGCCCCGCGCAGTTGGGCCTCACACGATAGCGCCCCACGCGATAGGATCCCAGACAGCTTCGCCACATTGACAGTGCCCCACGCGAGAAGGTCCTGCTCGAGAGGATGTCACTCACCGTCTGTCATGGATTGCGTTGCGCAAGTTAGCACAGGCTCAGTATCTGATGCCCACGGTCGTGTTGCAACGACCTTCGTGAATTGTTCGAGAGGCTTGCGCCCCTCCGCAGATCACCAATACGGGAAGAGTCGTGGCGTTGCTCAGGGAGGGCGCGGTTGCACCCTGGGCCGTGTTCCAAGCGCAACTGCCGGGCCTCCTTGGAGTTCCCTGGGGTTTCTTCGTGGGCCTCTTAGGTGCTGCTCTGCTCATGTATGGGGTTTGTCCGTGAGGGGCCGAGAGAACGGGAGGAGGCTTCTTGGGAGGGGCGTTCGCGGATCTTTCTGAGGGCAGCTTGGGCCGACGTTGTGTTTCTCGTGGGGCAAATATATGAGAATCTTCGGAGCCCTCTTGAACCATCGTGGGTCACTCTTGGGGCCAGTTCGGGGCCTCTTGGGGCTCTCTGCGGATCTCTTGGGGGCTTCCCTGGGGCCTCTGCCAGGCATGTTGGGGAGCCTTGAGGGGCATCGTGGGGGCGGGAGCTCCCCCTCTGAATCCTCTCTGAGGGCCTTCTTGGGGGATCTCTTGGGCCGCCCTGGGGGCCTTTGAAGCCCTCTTGGGCTGTCACGGGGATCTCGTGGGAGCTTATTGGGCCGGCCAAGCGGCCTGCTGGGCCGTGCTGGGCTTCGGGAAGCATGAAAAGGCAATGGTACGGAAATGCGAGCCACGTTTTTTTTTGGGGGGGGGGTAGTCCTCTAGGCGTTTCTCTTGAGGTTCTCTTGGGTGGTCTCGGCAGTCTCTTTGGGCCGTCTTGTGGCCATCTTTGGTCCGTTTCAGGGCCCTTCGGCGTTCTGGAGACCCAGACCCCCGACGTAATGATTTGTTTATTACGTCGACCCCCAGAGGTCCCGACCCTTGAGTCGTTTCTTGGCCTGAGTCGTTCGTTGACGCTCCCGAGTCCCGATGAGGGCCCCCAGAGGCCGAAAATTAGGAAAAACCTCCCGTCGTGATTTGTTCATTACTCGAGAGGGTCTGGGGACTCGCTTGAGCGTCTTGGAGTGCATCTTGGGCATGCCTGCGGCGTCGGAGGTTGCATGGGGCGGTCCAGGGGGCCTGGGAGGTCCGCCGGTGAAACGGTTCGTCGCCCCCCCTTCCCATGCAGGAGTTGCGACCCATGGGGGAGGGAACCCAGACGAAGGATTAAGTCGGGCCTGTCCCTGTTCAGGAGGAATATTCAGAAATAGTCAAAACATTGTCTGGGGACGATTATATCTATATACATACATATATATGCTCACACCCCCTCCCAAGATCTACCTTTCCCGTGCCCTGTTCCAGTCATCCCCTCCTCCTCATCTTCCCTTCTTCATCATTTTCTTACTTCCCCTCCGTTGTCCCCCCTCCTCATCGTTCCCACTTGCGTCGTTTGCCCGTGGCGAATAATGGAGCACAAGTGAAAACCATCTATTGCACGGGGTATTTGAAGTTACCAGCGCCCCCGAACTACAGCTGACGGAAGAGAAGAAGGGGCGTAACGCTCCAGATCACCTTGGGGCGAAATGCTCCAGCCAGATGCGGGGCGAAATGCTCCAGGGGGCGGAATGCTCCAAATCACGTAGGGGCGAAATGCTCCAGCCAGATACGGGGCGAAATGCTCCATGGGGCGTAATGCTCCAGATCACGTGGGGGCGAAATGCTCCAGATCACGCGGGGGCGAGATGCTCCAGCCAGATACGGGGCGAAATGCTCCAGGGGGCGTAAAGCTCACACCAGTCGGAGGCAAAACAAGTCCAGGCCAACGAGAGACGAAATGCTCCAGGGGAGCGCAGCAATACTGTTTGATCCTTATCTTGGTCCTCCTCCACTTCCGCGGTTCGTCCCTCTGTCCTCCCCCGCCCCCTCTTATTATCCTCCAGTCTCCATCGCTCCCGCCTTCTCGCCCCTCCTTCCTCATCCACACCAACACCTTTTGTTTGTTGCAACGCATTCTGGCCCGAGCCTGCCTCGACGCAGAACTCGCGGCGCAGCTTCCACACACCCGCGCGGCAGCAATGCCGATGATGCTCCGCCTCGCCTCCTGGTGCGCCGCCAAAGCGCAACACCCCTTCCTCAACAAGCCCACCGCCGACATGACGGCGGCGGCGGAGCAGTGGGGCGTGGTGTGCGACGGGGTAAGCGGCGTCGCGCCCCGCTTCAACCCGGAGGACCTTTCCTGGGACCTCCGGAACTGCCTCCGCTTCTACTCCGCGAGCGGTTCCACTGGGCCTGTGACAAGCAGGAGTTCGACGCCCAGGTGGTCCGCGAGATCGGCGGGGACGTGCGGAGCATGGCCACGGACGCTCCTGCGGCGTGGGCAGCGAGGCTCCTGCAGACAAACATAATAGCACACGCACACGCCGACATTAAACAACAAGCATGACAGAAAGCCACAAGCTCACAACAGCAGCCGTGCTTGATGAAAAACAAGTCGTTACCGCCCTCCCTGTTTTCCTGGCCGCGACACCTTGGATTCTTTCGGCAAAACGGCCACTGCCGCAACCGACGCGTGCATCCCGACCGCCAGAGACCCGAACGAGAGCCACGAGCTCCATAAAGCAGCCGTAGTTGTTGACAAAACACATCGTTACCGCCCTCCTTGTTTTCCTGGCCGCGACACCTTGGATTCCTTCGGCAAAACGGACCACTGCCGCAACCGACGCGTGCATCTCGACCGCCAGAGACCCGAACGAGAGCCACGATCTCAATAAAGATAGCCGGGAGATGAACAAAAACATAACATATCGTTACCGCCCTCCTTGTTTTCCTGGCCGCGACACCTTGGATTCCTTCGGCAAAACGGACCACTGCCGCAACCGACGCGTGCATCTCGACCGCCAGAGACCCGAACGAGAGCCACGAGCTCAATGAAGCAGCCGTGCTTGATGAAAAAACACATCGTTACCGCCCTCCTTGTTTTCCTGGCCGCGACGCCTTGGATTCCTTCGGCAAAACGGCCACAGCCGCAGCCGACGCGTGCATCTCGACCGCCAGAGACCCGAACGAGAGCCACGATCTCAATAAAGCAGCCGTAGTTGATGAAAAAACACATCGTCACCGCTCTCCATGTTCTTCAGGTCGCGAGACCCTGGATTCCTTCGGCAGAAAGGCCACTGCCGCAACCGACGCGCGCATCCCGACCGCCAGGGACCCGAACGAGAGCCACGAGCTCAATGAAGCAGCCGTGATTGATGAAAAAACATATCGTTACCCCCTCCGTGTCTTTCTGGCCGAAAGACTCTGGATTCCTTCGACAAAAAAGCAACTGCCGCAGCCGACGCGTGCGTCTCGACCGCCAGAGGCCACCTGCAAACCAAACCAGCAACGCACGCACGCACCAAACACAACAACAAAGTAATCACAAGCCGCAACAACATAAAACTGCGAGGCTCCTGCATCTCGCCATCCAGACCACTACGCTGCACGGCTCCACCCCGGTCGGCTTCTTTTCGGCGACCGGCACCAAGATGTCCTACTGCCACATCGGGGACGTATCCATCCAGGTGTGGCGCAGGTCGGCCCTCACGGGAAGCTACACGCGCTGCTTCATCACCAGAGACCACCACGTCCGCATCGCCACGGAGTCAGGCGAGGTGATGGGCCCGAAGCAGGTTTCGTTTTTCCTTGGCGTGAACAGGGCGGGCGACGACTTGGAGCGCTCCGTGGCGCAGGCCGACTACGGCGTTGTCCAATTGAGCAAGGGCGACATCATTATATGCTGTTCCGACGGCATCACTGACAACGTCCCGTACGATGCCATGAAGTTCGTGCTCACGCGCGCAGATTCCGACGCGCAGGCCGCGGCCGAGCAGATGATCGAGTGTGCGCAGATGCGCGGCGCGCCCAAGCCCGACGACATCTCGATCGTAATCGGCGTCGTCGGGGCTGTGTGAGAGAGCGAAGGCCATGAAGAATGCCTTCCGCACCCTCCTCGTCGTCCACCTCCTCCACCGCCCTCACCTCCACCTCGCCCTCGTCATCGTCATCGTCGTCGTCGTCGTCGTCGTCCTCCTCCTCCTCCTCCTCCTCCTCCTCGCCCTCCTCGCCCCCCTCCGCTTCCTCGCCAGCGTCCGATCGGCCCAGTGGGCGTACTGGCACGCCAACGAGGTGCATCTCGACCGCCAGAGACCCGAACGAGAGCCACGAGCTCCATAAATCAGCCGTGCTTGATGAAAAAACACATCGTTGTCGTTATTCTTACCGCCGTCCCCGCGGGACCTGGATTTCCTTCGGCAAAAGGGCCACTGCCGCAACCGACGCGTGCATCCCGACCGCCAGAGACCCGAACGAGGGCCGCGAGCTCTTTTTTTTTCTATCTCCTTTTTTTTTTTCAAGTAAAGCAGCCGTGGTCGATGAAAAAACACATCGTTGTTGGTCTCCGTGGTTTTCTGGTCGCGAGACCTTGGGTTCCTTCGGCGGAACGGCCACTGCGGCCACCGACGCGTGCGCCCCGACCGCCAGAGACCCGAACGAGAGCCGCGAGCTCGATAAAGCAGCCGTGGTCGATGAAAAAACACATGTAACCGCTCTCCTTGTTTTTTTTTTTTTTTTTTTTTTTTTTTTTTTTTTTTTTTTGTTTTTTGTTTTTTTTTCACCCCTGTTTTTTTTTTTTTTTTTTTTCTTCCTTTTTTTTTCCTGGCCGCGACACCTTGGATTCCTTCGGCAAAAGGGCCGCTGCCGCAACCGACGCGTGCATCCCGACCGCCAGAGACCCGAACGAGAGCCACGAGCTCAACGAAGCAGCCGTCGTTGATGAAAACACACATTGTTACCGCCCTCCTTGTTTTCCTGGCCGCGACACCTTGGATTCCTTCGGCAAAAGGGCCAGTGCCGCAACCGACGCGTGCGTCCCGACCGCCAGAGACCCGCCAGAGACCCGAATGAGACCCGCGCGATCAATAAAGCAGCCGTGCTTTATGAAAACATACACATCGTTACCGCCCTCCTTGTTTTTGTGGCCGCGACGCCTTGGATTCCTGAAGCAAATCGGCCGCCGATGCAACCGACGCTTTTGTTTCGACAGCCTGAAGTCCAGAAGAGGGCCGCCGGCGAGTCCGAGCAGCCGTAGCTGATGAGAAAACATATCGTTGCCATTCCCCCCGCCCCCGTCGCCGCCAGACCTTGGATTCCTTGGACAAATGCCACAGGCACGAAAAAGACCAATCAGAAACATGTAGTAGCAGCTGTACGTGCTGCGGGATCCTGGGTTCCGACAGACGCGCCATTTTGGCTCAAGGCGTCCGCCGCTCCTGCGGGCAACAGGCGCGCTGACGTTGACACCCTCCCCTGCAAGGCTTCCAAGCGATGGCCGCCCGCGGCGTTGTCGCCGAGGCAGCCAACGTGCCCGCCCAAGGCATGAAGTCGCTCGGCGTCCACATGTGCGTCGAGGGCATGACGAGCGACGTGCTCGTTGCTGCGTGGGATAGGGCGAAGAACTTGAAAAAGGCCACCCCCCTTGGCAAGCCGAAGATCGACGGCAGTCTCGACCGCAAGGGCTCGGTGGGCGTTTACGACCTGCCCGTCAAGCCATGGAGCGCTCGCGGCAACGCCTCCATAAAGTCCGTTGTCGACATCGTCACTGACGTCGACGCCGCCGAGATGGCCGCTGTGGACTGGGCCAAGGTCAAAGACATTATGGCAGAAGGCAAGTACAAGGAATTGCCGCCGCCGTTCTGCTTCAGCGACCCGGAGGCAGAGCCCCCTTGCACGATGAATCTTGCCGTCACACAGAGAGTCGCAGACGGACTCCCAATCGTCGTGAAGTGGATTCAGTTCATTGGCGGGGAGAAGAGCCCCTTCGTGAGGGACAGCATTATCCGCGGCAACATGCACGTTTTGGACTGGCGCAAGGACGTGTTCAACTCTGCCCGCACGATGCAGATCCTGTTCGAACGCCTCGGTGGTGTCCAAGCGCGATACTGGGAGTTCGTGAGCGCGCCCGCGCCCAGAGCTGGCGGCGGCGACGTTGACGTCGATCAGAAGAAGAAGGAGCTCTCGGCGGGCATCCAGCACATTAAGGACGAAGCCCCACGCACAAATGCTGACTGCGAACAGCTGGAGTGGGTAGAGTGCGAGCTGGTGGACCCTTCGTCGCCAATTCACAACCTCAGGCGGGAGCTCATCATCGCGGTCCTCAAGGTGCTGCGGGACCGCGACCATTTCGCCAACAAGCTGGTATACTACCCCATCCTGCTCCCAGATGTCCGCGATGAGTACCAGGGCGCCATGCGGCGCGCCATGGAGATGCTGGACACCAACGCCGTCCTGTGCGTGGGCGAGGCGGGCTTCGGCAAAACGCCGTTCATGATGTCGATGGCCATGGCCAGCGCCAGGCACAACGCCGACGCGGAGAACAGGGCGACTGGCCGCGCCGACGCGGTGGCCGCCGTGCGGACAGCGCCCGACATGGATTTTTTCCGCGGTGAAGTCGGGCAGCGCTGGGTCCCTTGCATCTTCGACGACGGTGACCTGGCGGAGCAGAGGCCCAAGGTGTTGAAAGCATTCTTCGACACCACTCAGGCGGAGGCCATGACGTACGTCAGGTGGGGGGCGGCGAAATTCGTCCGCGGGCAGGCCCGCTTCGGCGGGGAGAACGAATGCGACGCCAGCGCAGCGCCGACAGCTACGCAGTGGGCGCTGGCATCCACAGGCGCCGACGCCGCCCAGAAGACGACCGCCATCCTGACCGACATGCTCAAGCCGACGTTCCCGAAAAGAACTTCTTCGCCGAGCAATGCGGCGCTATGCTGAAACAGCTGCACCGTGTTCTTGAACACTACCGACTGACATGGTCTTCCAGGCTCGCTTGCCACGAGAGCCGCGTGGAAAAGCTCCCGTTGATGGATGGGTACCTCAAGCCCGAGGCGGGCAAGATGCTGCGCTCCTACTTGGCCCGCGGGGTCATGCGCGACGAGGAGGAGTTCGACAGGGTCATGGCTTACGAGAAGAAGATGGTCATGGAGATCATGGCAAAGCGCGGCGTCGAGTACGGCGTCCCCGCGGAGGCTGCAGGCCCAGTGGGGGAGCCGGCCGCGGGCGCTGCCGCGCCGCCGCCGCCGAGCTCGGCTGGGCGGATCTTTCTGGGCGACCAGGAGGGTCATGCGATTGAACGTGCAAGCCGCCCCCCCCCCATTGCGCCCCCCCCCTGGCGCCATTCCCCCATGCTACTTTTTCGCTCCAAGGGATTCGGGGTGGTGGCGGCTTGCGCGTCCATCCGCCTGGCTCGAGGAAGAGGAGGACCCGTTCGGCTTGGGCGGCTCCATGATTGGCACGAGCAGGCGGAGGCGCCCGCGGCCGCCCCTGTCGTGCCGACGGCGCCGATTAAGCGGGAGCCTTCCAATGTCTTCAGCCGCAACTTGCGCCAGAACGGGCCCGTCGAGATCGACCTCTGCAGCCCCTCCCCGGTGAAGAAGAAGGTGAAGTTCGAGTCGGGCACCGTCCCGCTGCAGAAGGTGAAGCTCGAGCCAGGCTCCAGCGACGCGGTGGGGCAGGACGAGTTCGGGCAGAAGCCGCCGAAGCCGCGCAAGCTCTCCCTTGTCTTGGGGGACATCATGGCCCATGAGCTGAACGGCGCGGCGGGGCTCTCGCCAGACTCTGACGTCGCGACGGAGCACGGCGCCGTGTCACTCACCCAGGCTCTGGAGGAGGTCGTGGATCAGGAGCTGAGCCGCGCGGCGGGCCGCGGCGGCCCGTCGAGCAGCAGCGGCGGCGGCCGCGCGGTCTGAGGCCTAGCGGCGTTCGCTGGGCGCGTTGCCCGCCGCGGCAGGGCGGCGCGGGGGGCGGGGCGGGGTCTCGGGCGCGTAGATGGGACGTGGGCGGGAAGAGTTGCAGTGTAATTTCATCGCCAATGCGACGCATTGGGACGGGGCTGACAGCCATGCTATTGCAGGGAGAGAAGACGCGCGCAGAAACCTATCATCTTGACATCCAGGCCAGCTGTCGCAAACCTTGGGGTGAATGCGCGCAGCACGTGATGCCATCAGGGCGGTTGTCTCTCACTCTCCCTCTCGTGGCCAGATTGGCTCGACGTCTGCGATCGCGCGCCCTCGGCTCCACCCTGAGCACTCCGCATACTTGACGACCAATTGGTCGAGCGAGATGGCCGCCAACGGCGATGCCCGACGTGAGTGCCAGCGCCTCCAGGTTCAGTTTGAGGCGGGCGTCGACTCGCTCGCGTACCATCGCGAGTGGTGTTCGCTGAAGTACCAGGCCTTCCAGGAGTTGCTTCCCCTGTGGCAGGCGCGTTCTCTGCTGCATGACGATGTCCGTGCGCGCGTCGCCTCTTTCCTGGTCCCCACTGAGCCGTCGTGGACGTGGATTCCACGGGCGGCGCTGGTCCGCGCGGACAACGACCCTGTGCTGCCGTACGTCTGCTGCTTAGCGAGCATGGCCCGCGGGTCTCGAACCGACAGATCGGCGGCCGCTGCTCTGGGCTCGGGGTGCATATACATACAGAGAGAGAGAGAGAGAGAGAGGAACAAAAAAAGCGCCAGAGAGAGAGAGAGAGAGAGAGAGATAGAGAGAGAGAGAGAGAGAGAGAGAGAGAGAGAGAGAGAGAGAGAGAGAGAGAGAGGCGGGGAAGGTAGCGAGGGATGGGGCGCGATCGATAGCGAGCCGACGCACCCCTAAGGAACTCCTCCACTGGATGCGCCCCGCCGCGTTGGCGGTCGGCTTCCCCGCCGACGCCGTGCCCGCCTCGCAGGAGGGCGCGCGGCTGCGGGTCAAGTGGCGCTTGATGGAGATGCAGATGTATTGCATCTACGACGAGCTGGAGGATCCGCCCTCGGAAGGCGCTGCCTGATCGGTTGCCGATCAATCAATTGTTCGATCGGGGTGGTCGGGGCATTGCCTGATCGCCCGCGCCCGCGGGGGGATGGAGGGGAGAGCACCTCTCGGGCGTATGAGTGGATATAGACAGTGGGGGATCCATCGGCCGCGGTCGATCGAGGCGCCCGTCTGGGCCTCGGTCGTTCCCAAGGACGTCAGGGCGAAGATGGCGACGCTCGACAAGACCATCGAAGGGCTGAGCCGCATGCGGCCGCGGGCGACGTGGGCGTGAGCCAGGCGCCATTGCCCGCCGCGGAGGCGGCGCGAGTTGGGCGGAGGGAGAGGGGGGGGGGGGGCGGGGGCATGGGCGTGTAGATGGGGAGGGGGCGCGGAGATTGACATTTCAGTTTCATGGCCAATGCGACGCATTGGGGCGGGGCTGGCAGCCAGCAGTCACGGCATCCCACGCCGATCACGTGCGGCGTGCTGAAACGCCTCGCCCAATCGTCATCTCCGCCTTCTTCGCTTCCGCCGTCGCCATTGCCATCGTCGTCGTCGCCCTCTCGTCACCCGCTGCTGATGCCAGGTTACATCGACGTTGGGGCAGGGGCGTCTGGAGGAGCCCCGGGACGCGCGTCTTCGGTATCGGGGCACCATCGCCACTTGTCGGATGCATCCTCCTCGTAGCGGTCGTCTCTTCCGCGAATTCAGGAGGCAGTTTTGCAGGTCGAGCAACCAGCGTTCGTTGGTGCATTGTTGTCCATTCGCCAGGGCGCACGAGCTATGCCAAACCTGCGCGCCGCACATGCATGCTCAAGCGCATCGGCGCGCCAGGGGATCAGGCGCGCCTGCCCGTTCCTGGCCAGGGTCGTCGGCCAGAGCCGCGCCATGGCGCCTGGGCGCGTCTTCCCTGCGCCTAAGCGGGGCAAGGCGCGCGCTGTCCTCAAGACGGGGAAGCCCAAGCGGAAGGCCCCGAAGCACGCGGGAAAGACAACGGCGAAAAAGACGGCGCCAAACCAGAGTGCGAGGAAGGTGCCTTACGCGCGGCACGGCAAGAGAACTTGCACGTCCAGGCCGGAGCGCGTTGCTTTCAAGAGGAACGTGTTCGATTTCATACGCGCAAGTGACCGCGAGATCGTCGACATGTTGCTCGAGGACCAGGTTGCTCGAGGACCAGGTCTTGGAGAATTTGGAAGGCCAGACGTGCTCTTTCTGCGCGAAAGGAACCCTCGGCCCCCTGAAGGACGTCCAGGGCCGTGGACCGCGGTACCGCTGCAACCACAAGGGTTGCCAGAAGTTCTCCTTGCCCCAGAGCGGGCACATGGTCTTCAGCAGCGGCTCTGGCGTTGCCGCGGTGCCCTTGCAGGAACAGTCTGCCGTGCTTTTCGCCGTCGTGAACAACGTCCCCCTTGCCAAGATCCATGCGCTCACGGGCAAGAACCACAAGGCGATCGAGAGCATGAGCAAGTTCAATGATGCGTGCCGAAAGAGCGACGTGCAGCAGCAGGAGAAACTGATTTCTTTCGGAGGAAAGGGGCGGACGTGGAAAGATGCCGAGGCCGATGAGGTCGACCTCAGGGGCGATCTACTGCCTGATCACGCGGAGCGAGCTGAGAACGAGCGGGTCCAGTGGGAGCAGTGGGGCGGTGTCATCGAAAGAGGCAATCGCAAGACATTGGTGTTGACGCGCCTCAAGCCAAGCCTCACCAAGCAGAGGGCGCCAGGCCCAGGCGCGATACGCTTGCCTGATTGGACGCCGTTCGCTCACAAGAACTTGAGCAACAGGAACGTTGTGCTCCACACGGACGGGGCAAAAACGTACAAGGTCAAGGTCGAGGGGATGCTCCACGACCACGTCGTGCACCAGAGGAAGCGGCTCGTGAAGAATGGCAAGCCCGTGAAGAAGAACGGCCGCCAGGTGTGGGTGAAACCCACGTACGCCAAGAAGTTTCAGCATAAACTTCCTGGTGGACGAGTCCTCAAGTGCAAAGGCGGGACCCAGATCATCGACAGGTTCTGGCAGCACTTGCGCGGCTTCATCAGGACCAGGAAGAGCTCCGTTGGCTCGGTGTCATTGAACGCCAGGGTCCGATCGGCCCAGTGGGCGTACTGGCATGCCAACGAGGACCTGTGGCTGGAGACTGGCAAGATGTTCAGCCGCTTGAGGGGGAAGTAGCTTGTAGACCGCAGGCTTAGGGGAGCGCGGCAGGGCGCTTATGAGTAGGCGAGGCCGCGCACGCAACCAGAAGCGCATTGCGCAGCAGAGAAATCAGATGTTCAGCCGCTTGAGGGGGAAGTAGCTTGTAGACCGCAGGCTTAGGGGAGCGCGGCAGGGCGCTTATGAGTAGGCGAGGCCGTGCACGCAACAGAAGCGCATTGCGCAGCAGAGAAATCTTGAAGCTCACGAAACCTGGCCAGGCGTTTCTCCTGTCTCGGAGCTAAGGAAACTTTGCCAAGCGTGGTGTTTGGTTTCTCTCTAGTCTGGTGGCTCGCGATACCTGGAAAGTCGCTGGTTTTGATTGGTTTGCTGGTCTGGGAGGCAAAGAAAACCTGTGATTTCATTGGTTTTTCTGGTTTTTCTGGTCTGGGAAGCAGGAAAACCTGTGATTTCATTGGTTTTTCTGGTTTTTCTGGTCTGGGAAGCAGGAAAACCTGTGATTTCATTGGTTTTTCTGGTTTTTTTTCTGTGACCGAAAAACCAATGAAATCACAGGTTTTCCTTCTTCCCAGACCAGAAAAACCAGAAAAACCAATGAAATCACAGGTTTTCCTGCTTCCCAGACCAGAAAAACCAGAAAAACCAATGAAATCACAGGTTCTCATGCCTCCCAGACCAGCAAACCAATCAAAACCAGCGACTTTCCAGGTATCGCGAGCCACCAGACTAGAGAGAAACCAAACACCACGCTTGGCAAAGTTTCCTTAGCTCCGAGACAGGAGAAACGCCTGGCCAGGTTTCGTGAGCTTCAAGATTTCTCTGCTGCGCAATGCGCTTCTGGTTGCGTGCACGGCCTCGCCTACTCATAAGCGCCCTGCCGCGCTCCCCTAAGCCTGCGGTCTACAAGCTACTTCCCCCTCAAGCGGCTGAACATCTGATTTCTCTGCTGCGCAATGCGCTTCTGGTTGCGTGCACGGCCTCGCCTACTCATAAGCGCCCTGCCGCGCTCCCCTAAGCCTGCGGTCTACAAGCTACTTCCCCCTCAAGCGGCTGAACATCTTGCCGGTCTCCAGCCACAGGTCCTCGTTGGCATGCCAGTACGCCCACTGGGCCGATCGGACCCTGGCGTTCAATGACACCGAGCCAACGGAGCTCTTCCTGGTCTTGATGAAGCCGCGCAAGTGCTGCCAGAACCTGTCGATGATCTGGGTCCCGCCTTTGCACTTGAGGACTCGTCCACCAGGAAGTTTATGCTGAAACTTCTTGGCGTACGTGGGTTTCACCCACACCTGGCGGCCGTTCTTCTTCACGGGCTTGCCATTCTTCACGAGCCGCTTCCTCTGGTGCACGACGTGGTCGTGGAGCATCCCCTCGACCTTGACCTTGTACGTTTTTGCCCCGTCCGTGTGGAGCACAACGTTCCCGTTGCTCAAGTTCTTGTGAGCGAACGGCGTCCAATCAGGCAAGCGTATCGCGCCTGGGCCTGGCGCCCTCTGCTTGGTGAGGCTTGGCTTGAGGCGCGTCAACACCAATGTCTTGCGATTGCCTCTTTCGATGACACCGCCCCACTGCTCCCACTGGACCCGCTCGTTCTCAGCTCGCTCCGCGTGATCAGGCAGTAGATCGCCCCTGAGGTCGACCTCATCGGCCTCGACATCTTTCCACGTCCGCCCCTTTCCTCCGAAAGAAATCAGTTTCTCCTGCTGCTGCACGTCGCTCTTTCGGCACGCATCATTGAACTTGCTCATGCTCTCGATCGCCTTGTGGTTCTTGCCCGTGAGCGCATGGATCTTGGCAAGGGGGACGTTGTTCACGACAGCGAAAAGCACGGCAGACTGTTCCTGCAAGGGCACCGCGGCAACGCCAGAGCCGCTGCTGAAGACCATGTGCCCGCTCTGGGGCAAGGAGAACTTCTGGCAACCCTTGTGGTTGCAGCGGTACCGCGGTCCACGGCCCTGGACGTCCTTCAGGGGGCCGAGGGTTCCTTTCGTGCAGAAAGAGCACGTCTGGCCTTCCAAATTCTCCAAGACCTGGTCCTCGAGCAACATGTCGACGATCTCGCGGTCACTTGCGCGTATGAAATCGAACACGTTCCTCTTGAAAGCAACGCGCTCCGGCCTGGACGTGCAAGTTCTCTTGCCGTGCCGCACGTAAGGCACCTTCCTCGCACTCTGGTTTGGCGCCGTCTTTTTCGCCGTTGTCTTTCCCGCGTGCTTCGGGGCCTTCCGCTTGGGCTTCCCCGTCTTGAGGACAGCGCGCGCCTTGCCCCGCTTAGGCGCAGGGAAGACGCGCCCAGGCGCCATGGCGCGGCTCTGGCCGACGACCCTGGCCAGGAACGGGCAGGCGCGCCTGATCCCCTGGCGCGCCGATGCGCTTGAGCATGCATGTGCGGCGCGCAGGTTTGGCATAGCTCGTGCGCCCTGGCGAATGGACAACAATGCACCAACGAACGCTGGTTGCTCGACCTGCAAAACTGCCTCCTGAATTCGCGGAAGAGACGACACGGGGTCGGCGATGCATCACCGACAAGTCGGCGATGTGCCCCGATACCGAAGACGCGCGTCCGGGGCTCCTCCCAGACGCCCTGGCCCCAAACGGCGATGACCCTGGCATCAGCAGCGGGTGACGAGAGGGCGACGACGACGATGGCAATGGCGACGGCGGAAGCGAAGAAGGCGGAGATGACGATTGGGCGAGGCGTTTCAGCACGCCGCACGTGATCGGCGTGGGATGCCGTGACTGCTGGCTGCCAGCCCCGCCCCAATGCGTCGCATTGGCCATGAAACTGAAATGTCAATCTCCGCGCCCCCTCCCCATCTACACGCCCATGCCCCCGCCCTCCCCCCCCCCTCTCCCTCCGCCCAACTCGCGCCGCCTCCGCGGCGGGCAATGGCGCCTGGCTCACGCCCACGTCGCCCGCGGCCGCATGCGGCTCAGCCCTTCGATGGTCTTGTCGAGCGTCGCCATCTTCGCCCTGACGTCCTTGGGAACGACCGAGGCCCAGACGGGCGCCTCGATCGACCGCGGCCGATGGATCCCCCACTGTCTATGTCCACTCATACGCCCGAGAGGTGCTCTCCCCTCCATCCCCCCGCGGGCGCGGGCGATCAGGCAATGCCCCGACCACCCCGATCGAACAATTGATTGATCGGCAACCGATCAGGCAGCGCCTTCCGAGGGCGGATCCTCCAGCTCGTCGTAGATGCAATACATCTGCATCTCCATCAAGCGCCACTTGACCCGCAGCCGCGCGCCCTCCTGCGAGGCGGGCACGGCGTCGGCGGGGAAGCCGACCGCCAACGCGGCGGGGCGCATCCAGTGGAGGAGTTCCTTAGGGGTGCGTCGGCTCGCTATCGATCGCGCCCCATCCCTCGCTACCTTCCCCGCCTCTCTCTCTCTCTCTCTCTCTCTCTCTCTCTCTCTCTCTCTCTCTCTCTCTCTCTATCTCTCTCTCTCTCTCTCTCTCTCTGGCGCTTTTTTTGTTCCTCTCTCTCTCTCTCTCTCTCTCTCTCTCTCTGTATGTATATGCACCCCGAGCCCAGAGCAGCGGCCGCCGATCGGTCGGTTCGAGACCCGCGGGCCATGCTCGCTAAGCAGCAGACGTACGGCAGCACAGGGTCGTTGTCCGCGCGGACCAGCGCCGCCCGTGGAATCCACGTCCACGACGGCTCAGTGGGGACCAGGAAAGAGGCGACGCGCGCACGGACATCGTCATGCAGCAGAGAACGCGCCTGCCACAGGGGAAGCAACTCCTGGAAGGCCTGGTACTTCAGCGAACACCACTCGCGATGGTACGCGAGCGAGTCGACGCCCGCCTCAAACTGAACCTGGAGGCGCTGGCACTCACGTCGGGCATCGCCGTTGGCGGCCATCTCGCTCGACCAATTGGTCGTCAAGTATGCGGAGTGCTCAGGGTGGAGCCGAGGGCGCGCGATCGCAGACGTCGAGCCAATCTGGCCACGAGAGGGAGAGTGAGAGACAACCGCCCTGATGGCATCACGTGCTGCGCGCATTCATCCCAAGGTTTGCGACAGCTGGCCTGGATGTCAAGATGATAGGTTTCTGCGCGCGTCTTCTCTCCCTGCAATAGCATGGCTGTCAGCCCCGTCCCAATGCGTCGCATTGGCGATGAAATTACACTGCAACTCTTCCCGCCCACGTCCCATCTACGCGCCCGAGACCCCGCCCCGCCCCCCGCGCCGCCCTGCCGCGGCGGGCAACGCGCCCAGCGAACGCCGCTAGGCCTCAGACCGCGCGGCCGCCGCCGCTGCTGCTCGACGGGCCGCCGCGGCCCGCCGCGCGGCTCAGCTCCTGATCCACGACCTCCTCCAGAGCCTGGGTGAGTGACACGGCGCCCTGCTCCGTCGCGACGTCAGAGTCTGGCGAGAGCCCCGCCGCGCCGTTCAGCTCATGAGCCATGATGTCCCCCAAGACAAGGGAGAGCTTGCGCGGCTTCGGCGGCTTCTGCCCGAACTCGTCCTGCCCCACCGCGTCGCTGGAGCCTGGCTCGAGCTTCACCTTCTGCAGCGGGACGGTGCCCGACTCGAACTTCACCTTCTTCTTCAACGGGGAGGGGCTGCAGAGGTCGATCTCGACGGGCCCGTTCTGGCGCAAGTTGCGGCTGAAGACATTGGAAGGCTCCCGCTTAATCGGCGCCGTCGGCACGACAGGGGCGGCCGCGGGCGCCTCCGCCTGCTCGCCGATCATGGAGCCGCCCAAGCCGAACGGGTCCTCCTCTTCCTCGAGCCAGGCGGATGGACGCGCAAGCCGCCACCACCCCGAATCCCTTGGAGCGAAAAAGTAGCATGGGGGAATGGCGCCAGGGGGGGGGCGCAATGGGGGGGGGGCGGCTTGCACGTTCAATCGCATGACCCTCCTGGTCGCCCAGAAAGATCCGCCCAGCCGAGCTCGGCGGCGGCGGCGCGGCAGCGCCCGCGGCCGGCTCCCCCACTGGGCCTGCAGCCTCCGCGGGGACGCCGTACTCGACGCCGCGCTTTGCCATGATCTCCATGACCATCTTCTTCTCGCAAGCCATGACCCTGTCGAAATCCTCCTCGTCGCGCATGACCCCGCGGGCCAAGTAGGAGCGCAGCATCTTGCCCGCCTCGGGCTTGAGGTACCCATCCATCAACGGGAGCTTTTCCACGCGGCTCTCGGTGCCAGCGAGCCTGAAGAACATGTCAGTCGGAGTGTTCAAGAACACGGTGCAGCGTTTCAGCATAGCGCCGACATTGCTCGGCGAGAAGTTCTTCGGGAACGTTGGCTTGAGCATGTCGGTCAGGATGGCGGTCGTCTTCTGGGCGGCGTCGGCGCCTGTGGATGCCAGCGCCCACTGCGTAGCTGTCGGCGCTGCGCTGGCGTCGTATTCGTTCTCCCCGCCGAAGCGGGCCTGCCCGCGGACGAATTTCGCCGCCCCCCACCTGACGTACGTCATGGCCTCCGCCTGAGTGGTGTCGAAGAATGCTTTCAACACCTTGGGCCTCTGCTCCGCCAGGTCACCGTCGTCGAAGATGCAAGGGACCCAGCGCTGCCCGACTTCACCGCGGAAAAAATCCATGTCGGGCGCTGTCCGCACGGCGGCCACCGCGTCGGCGCGGCCAGTCGCCCTGTTCTCCGCGTCGGCGTTGTGCCTGGCGCTGGCCATGGCCATCGACATCATGAACGGCGTTTTGCCGAAGCCCGCCTCGCCCACGCACAGGACGGTGTTGGTGTCCAGCATCTCCATGGCGCGCCGCATGGCGCCCTGGTACTCATCGCGGACATCTGGGAGCAGGATGGGGTAGTATACCAGCTTGTTGGCGAAATGGTCGCGGTCCCGCAGCACCTTGAGGACCGCGTTGATGAGCTCCCGCCTGAGGTTGTGAATTGGCGACGAAGGGTCCACCAGCTCGCACTCTACCCACTCCAGCTGTTCGCAGTCAGCATTTGTGCGTGGGGCTTCGTCCTTAATGTGCTGGATGCCCGCCGAGAGCTCCTTCTTCTTCTGATCGACGTCAACGTCGCCGCCGCCAGCTCTGGGCGCGGGCGCGCTCACGAACTCCCAGTATCGCGCTTGGACACCACCGAGGCGTTCGAACAGGATCTGCATCGTGCGGGCAGAGTTGAACACGTCCTTGCGCCAGTCCAAAACGTGCATGTTGCCGCGGATAATGCTGTCCCTCACGAAGGGGCTCTTCTCCCCGCCAATGAACTGAATCCACTTCACGACGATTGGGAGTCCGTCTGCGACTCTCTGTGTGACGGCAAGATTCATCGTGCAAGGGGGCTCTGCCTCCGGGTCGCTGAAGCAGAACGGCGGCGGCAATTCCTTGTACTTGCCTTCTGCCATAATGTCTTTGACCTTGGCCCAGTCCACAGCGGCCATCTCGGCGGCGTCGACGTCAGTGACGATGTCGACAACGGACTTTATGGAGGCGTTGCCGCGAGCGCTCCATGGCTTGACGGGCAGGTCGTAAACGTCCACCGAGCCCTTGCGGTCGAGACTGCCGTCGATCTTCGGCTTGCCAAGGGGGGTGGCCTTTTTCAAGTTCTTCGCCCTATCCCACGCAGCAACGAGCACGTCGCTCGTCATGCCCTCGACGCACATGTGGACGCCGAGCGACTTCACGCCTTGGGCGGGCACGTTGGCTGCCTCGGCGACAACGCCGCGGGCGGCCATCGCTTGGAAGCCTTGCAGGGGAGGGTGTCAACGTCAGCGCGCCTGTTGCCCGCAGGAGCGGCGGACGCCTTGAGCCAAAATGGCACGTCTGTCGGAACCCAGGATCCCGCAGCACGTACAGCTGCTACTACATGTTTATGATTGGTCTTTTTCGTGCCTGCGGCATTTGTCCAAGGAATCCAAGGTCTGGCGGCGACGGGGGCGGGGGGAATGGCAACGATATGTTTTCTCATCAGCTACGGCTGCTCGGACTCGCCGGCGGCCCTCTTCTGGACTTCAGGCTGTCGAAACAAAAGCGTCGGTTGCATCGGCGGCCGATTTGCTTCAGGAATCCAAGGCGTCGCGGCCACAAAAACAAGGAGGGCGGTAACGATGTGTATGTTTTCATAAAGCACGGCTGCTTTATTGATCGCGCGGGTCTCATTCGGGTCTCTGGCGGGTCTCTGGCGGTCGGGACGCACGCGTCGGTTGCGGCACTGGCCCTTTTGCCGAAGGAATCCAAGGTGTCGCGGCCAGGAAAACAAGGAGGGCGGTAACAATGTGTTTTTTCATCAACGACGGCTGCTTCGTTGAGCTCGTGGCTCTCGTTCGGGTCTCTGGCGGTCGGGATGCACGCGTCGGTTGCGGCAGTGGCCCTTTTGCCGAAGGAATCCAAGGTGTCGCGGCCAGGAAAACAAGGAGAGCGGTAACAATGTGTTTTTTCATCAACTACGGCTGCTTTATTGAGCTCGCGGCCCTCGTTCGGGTCTCTGGCGGTCGGGATGCACGCGTCGGTTGCGGCAGTGGCCCTTTTGCCGAAGGAATCCAAGGTGTCGCGGCCAGGAAAACAAGGGAGCGGTAACAATGTGCGGCAGTCTGGCGGTCGGGATGCACGCGTCGGTTGCGGCAGTGGCCCTTTTGCCGAAGGATATCCAGGTCCCGCGGGGACGGCGGTAAGAATAACGACAACGATGTGTTTTTTCATCAAGCACGGCTGATTTATGGAGCTCGTGGCTCTCGTTCGGGTCTCTGGCGGTCGAGATGCACCTCGTTGGCGTGCCAGTACGCCCACTGGGCCGATCGGATGCTGGCGAGGAAGCGGAGGGGGGCGAGGAGGGCGAGGAGGAGGAGGAGGAGGAGGAGGAGGACGACGACGACGACGACGACGATGACGATGACGAGGGCGAGGTGGAGGTGAGGGCGGTGGAGGAGGTGGACGACGAGGAGGGTGCGGAAGGCATTCTTCATGGCCTTCGCTCTCTCACACAGCCCCGACGACGCCGATTACGATCGAGATGTCGTCGGGCTTGGGCGCGCCGCGCATCTGCGCACACTCGATCATCTGCTCGGCCGCGGCCTGCGCGTCGGAATCTGCGCGCGTGAGCACGAACTTCATGGCATCGTACGGGACGTTGTCAGTGATGCCGTCGGAACAGCATATAATGATGTCGCCCTTGCTCAATTGGACAACGCCGTAGTCGGCCTGCGCCACGGAGCGCTCCAAGTCGTCGCCCGCCCTGTTCACGCCAGGGAAAAACGAAACCTGCTTCGGGCCCATCACCTCGCCTGACTCCGTGGCGATGCGGACGTGGTGGTCTCTGGTGATGAAGCAGCGCGTGTAGCTTCCCGTGAGGGCCGACCTGCGCCACACCTGGATGGATACGTCCCCAATGTGGCAGTAGGACATCTTGGTGCCGGCCACCGAAAAGAACCCGACCGTGGTGGAGCCGTGCAGCGTAGTGGTCTGGATGGCGAGATGCAGGAGCCTCGCAGTTTTATGTTGTTGCGGCTTGTGATTACTTTGTTGTTGTGTTTGGTGTGTGCGTGCGTTGCTGGTTTGGTTTGCAGGTGGCCTCTGGCGGTCGAGACGCACGCGTCGGCTGCGGCAGTTGCTTTTTTGTCGAAGGAATCCAGAGTCTTTCGGCCAGAAAAACACGGAGGGCGGTAACGATATGTTTTTTTCATCAATCACGGCTGCTTCATTGAGCTCGTGGCTCTCGTTCGGGTCCCTGGCGGTCGGGATGCGCGCGTCGGTTGCGGCAGTGGCCTTTCTGCCGAAGGAATCCAGGGTCTCGCGACCTGAAGAACATGGAGAGCGGTGACGATGTGTTTTTTCATCAACTACGGCTGCTTTATTGAGATCGTGGCTCTCGTTCGGGTCTCTGGCGGTCGAGATGCACGCGTCGGCTGCGGCTGTGGCCGTTTTGCCGAAGGAATCCAAGGCGTCGCGGCCAGGAAAACAAGGAGGGCGGTAACGATGTGTTTTTTCATCAAGCACGGCTGCTTCATTGAGCTCGTGGCTCTCGTTCGGGTCTCTGGCGGTCGAGATGCACGCGTCGGTTGCGGCAGTGGTCCGTTTTGCCGAAGGAATCCAAGGTGTCGCGGCCAGGAAAACAAGGGGGCGGTAACGATATGTTTTTTTCATCAAGCACGGCTGCTTCATTGAGCTCGTGGCTCTCGTTCGGGTCTCTGGCGGTCGAGATGCACGCGTCGGTTGCGGCAGTGGTCCGTTTTGCCGAAGGAATCCAAGGTGTCGCGGCCAGGAAAACAAGGAGGGCGGTAACGATGTGTTTTGTCATCAACTACGGCTGCTTTATGGAGCTCGTGGCTCTCGTTCGGGTCTCTGGCGGTCGGGATGCACGCGTCGGTTGCGGCAGTGGCCGTTTTGCCGAAAGAATCCAAGGTGTCGCGGCCAGGAAAACAGGGAGGGCGGTAACGACTTGTTTTTCATCAAGCACGGCTGCTGTTGTGAGCTTGTGGCTTTCTGTCATGCTTGTTGTTTAATGTCGGCGTGTGCGTGTGCTATTATGTTTGTCTGCAGGAGCCTCGCTGCCCACGCCGCAGGAGCGTCCGTGGCCATGCTCCGCACGTCCCCGCCGATCTCGCGGACCACCTGGGCGTCGAACTCCTGCTTGTCACAGGCCCAGTGGAACCGCTCGCGGAGTAAGAAGCGGAGGCAGTTCCGGAGGTCCCAGGAAAGGTCCTCCGGGTTGAAGCGGGGCGCGACGCCGCTTACCCCGTCGCACGCCACGCCCCACTGCTCCGCCGCCGCCGTCATGTCGGCGTTGGGCTTGTTGAGGAAGGGGTGTTGCGCTTTGGCGGCGCACCAGGAGGCGAGGCGGAGCATCATCGGCATTGCTGCCGCGCGGGCGCGTGGAAGCTGCGCCGCGAGTTCTGCGTCGAGGCAGGCTCGGGCCAGAATGCGTTGCAACAAACAAAAGGAGTTGGTGTGGATGAGGAAGGAGGGGCGAGAAGGCGGGAGCGATGGAGACTGGAGGATAATAAGAGGGGGCGGGGGAGGACAGAGGGACGAACCGCGGAAGTGGAGGAGGACCAAGATAAGGATCAAACAGTATTGCTGCGCTCCCCTGGAGCATTTCGTCTCTCGTTGGCCTGGAATTGTTTTGCCTCCGACTGGTGTGAGCTTTACGCCCCCTGGAGCATTTCGCCCCGTATCTGGCTGGAGCATCTCGCCCCCGCGTGATCTGGAGCATTTCGCCCCCACGTGATCTGGGGCATTACGCCCCTTGGAGCATTTCGCCCCGTATCTGGCTGGAGCATTTCGCCCCTACGTGATTTGGAGCATTCCGCCCCCTGGAGCATTTCGCCCCGCATCTGGCTGGAGCATTTCGCCCCAAGGTGATCTGGAGCGTTACGCCCCTTCTTCTCTTCCGTCAGCTGTAGTTCGGGGGCGCTGGTAACTTCAAATACCCCGTGCAATAGATGGTTTTCACTTGTGCTCCATTATTCGCCACGGGCAAACGACGCAAGTGGGAACGATGAGGAGGGGGGACAACGGAGGGGAAGTAAGAAAATGATGAAGAAGGGAAGATGAGGAGGAGGGGATGACTGGAACAGGGCACGGGAAAGGTAGATCTTGGGAGGGGGTGTGAGCATATATATATATATATATATATATATGTGTGTATATACATATGTGTGTATCCTCGACCCCGCTCTATTTCCAGGCCAGCATCTCGACAGTGTCTGTTCGCAAACGTTGTCCAGCCAGAGTGCACCATCCATCCGCGTCGAGCACAGGCCAGGACAAAACAACAGCGACCTCCTGCGACAGACGGAGCATCTCTTTACAAGGCTCAAGGGTGGGTGGGCAGGGTTGAGCCCAAAAGCCCACGGAAGCGATCTAACATCGACGGCCTGGACTCGTGACGAGATGAGGAAAGACATACACGCATGGGATATCCTCGACCCCGCTCTATATCCAGGCCAGCATCTCGAAAGTGTCTGTTCGCAAACGTTGTCCAGCCAGCGTGCACCATCCATCCGCGTCGAGCACAGACGCGGGAGGCCAGGACAAAACAACAGCGACCTCGAAACATCTCTCCGAAGATCTAACTGGCCCTAGGCCGCCAATCGCACCAAGGCTTGGTGCGTGGATGACAATCTAGCTTCACGATAGGCTCTGGCAAGGGCACTGGACAAGCTGGGCGGGTATGGCTCGGCAATCTTGGCTCAGAAAGCTCCGGAAGGCGTCTTGCCTTCCAGAGCTCGGCGTGGACGGTGCGTGAAAGAACAAAGGCCACGCCCTGTGCACTCGCAAGAGCTGGTCGAGTCAAAGCTGAGATGAGCATATATCACACGGGTTCTCTTCCTCCAAGCTGTGCCGAAGGCGCGGAAATCCAACTCCACAGTCTTAACCCCTGGCTGGCGCGCAGCATGCTGGGCCCAGCGGGTCTGCCAGACCCGCGAGGTGGAAGGGTTCTCGATTGCTGCGGGGACTCCGCGCCTGGCACAATCCAAAAAGAGACTGAAAGAGAACTGCGATAACCTGTCACCCGCCTCGATTTTGAAGGAGTCAGCCGACGACAGGTGGGGCAGGGCAAGCAGGTGGGCGGCGCCCCGCAAGGGTGGTGGCCCGTTGGGACGATTCCGCGCCCCGGACCACGAGCTGCAGGGCATCCCAAGCCAGACGCCCTGCAGCAGGCCACCACGGAGCCACCCGCGCACCGCGCGCTGGGCTCGCCGTCGGCTGAGGTCACCGAGGGTGGGCTCATGGTCCACGTCCAGCTCGAAGACCCGCGGCGCTAAGCGAGAAGTCATGCTCCGCCGCAGCGCCCGGGACCAGTTCCCGGACCCCTGAAGACCTCCAGGTGCACTTTCGAGTCGGTCAGGTGGGCCCAGGAGCTCAGATTCTGCATAGGGTGCCTCCAATGGTCACGACGCAACCGTGGGCCAGAGACTGTAGGACGGGCTGCAGACGCCACAGCACCACTTGAACTTGACCGACCCTCGCGTACTGCAGGAGGCTCCTGACGACCTCCCAATGCCTGCGCTTCTTGATGTTGCCGAACGTCCAGGTGTTCGTCGGACACTCGGGGCTGACCCCCCCGTGGCGCAGCTGATGCGGCATTGGGGGGCCGAGGACGCCCAGTCCGAGGGCGGCGCTCGCCTGCAGGAGCGCCCGCACCCAGGACCTCATGTCCACGTAGAACGGGAGCGCGTCGACCGCGCGTCTTCCCACGAGGCAGTCCAGCAGCTGGTCGACCCCGCTGAACTCTGGGTTGTCCACCTGGAGACTGGTGTCGCAGCCCAAGGCCTTCGACATCGCCCTGAGCTCCGCGGGGAACCGCAGGATCGAGTACATGCCCAGATGTTGTGAAATCGCCACCGACAGGCGCACCTTCGTCGACCAAGTCAGGAAAGCTCGGCATCGGATCTGGCAGCTCCAGACGGCCCTGTCCTTCACGGCCCTCAGCTCGAGGAACGACCGCTGGAGCTGATCCCGCCAGCCCCCGCCACGGGGCTGCCTCGCCCGGCGGCGGCTCGCCCGCCCCGGGCGGTCCAGCGACTCGGCTGCCCGCTCCCAAAGCCCCGCCGGGCTCGCGGCTGCCGCCGCGGGGGCTCGCCCAGACAGAAGGCCAGCAAGCCTCCTCTTCGAGGCCGGGCGGGGGCCCGATGTCAGCCCAGCTCTCGCCAGCGGGCCCTCCGTGCCCGCTCGCAGGGCTGGGGTGGCCAGCGGCAGCGCCGAGGCAGCAGGGGTCGGCCGCCGCGGCCGCGTAGCCCACGCCCGGCAGGTTCCTGGAGGCGCGGTCAGCCGAGTTCCTCTCCGAGGGGACCCGGCGCCAGAAGAATGCAGCGCCGCTAGCCAGCGAAAGGGGCGCCAGCTGCCGGCGCGCGCGGCCCATCTCCCGCCGCGACGAACGTCCTTTGGTGGCGGCCAGGGTGGCTCCCAAACAGTCGCCCAAGCAGAGATGGCATCGGTTGAATGATGAGATACGTCGAAGGACATGACGGACGGCCACGACCATGCCGCGGGCCTCCAAGACAACCTGATGCTCTGAACGACTCCAGCGATGAGACACCACGGGGACCCAGCCTTTCGCCCAGACGTCGTATTGGATTTCGGGGAACTCCTCCTCCTCCTCGATGTCATTGACCATCTCCTCCTCCGTGTGCACCCCCTTCATCGCGGACTCCTTGACGGGCTCTTCTACGGGCGCCTCCAGGGGCCCCTTGATCGGGGCCTTCGGGTTCCCGGAGCAGTCGATTGTGAATACCGACTCTGGGGTGAAGGGGTCGGCGGAGGTCGCCGACTTGAAGGCGTGGGACCGATGCGACACCTCGGACTCCTGATGAGCACTGAATCTCCATCTCTCATTTTACTCGGAGAGCTCACGGGCGACTGGGGCAGACGACTTTTTCTGAGTGACTCCGACTCCCCACCACGATGAGTCAACCATCGTGAGCGTGCTGTCGAAAGGGGCGCTAGCGTCCCGGAAACAGAACACGACCAGGCTGGCGCACCAACGAAGCTCGCGGAGGCAAGAGGGCCACAGCCGCGCCGCGCGGCCTCCATACTGGGCAGAAAAAGCGCACAGCGAGTTGAGAGCGGCCAAAAGCTCTCGGCGAATCAACCCCGCGAGGTGGAATGGGACACCACGCGCGAGATCGTCTTGCCCGAGGCATATCCCCTCCGACACAGCTCCAGGAAGGCCAACCGCAGCTTCCAGCGGAGCGCTGGGTTCAGCCCGATGATCGGGAACTTCTCGTCGAACTGCCAGCCCGGTGCCACGGCGCCAAAGCTGCTCTCGACTCCGTGAGTAGGGGGGCCCGCTGCACGATGGTTCGAGTCCACGGCCGACGCAGCGGCGATCGCCGTCTCCAAGTCCGTAGAGAGGCTGATCGCACTGCCCACGTACTCGGCATGCATCATACCCTCGGACACCAGCGGCACAGGTCGGCGGTCCACGAAGCGGTTCGCGAGGGAGAGCTGGGGCACCAACAGAGCCATCCCCTCCAGCATCGTCTGGCAGATCCAGAGCCTGAAGGGGCAGCCCATCGGGGGGCACCTGAAGCACGGGTACACCAGGTCGGTTCCCGCCAGGCGCCGCCCGTCCGCGGTGCTCTCGAGGCCCAGCAGCCCAGCGCGACAGCCAGGTAGCGCGAAGTACCTCCTGAACTTCGGCGGCAACAGCATCGTGTAGAACGCGTCCGCCAGGTCGACATCCGCCACCGCAATGGGCTTGCCCCCGTCCACGTGGAGGCCGGCGAAGGTCGCACCCGACGCTAGAGCGACCTTGTCGGGGACCTGGAAGTGCAGAGATGCGTGCCTGCCGTCCAGGATGAGCCGCAGCTTCCCCGACTTCTTGTAAACGAAGAAGACACCTACGTTGCAGCGCTTGTCCTTGTAGAAGTCGAGAAGATTCCGACGCTCGAGGATCCGCAGCAGCTGGACATACAGCTTGGGGCCCCTCAACGCCGGGTCGGTGTCGAGCTTTCGGGGGCCCTCAGACTCGATCCGAGCGCGACCCTCAGACTGGGGCAACATCATGCCATGAAGCCGCTCGACTATCTTTCGGCCAGCATCCCCTCCCAGCGCGTCAAGCGGCACAGGCTTGAAACCCTCGTATGGAAGCGAGAGACTATTGATATTATCAAAGTCGAGCGGAGCGACTGTGGCGCTCTCGCCAGCGTAGTCGCTGAGAACTCGGAGCTCCTCAAGGGCTCCTGAGCCAGTCAATCCCTCTGGGGGCGCGCCGAACCGTCGGACTGTGTCTCGAATGTTGTCCAGGGCCTGCCGCTGGCCCGCAGTGATGGACTGAGGGTGGCTGACGGGGTGCCAGGGCTGGCCAAGGTACAGCTCGTTGAGGGTCCGAACGATCTCGCCCTCCATCGAGTTGGCGTGGCCCTTGCGGAGAACCCGACGCGCCACCGAACGTGAACAAGCGATGCCCTGCGCCTCCTAAGTTGCCCGATGCTGTTGACAGGGCCCTGGCAGTGGAAATAGATCACGCTGTCGCCCAGCACGATCGCCCAACGAGTACAAGTCACCAGCAAGCGGCGGGCCACCGCCGCTGGGACCCCCTCCGAAAACGCGTGCACCGCCGGGAGGAAGCGGCACACGTGGTCGTGGGTCCGTCATGACTGCAAGGCCCGCGGCTCCTCGCGGGCCTAGCGAACTCGCTTCCGCACCGAAGCGTCCATCTCCACCTCCTTCGCCACGTGCTCGAGGAGCAAGGGGCAGATCATGCTCTCCCCAGGGCCTCGATGGAGACCTGTGAAGGCGGCGTCATCGTTGGTGAACCCGAAGCTCAGCAGGACCTGGCGCCCACCGCCATGTCCACGGCCTCGGACCTTTTTCTTGTCGTTCCCCTCGTCGCCTCCGTCTCCGACAGGGAGCGCGCTGAGGTGAGAGTCTCGGTCCACGTCGTACACGCACTCATACGTCAAGCACGTCCTGAACATCTGCTCTACATCCGTCGGGTTCGGCGCGTCGAGGCCGCCCCGGGAGGAGAGGGTGTAGATGGCCCGCGCGTTGGCCTCGTAGTCGCCGCCTCCGTAGTCCTCGGTCGACAGCCCAGGGGCGAGCCTCCAGAACCTGAGGCGGTCGAGCGGACCGCCCTGGCGTCGGTCTATGAACTGACAGCACCGGAGACACATGCGGGGGCCAGGACAGTGCCTGTCCACGAACGACTCCACTGTGAAGTAGGCCACAGTACCGCGCCACTGCTTCGAGAGCCTGCCGATCAGAGCCGCTGGGTTCGCGACGATGCTCCACATCAGCCTGGCGTGGGAAGTGGCCTCCCTTCCCGCGTAGATCTGCGCGGGCTCGGAGATCGAGCGGATGGCCACCCACGTCCCATCAGCCAGCGGCATCAAGCTGGCGGCCCCGCGGGGGTGCGAGCCAGCGGGCGGGGCCACAACTGCACCGCGCTGGCCCGCCGAGGTCGACTCGATCAGCACCCGCACCGCCGCTCCACTCGCAGGGGCCGCAGCCCCCGGACCAGCCGCGGCTGCGCCGCCCGGGGCCGCTCCGCCAGCGGGGCGAGGCACGGCCAGGGCGCCAGCGGGCCACACCGCTGGGGCGGCCAGCGCAGCGGCCGTGGGGGCCGCGGCGCCTTCGGCGGCAAGCCCAGCGCCCGCGCCAGGCCCAACGCTCCCTGCGGGACCGAAGGTCAGCGGGGCGGCGAACGGCCCGCCCGGCACAGGCAGCCACAGGCGCAGGCGGTCGGCGATCAGGGCGGCGGTGCCGTAGTCCAGCGCAGTCTGGTCGATCTGCTGCATCTGCGCCACCGTGCGGTTCCATCCGAATCTGTACGAGTTGACGGCACCGACGCCAGGAGGAAGAGCAACACGGTCTGAAGTGAACCTCGCCGCAGCGATGTCCCTCCCCTGGCGCGAGCAACCTTCCTCATAAATGTCATTGACCACCGCACAAATGAACACCATCCACTCGGAGACTCTCTCTAGTCGGGTCCACCCCCGTCGCCCTGGAACAGACGCTGGTGCCACATTTGCTCTCCTTCGTAGTGCGCAGCCGCTCCCTGGAGCATCCCATGAGGTGCGGCTCCACCTGGTCCCACGTTTTGCACGGCCAGCCCTGCGGCGGCAGCACATCAGCCCGACACGGTTCCACGACAGAGCGCCGTAGGCCAGCGCCAGGACCAGCAGGAGAGCCTCGATCACCAGCACCACAGACCAGACGGAGGAAGGCTGTCTCGACTCGCTGCTGCCCCCGCCGTTCGCCGAAGGCGTGGCGGGAGCGGGGGAGCCCCCGGGACACGTCGGACAGCCAGGGCAAGGCGGGCACACACAGCTCGGTATGGCAGGGCAAGAAGGGACGTGGACTGGTGGGCACCTCTGCAGGTTGCTGCCCAGGAGATAGGCGAAAGCTCCCTGCCAAAGGTACTGGGCGGCAGGGAGCCAGCAATCCATACGCACTGCCTTGGTGCAAATTCTTGAGCCCAAAAACCCACGGAAGCGATCTAACATCGACGGCCTGGACTCGTGACGGGATGAGGAAAGACAATATATGTGTGTATGTGTGTATCTATTTGATACACATGTATATTTCGATGTTGGCGTGCACATACACCTGCATCTAAAAACACATACATCAATACCTACGCCTACACATACACGTAGACGTACGCACATACAAAAACAGCGGCATGCGCATCGACAAACGATATCCATAAGCAGATCCATAAACATGCACAAACACATGCACATCAATACACTCATACACATTAATGTACATATACGCATTCACATTCACGTACAAACGCATGCATATATACACATGCCCATACATAGACATCTCCGCCACCGTGCCGCTGATCACGGAAGAGGCGTTTCCTTGGTCCTTGGCCAAATCCCTTCAGCAACCCTCAGGAGTCTTCAAGGGGCCCGGACCACAAATTCCCACATCTACCGGGGTTCATCGCGTGCGCTTCGGGACCCGTCGCGGCTTCCCGCATGACTTTTCCAGACGCAAGAAGGCCCCAACACGAGCCAAGAGGGCCCCAAGAAGCCCCGAAGACGGCCCAAGAGAGCCCCGAATCGCCGAACGATCGCTCCAAGACGCTCCAGATGGCCCCCCAACGCCCCAAGAGGCCTCCAAGACGCCCCAAGAGGCCTCCAAGAGGCCTCCCAAGAGGGCCCCACGAGGTTGACTTCCTTAGGTGATTGACAGATTTTAGCGTTCTCGCCTTTTCTATTTTCCGACGCTCCAAGACGGCCCAAGAAGCCCCCAAGACCTCTCCAACACGGCCCAAGAGGCCTCCCACAGAGCCCCAAGGCGGCGTAAAAGAGCGCCTCAAGACGGCCCAAGAGGCGCACAAGACGGCCCAAGAGGGCCCCATGCCCCAAGAGGCGCTTCAGAGGCCCCCAAGAGGCCCCCGAAGGGCCCCCTAAGAGGCCCAAACGAGACCCCAAAAGGAACCCAAACGGGCCCTAAGAGGCTTCACAACTGCCTCCAAGAGGCCCACGAGAGGCCTCCCACGAGATCCCGACGAACATCCAATAGGCTTCATACCCACAACCCAAGCACGGTGGCGGGAGAGGCCGAATGCTATCAAACACATCTACACATACATATGCACATACCTATACAATGACACATGCATAATCACATGCATGTACACATACGTACACACATACACACATACACATCCTTATACATACGCACATGCAGGCAAACCTGTATTTGCATGTTTGTACTTATGTATGTATGCATGCATGCATGCATGCATGTGCGTATGTATATACATATGCGTATATGTATGTATATATGTATGTATGTACATATATACATATATATCACCCAAACAGTGCTTGCACTGAGGGATTCATGCCTCTCATGATCTTGGAGGAAGGAAACGGGTGTGGCATAAAGGGGTGTGGTGCCAATCATGGAAATGGAGGTGTTATCCACGATAGGTAGCATCGCCAGATTCAACATTGGCACCACACCCCTTTATGCCACGTCCCTTGACGACCTTCAGAACTATGGAGGTGGGCTTATCTGGCGGACTGGCGGCTGTGTAACCGCCGTTGCCGCCCCGTCGCCGCCTCGACGCCGCCCGTCGTCTGGACCTGTCTGGCGGTCTGACGGCTGTGCCGCCGCGTCGCCGCCTCGTCGCAGCCTGTCATCTGAGCCGGTGTGGCGATTTCGCGACTATGTTGTTGCCGTCGCCGCCGCCCGGTCGCCGCCTGGCCGCCGCCCTAGATTGCGCAATGTATATTCTCTTTCCTATTATCCCGGCAAAGCAACCTAACATCGATATGTAGAAGCATAGCTGGAGGCATGCAGCAGTAACAATCAGAGTAGTAGTAGCAATAAGAGCAGGAGAGATGAAACAGTGGTAACAGTGAAGTAGTAGTTGTAGTTGGCGGGAGTGAACGAGTGAAGTGTAGTAGTAGTAGTAGTAGTGGGTGTAGTGGTAACAGTGAAGTGAAGTATAGTTGGAGTGGGTGGATGGCAGTAGTAGTAACAGTGAAGTACGGCGGATGTCTTGGATAGTAGACACTGCTATCAACGCTGCTATCAACACTGGAAGTGTGTCAAAACGAGACACTGCTATCAATAGTGGGAGTCGTGTAAAAACGAGACACTGCTATCAACGCTGGCAATGAATGATGATGATGAGTGCGATGATGAGTGCGACGATGAGATGATGACTGTCCTTTTTTCAGAGGACCGCGCTGAGGAGCGGCGTGCGAAGCGGAGAAGCTGCAAAGCGTGCAGGCTGAAAAGCATTGCAGACACGCGCAGGCTGAAAAGCATTGCACGACACGTGCAGGCTCACCGCGCACAGCTGCACACGAGCGCAGGCTGAGAAGCACCGCGCGCATGCAGGCTGAGAAGCACCACACGAATGCAGACGGACAGACTGAACAGCACCGCCACAACGCAAGCTGCATCTCATGGCTCCTCAAGCTCGCGCAGGCCATCCCAGTTGCTGTCGGGCCTTCGCGCAAGCGATCTTCGTCGCGGCAATCTTGTCCGCGAAGAGCTCGGCGAAGGCCTTGGCGATCTGTTCCGGGGGGCCGGATTCGATGATGCTCCGGTCAGGCAAGCCGTGGCTCAAGAGTTGGTTGAAGCTTCTGGGGCGCGACAGGCTGACGTAGTAGGCAAGCCAAATGAACTCCTTCTTGAGTCCTGGCGGAAACGTCCAGTGCACGATGAAGCCTGGGTCCGTCGTCTTGCCCTGGACGCCATGCAGAGTCCCCTGCTTCTTGGGCAGCACGGTCAACTGCGTCCTGGACACCGCGATGGCCGGGCCACCTGTCTTCGCTTTGAACTTCCAGGGGCGCGCCTGCGGGGTGATCGCGAGCACTCCGCGCAGGTCGGGGCCGGCAGGCTGACAAGCACTGCCAGCTGTCACCGGCGCGGCCTTCAAGAAAAGTTCATCGCTGTCATAGATCTTGACATAGACGGCCTTTGGCATGTAGTAGAGTACGACCACACCGTCCGATACAATGGACGGGCGGCCCTCCACCGGAGGCTCCAGGGACATACTTCGGCGGCAAGACGGATTCTGTCAGGATGACCTCCACGCCAACGAAGAGCGGCAGCAGCCCCGGCATTTTTGCGGTAGCGCCGATGTTGGGCTCCGCGCGCATCTCGTCGAAATCAGGCTTCGCGAGGCGCGCAGCTGGTCTGTCGATTGCTGGGGCGTAAAAGAGCAGCTGGCCAGCATCGTGCGCATCAAGCTTGGCCTGTGCATGCATGGCGTAAGAGACGATGCGCCACTCATAGGCGGACTCGTACCAGCCTCGTGCTGCACGCAACCGAGGGTCCCATTGAGGTGGCTGAGCGGCTTCGCTGCTGCTGGCAGCAGGCTGACCAGCACCGCTAGGGCTAACGACCTCTGTTTTGACGATCGCCTGCCAGCTCTCGTCAGAGATCTTTTTTCCGCCTGGAGTTGTCATGGCGTGGAGAACCTCGAGTTGCAACGGGTCTGTAAAGCGCTGCATCTGCACGAAATCGATGACGTACTCGAAGTCGGCGAGCAACTTCCTACCCTGTTGGTGTTCGTAGGACTGGCCCGTGTGAGGCGCCAGCAGGGGGGCGCTGGCGGGGACCGGCGGCAACTGGTAGAAGTCCCCGCACAAGATCTTCACGGCCATGCGCCCCCACGTCTCCTGCGGGCGCATGTACTTCGTGGGGTCGAGGTTGTAGCGCAACGCCCTGCCGTAGGTCGTGCGCAGTGCATCGGCATGCAGCAAAGGCCCCGGCACAGCACCCAGCTCATCGATCACGTCGACGCCGAGTGTGCCTGTGAGGCGGTCCAGCTTTTTCTGCGTCTGTGGCGTCAAGCGCAGCCTGGCGGTCTGCAGGGAGTCCGACATGAGCAGCCCATTGGAGGAATGCATTGTCCTGCCGCGCGGGCCGAGGTTGTGTGCCGCGTGGTTGGACTGAGCTTTGCCGAGGTACCCCTGCTCGCCGAAGTAAGTGATGGCCATCCGCTCCACCACTTTGGAGAGGGTGCGTGTCTTGCCGACACCGCCTCCCCCGAGCCAAATCGCTCTGTGGTTGCCTGTCGCGGATACCACGGGGAGCAGATGCGTTGTCTTGTCTGGTCTGCCGTCAAGGCGTTTCTGCAGGGACAGCGCGAACAACGCCACCGCGTCGATCTGCTCCTCCGTGCACTCGGCATCATTGACAAGCTTCCACGCAACAGCCGCCGGGCCCTGCATGGCCAAGAGCTGCGGCACGAGCTCCGGCTGCGCGTCCTCGGCAGCAGGCTGAGGAGCACCGCTGGGTAGCCAGTCGTCCGCAGCCTCGGGCAAGGTCTCTCCATCCGGGCTCGCTTGCTTCTTTTGGAGCGCAATGCTTTGCCGCTGTAGGGCGAGCATGTCAGAAAAGGTCTCGTCCAGCCGCGTGCCCTGATGTTCCCGCGCGCCGCTGCTGGCTGGCAGTGCAAAGCTGGGCTGCAGCATGCCGCTGTACGCTCGGTCGAGGTTCTTCAACTGCTTATCGGCGTAGCTGAGGCGGCCCTTCTGGTCCAAGCGCTGCAGTTGGTCTTGCTGTAGGGCCAGCTCGGTTGCTCTGACGTGGTCCCGCAGCGGAAACCGGGAGATCTCGGTAATCGCGGCGTCCTCCACGTCCTCCTCTACGTCGCTGCCGCCGCCTCCACCCACGTCAACGAGCTCCAGCGGGACTCGCCCCTTGAGCCCTTCGGCATCGCTCGCGGAGTCCTCATCCGCCTCGAGGTGTGCAGTCGCTGCTGGCCGAGGCTTAACCCGCGCCTCCGCCGCGAGGTCCACGTGCGCCAGCACGTCTCGCGCCACGTGCGCGCAGAACTCCGCCAGGGTGCACTGTTCCTCGTGCCACCGGCAGTGGTGGTCACTGAAGGCGAGGATGCGCCGTGCCGCCTCCGCTGGCATGCGCCGCGCCAGCTGGGACCTTGCGAAGTGCGCTAGGCTGAGGAGCACCAGCTCGCCCTCCTCGAGGTTCGCCCGGGGCTCTTTCAGCTCGGAGAAGAGGGTCGTGTCCGCGAGCACGAGCCTCTTGCGGGCCAGGCGGCTCCTGGAGTCTGCGCGCGCTGCCAACGCGTGGATCTCCGCGCACCGAAGCCGCCACGCCCGCTCGAACGAGCATGGGCGCACGGCGGGGCAGTCGCAGTTCCTCAGCATATGGCTGTACTGAGTAACGCAGCCACAAGAGAGGGGACACTCGCACGCCCAAGGCGTGAAGAGGAGGGCCTTGAAGAGCGAGTTCTGCTCGGGGTCCTGTGCCCAGGTCGGGCACTGGAAGCCATCGATGGTGGGGACGTCACTCCGCGTCAACTTGACCTCCTGCATGCACCGCTGAGCCATGACGTAGTGGTTCTCGAAGGCGAAGAATCGCGGTCCAGAAGCTTTGACCCGGCTCGGCTTCAGGACTCGCCGGACGTACATCCTGTAGACGTAGTGCGGCATGGTCTGCAGGCGAGGGCCTCTGTGGGCGTAGTCGTCGGCCGTGTTCGTGCTGGTGGTGCACACGCGCATGTCCTCGCACTCCGCACCGCCACCCTGCTCATCACCAGCAGGGGTGTCTCCAGGAGGCTGAGGAGCACCGCTGGTGTCACCTGCTGCGTCCTCCTCCTCGTTGTCGGCGTCAGGGATCTGGATGCGGACTGCTTGTATTGGCACCTGATCATTATGCGTCTCCTCGCCCGAACCTTCATGGTTTAGCAAGCGTTTGCACTGCTGGCAGGCCCACTGTAGTTGTCTCGTGAAGAGCCGCACATTGTGGTGCGACTGGAGGCAGTCGCCGCCTGTGAGGATGTGCACGGCCACCTCCGTCGTGGAGAGCCAGAAGCACCGGTTCGCCATCGACGCCAGGCGGATACAGACCCGCCGAGCGCGGCGAGCGAGATCCTCGCGCGTCCGGCCCCGTTTGGCCAGCGTCTGGTCCTCGCCATCAGCGCCGCCCTCACTGAGCACCTTCCGGGCTTCCTCCTCCTTCTCGTCCCTCTCCTGCTGCTCCAGACGCTGCATGCCGGTGAGCATAGACTGGAAGAGCGGCGTCATGGACTCCATCATCTTGCCCTGGTACTTCGTGATGTAGAAGTCCATGGAGAAAGCCTTCTGGAAAGCAGCTTGGAAGCTCTCCACGACAGATGCATCTGTCGGATGCAAGGAGCCACAACCGTAGAGCCACTTTTTGCGGCCGCCGAGTTGTTTGGATGAGCGCAATGCGATTGCCGACTCTGGGTTCTTCATGCTGGCCGTCTTCTTGGTAAGCCTTCTGCGCTTGGCCAGCTGAGCTGGGGCGGCCGCAGGCAGCCCGTCCTGGGCAGGCTGAGGAGCACCACCAGGCTGAAGCACTTTTGCTGCCTCGGCAGACTCGTCAGGCGCGCACATCAAGAACTGGAAATCCACGTTGCACCGGCTGGTCACTTGAGAGACGTCGTTGCTGGAGCTCCTGAACGGCTGGTCGCGTTTGACCTGGCAGCGGCACCGCTGGTTGCGGTCATCAGAGAAGTCGATGAACGGAGTCCGGACCAAAGGCTTGCCGCGCCGACGCACTCGCTTGGTGCGGCCTGCTAGACATAGCTGCTGGATGCGAAAGAACCAGAAGCGGCACGACGGGGTTCTGTTCGAGCGCAGACTCTCTTTGGCCTCGAGCTTCTTCTTGACGTACTTGACGCACGTCTCGGTGCAGTCGTGCTCGTGGTTGGAGCAGATGTTGCAAAAGAAGTCATGGCTAAACGCTACCGCCCAAGCCTCCGCATCTGCGGTAATCTCCTCGACCGAAGCCGGCGAGCCATCGGGCTTGAGGACTTCCTGAATCGCTCCATCCTCGTTCGTCTGGAAGAGGCTAGCATGGCTGGCTGCCATGGCAGGCTGAGGAGCGCCACCTAGCTGCCCGAAGCTAGTTCGTTGGCGGTAGCTTGGAAACGTAGACTGAAAGGCTCCTGTGAGCGGGAGGCCCCGGTACGCTGCAGCGCCGATTGCAGGCATCCGGTTCTCTGCGGCTGCCCGCGCTCGCTCCTCCACCAGGTGCGGCTGCTCCACTGGCGGGCCGAGAGGCACCTCGTCGCGCAGGGTGCCGTCCTCCTCTTCCCCTCCGTCCATGCGGCTCTGTCGTTGCTGCCTGGCTGTGAAAGGCTCTGGCGCGACGTCAGGAAGCCCCAGCTGCCGCGCGGGCTCGTTGGCAGCTTCGTACTGCACGGTCTCCGCGGTGGAAAGAAGCGCAGTTCGCAGCTCCCGAGCGGCGGCGCGCAGCCCTCCGACCACGGCGGACCGCAGCCACGCCATCGTAGGCCCGATGACGCTGTGGCCTTTGCCGTGGCCATGCGTGAAGCCCCGACCCTGCGCTTCGAAAGGCGCTTGCACATCAGTGGTGCCTGGGGCCACGCACGGCTGCAGAGACGCTGCCACGTCGTCCTCCGTTGTCACCGCCTGTCGGGCTAGCGTTGTGCGGCCAACAAACAGGCGCTCTAAGCCGATGATGTAGCGGTAGTGAAGCTCCGTCATCAACAGGAAGAACTTGGCCTGCGCCCGCGGGTCTGCTGCCACTATCTGGTGCATCCGCTCCAGAGAAGGCATGGTCGGAGCTGGACTCCGCAGGTCAGGGCCAGCAGGCTGAGAAGCGCCGCCGGCTCTGGCCACCGCGCCAACCGCGTCCCCGCGAATGTCTAAGTGGCTCCGCTTTCCGGGCCCTTCGTGAAGCTGGAGGACCAACGGGCTGTGCGTGTCTGCGAAGTTCGGTGTGACGAAGAAGCTGGCCGCGCCGAACTTGAGGTTGTTGCCGTGCCCGTCGAAGCGGAGTGCGGTTTTCCGCCCCTCCGTGCCGGGCACATCGGAAGTGCTGAGTAGCAACGTCCTGAGGGCAGTCTTGACCTTCGCAGGCATGCCCAGGCGTGAAATGGCGGAGCCGATGCAGTCGCCCGGCTTAGCGACGTTTAGCGCCTCCATGAAATCCTCCGCCGACGCCTCTGACAGGATCTGGAGGTCAGTGCCGAAGCCTTTCCTGCCAATCGCCGCCCGAGTGCCTTTCAAGAGCCGCAGCCGGCGGATCACGTCGCCGAAGACAGCAATGATCTCTGGCGAGCTGAAGCGGCTCTGGCAGGCTGCCTCGTAGGGCTCCTCGTCGGTCGCGAGAGAGTACTCGAGCTCCTCCAGGTTGATCAGGCGCCGTGCGACCTCGAAGGACTAAGAAACGAGACACTGCTATGAAGACATGTAGGTCCAAACGCAACCTTGCGTTCAATGGATGTATGTCCAAACGAGACACTGCTATCAACATGTGTAGGTCCAAACGAGACACTGCTATCAACGCATGTAGGTCCAAACGGAACAGTGCTATCAGTGGGTGTAGATCCAAACGAGACACTGCTATCAACAAATGTAGGTCCAAACGAGACACTGCTATCAACGCATGTAGGTACAAACAAGACACTGCTATCAATGGATGCAGGTCCAAACGAGACACTGCTATCAACACATGTACATGTAGGTCCAAACGCAACCTTGCTATCAATGGATGTATGTCCAAACGAGACACTGCTATCAACACATGTAGGTCCAAACGAGACACTGCCATCAACGCATGTAGGTCCAAACGGAACAGTGCTATCAATGGATGTAGGTCCAAACGAGACACTGCTATCAACACATGTAGGTCCAAACGAGACACTGCTATCAACGCATGTAGGTACAAACGAGACACTGCCATCAATGGATGTAGGTCCAAACGAGACAGTGCTATCAACACATGTAGGTCCAAACGCAACACTGCGAACAACACATGTAGGTCCAAACGAGACAATGGGATCAGTGGGTGTAGATCCAAACGAGACACTGCTATCAACACATGTAGGTCCAAACGAGACACTGCTATCAACGCATGTAGGTACAAACAAGACACTGCTATCAATGGATGTAGGTCCAAGGGAGACTGCTATCAACACATGTAGGTCCAAACGAGACACTGCTAACAACACATGTAGGTCCAAAGGAGACGCTGCCCAAACGCAACCTTGCTATCAATGGATGTATGTTCAAACGAGACACTGTTATCAACACATGTAAGTCCAAACGAGACACTGCTATCAACACACGTAGGTCCAAACGGAACAGTGCCATCAATGGATGTAGGTCCAAACGAGACACTGCTATCAACATGTGTAGGTCCAAACGAGACACTGCTATCAACACATGTAGGTCCAAACGAGACAGTGGTATCAGTGGGTGTAGATCCACACGAGACACTGCTATCAACACATGTAGGTCCAAACGAGACACTGCCATCAACGCATGTAGGTACAAACAAGACACTGCTATCAATGGATGTAGGTCCAAACGAGACACTGCTATCAACACATGTAGGTCCAAACGCGACACTGCGAACAACACATGTAGGTCCAAACGAGACGCTGCGATCAATGGATCGACTCCTCTATCAACACTGGTAGCATAGGTAGTATTCCTGGGGAAGACCTGTTCGAACAGCATGGGCCGCTCCCGCTCGAGGTTCGGCGCGCCGTCCCCGAAGCAGAACTCTGTGTAGCACGCCGGCCAGGACCTGCTGTCGAAAGAACTCAAGGGTTTCTGCGTAGGCACCGATAAGGAGTGCGGGCCCACAGCCCTGCACGCGTCTGCTCCTGCTTGCGCTTTCTCCAGCACCACCTGCGCTCGCTCGTCGAACGACCTTGCTGGGGACATCTACCTTGCTGGGGCCATCGACATTGACATCCTGGGGACCGACCTTGCTGGGGACATCGACCTTGCTTTCCTGGCGGTAGTCTGGCGAGATCTGCTGGTTGTTGGAGGAAGTAAATGCGATCGGGGCCCACGGCTTTATACAATTGCGTTTAGTTATGTAAGCGGCTCCGCCGACCCGCCCCTCAGGCGCCCGCTTCGGGAAGGCGCGACTCAAAGGCTGGTCATTGACGTTCATTGCCCACCCACGAGCACCACGCCGGCGCGCAGCAGGCATCACCCTCACCATCGTCATCATCTGCCTCGTTAACATCATGACGACTGCTGCGCTGGCTCGAGTGTGCCCCCGTTGCTCGCCCCGACTTGCGCCGCGGCGGCGTCTGGTTGCGAAGCGCCGCGGCAGGCTGAGAAGCACCGCGGGGTGTGGTGAAGCAGCGCATTCAATATACAGAACAGACAAGTGGGTTGAGCATACAGAGGCACGGACAACGAAATGGATGATGAATGGATAATTATGAAGGGGCCTGGACAATGACGTGGATGATGATGAGCTGAAAGCATAGCTGGCAGCATGAGGGCCCTGATGGCCTGAGCGAAGGCATAGCTGCAGTACAGCATTTCTGAAAACATAGCAGGAAGGTCCTGGTACGAGACACTGCTATCAACGCGCGGAGCTCGAATGGATGCATGTCCAAACGGGACGCAGCTATCAACGCACGGAGCTTGAATGGGTGTATGTCCAAACGAGACACTGCCATCAACGCACGGAACTTGAATGGATGTATGTCCAAGCGAGACACTGCTATCATCGCACGGAGCTCGAATGGGTGTATGTCCAAACGAGACACTGCTATCAACGCACAGAGCTTGAATGGATGTACCTCCACATGAAACACTGCTATCAACGCACGGAGCTCGAATGGATGCATGTCCAAACGAGACACTGGCATCAACGCACGGATGCTTGAATGGGTGTACGTCCTCACGAGACACTGCTATCAACACACGGAACTTGAATGGATGTATGGTCAAACAAGACACTGCTATCAACGCACACACTGCTATCAACGCACAGAGCTTGACACTACACAGTTGTATCACAGACTCGCAGGACAGTAGGGCTCGCAGGACAGTAGGACTGGGCGAGTCCATTGGTGATGATGTGATGATTGACTGTGATGATTGACGTCTGAGCTGTGGTGGCGGACGTCTGCAAAAGCCTGCAAAAGAGGCAGGCTGAGCTGTGGTGGCAGGCTGCAAAAGCGGCAACCTGCAAAAGCCTACACTTTGGCAGACGTCTTGGAAGCCTGCAAAAGCGGCAGGCTGAGCTGTGGTGGCAGACTGCAAAAGCGGCAGCCTGCAAAAGCATGCACTTTGGCAGACGTCTTGGAAGCCTGCATAAGCGGCAGGCTGAGCTGTGGTGGCAGGCTGCAAAAGCGGCAGCCTGCAAAAGCATGCACTTTGGCAGACGTCTTGGAAGTCTGCAAAAGCGGCACGCTGAGCTGTGGTGGCAGGCTGCAAAAGCGGCAGCCTGCAAAAGCCTGCACTTTGGCAGACGTCTTGGAAGCCTGCAAAAGCGGCAGGCTGAGCTGTGGTTGCAGGCTGCAAAAGCGGCAGCCTGCAAAAGCATGCACTTTGGCAGACGTCTTGGAAGTCTGCAAAAGCGGCACGCTGAGCTGTGGTGGCAGGCTGCAAAAGCGGCAGCCTGCAAAAGCCTGCACTTTGGCAGACGTCTTGGAACTGAGGAGCGGCGTGCGAAGCGGAGAGCCTGCGAAACCTGGAGGCTGAAAACTCGCAGGCTGAGACTCGCAGAAACCCGCAGGCTGAAAAGAGTCATACTACTCGCAGAAGCACCGCGGGCACACGGGCTTGGAAACCTCACCTCTCCCGCTCGTCTTGCAGGAAGTCGCGCCAATCCGGCGGCTGCCAAGAGTCGATGATGCGCCGAGACCCGCCGCCCGTGCTGCCGCCGATGTCCAGGTAATCCCCTCCCGCAGTACGGAGGCGGCCGTGTCCTAGCGCCACAATCGCCTGGTTCCGGTTGACTCGCAACTCGCCGCTGTCCCACTTCCGAAGCACGTCCAACTGCCTGCGCGTGAGAGTGGGAACCTCCCGGCCCTGGTCGGCAGGCTGAGTAGCACCGCCACGTAAGAGCTCTTGCCGATAGCGGGCGAGCCGCTCACCCTCGTTGTAGCGCGAGATCGCTTCAGCCTTGTCGTGGTGGAGGCGGCGGCGCTCTTCCTTCATGACTTCGTCGTGCGCAGGTGGCTCACTGGGTTCGGCGTGCAGGGCTTGGGTGAGCATGTCAACGTCGAAGCGGCCGGAGAAAGCCAGCACCTCCCAGATCTGAATTGCGCCGCACACACGTTGCAGATGCCTGCACCACCGCTTACGCTTCTGCTCTCTGAGGAACTTAGCGAGACTCCCTTGGCCTGCCCCTTGGGGCTGGCCACCTTGTGGTGGAGTCTTGCCTTTCGCCTTCCCCTTCTCGCCTTTTCCCGCAGACTGAGAAGCTCCGCGAAAACCTTGTGGTGGAGTCTTGCCTTTCGCTTTCCCCTTTTCGCCTTTTCCCGCAGGCTGAGAAGCTCCGCTAGAACCTTGTGGTGGAATCTTGCCTTTCGCTTTCCCCTTCTCGCCATCTCGTTCCTGTAGCGCCAGCTGGTGTTCGGACTGCTCGTACTCTGTGCGAACACGTCTTACGAGTTCCCCGCGCTCAGCGTCGGTGAGGACGTGCCGCAAGTCGGCGATGTTTTTGCTCCGCAGAAACTCATGGCGAACCTTAAGGACAGACACAATGGCTCGGACAGTCTCCGCCTGTGACGCGAAGGCGGTGTCACAGTCCGAGCCAGGCTGAGAAGCACCAGCTGGATCTTTGTCCGCAGGCTGCGTGGACGTCCTCTTCTTGAACAGCAAGAGGCTGAGGTGGTGGAGGAGTTTCGGGTCGTAGGCCGCGTCGTACCTCTGGTGCCAATACTCCCTCAACTCCTTGTGCAGCTCATGCGCGCGCCGACTAACTTCATCCTCGGGCTCGTCGCAGGCTGCGGCGTCGGCCGGTGACGTCAGTGAAAGCGGTGCATGCACAGGAGCGGGGCTCGGGGACCGGGACCAGTGCACCGAGGAGCCCTCCACCTCGGTCTCTGAGCCGGCGTCGGCGTCAGGCAATCCTCCGAATGCAATCTTCCGCCTCTTTGTCTCCCCAGGCTGAGAAGCATCCGGGACGGTGAGCGCGACCGCAACAGCATCGTGTGCGTCGTTTCGCATGCCACGGTCCATGTAGGAGGCGCCGACAGCGACGGGCTGGAAACGCGCGACTGCTCCGCAGACTGCCGCGCTGTCGCCTTTGCGGTCCGCCGGGGGGGCGAAGACTTCCCATAACGCCTCGTCGTCAGTGTGGCGTTGGAAAGCTTCACGCGCCTCCTGCGCGGTCAAGTTGTTGTCGCCGACTACGAGGCGCACGACCGGCGTGCCCGGCTCCCCAGTACTGAGAAGCACGGCGATCCCGTCCAAGTGGAGTCGGAGCAGCCGAACTGCTTTCTGTCGCGTGTGAATGCTGGGAGGGTTGCTTCCGCAAACGATGTGCATGTTTCCGACGACCACGTGAACTTTGTCATGGCCTCCTGTCTGCACATTGAACCGTGAGATCACTGCGTCCACTTGTCGCGCGATGGGGACGTGGTAGATGCATGTGTCCTCGCGCAGGGACACGTCAGCAGGCTGAGAAGCACCGCCGAAGCCCCATAGGCTCAAGTAGTTGGCGACCTCGCAGAAGCCGATGCTGTCGCCGAACGGCTTGGTCAGGATGTCTTTCACGTTGATGGATGCTCGACTCAGGCCTTGACGAAACGCACCGACCTCGCACCCAAAGAAAAGGTCAGCATCGACTTCCTCGACTATCTTGGCGCAAATCCGCCCGAAGTTGGAGCAGTGAGTCTTGGAGTTCTTCCCCATCATCATGCTCTGCTCGAACCCGAAGTTAAAAGAGGCGACCGTAAAAGACGCAGGTTGAGGATCACAGCGAGCAGGCGCGGCCGCAGGCGTGTGTCGGTCTTCCTCCGCAGGCTGAGAAGCACCGCGAGAAGCCGAGGCTGCAGGCCGGTAAGGATAGGGCCAAGGGAGGGCCATTGCAATGTAGTCCGCGGAGGAACGGCCGGTTCCGTCGGAAAGATTGCAATGTGGGAAGCACGTCCTGAACCAAAGACGGCTGTCAAGACAATGACGATGACGATGACGATGCTGATGCTGATGCTGATGATGATGATGGCGATGATGATGATTTTGATGATGATGATGATGATTATGATGATGCTGTTGCTGCTGGTGATGATGGTGGTGGTGGTGATGGTGGTTGAGGTGATGGTGGTGGTGTGATGATGATGATGAGAATGATACTGATGATGATG
>CAUYUJ010015471.1:949471-1001971 GCA_963575745.1 Prorocentrum cordatum | reverse complement strand
CCGGGCATTCAAAATCATGCCCAGGAATGGAGTTCTGGGAACTCGAAGATCACGAAGTGGCCTACAGTTGGCTCCGGGCATTCAAAATGTGGCCCGGGAATGGAGTTCTGGGAACTCGAAGAACACGAAGTGGCCTACAGTTGGCTCCGGGCATCCAAAATGTGGCCCGGGAATGGAGTTCTGGGAACTCGAAGAGCACGAAGTGGCCTACAGTTGGCTCCGGGCATCCAAAATGTGGCCCGGGAATGGAGTTCTGGGAAATCGAAGAGCACGAAGTGGCCTACAGTTGGCTCCGGGCATCCAAAATGTGGCCCGGGAATGGAGTTCTGGGAAATCGAAGAGCACGAAGTGGCCTACAGTTGGCTCCGGGCATCCAAAATGTGGCCCGGGAATGGAGTTCTGGGAAATCGAAGAGCACGAAGTGGGCACGAAGTGTGTGACTGTATGCGAAAAACGATCCCCGCCGGCAAACCCCAACAGCCCCCCAACTGCCACCCAACTGCCCCCAACGGCTGCCCAGACCCCCCTGTGGAGTAATGTTGAAGTAATGTTGAAGTAATGTGCTGCTCTCTTTTGACACCACTAGAAACCTATCAGTCTTCGATGTTAGGTAAAAATGGAAATAGGATCTACCACCCCACCGCACGCGGAATTAACCGCCTTTCTCTTCGTGGTGCAATTTACATACGGTTCTGCCCCATCGTGCATCGAAAATGTAAACTCGTATCATCCCAGCCGAACCGGCATCGATATCCCCCGCCATCATTTTCAAAAAAATACGCGCCCGCACTCGATTACCAACACTCACCTAATTCCCCCCCGAAACAACCATTGCAAAACATTTGACGAAATGCGCACGCGCGCGCATTCCGAAATCCATCAGAAACCGTATGCTTCGGGAAGAAAAACAACATCGAGTGTACCGACAACGTATTAAACACATATGGTTTTGCAACATTTGTTTTCGAAAGAGGCTTGCGCGCGCTCTTGCGAATTCTTAAGAAAATCGCTGGTTCTCCCAAAACGTTCATCGAATTCGAAAAAACAGGCCTCTCGCGCGCGCATGTCAAAATCACTCGAACGCCCTTACGCGCGTGTTGGGGGGGGCACGACCCTTAACAAATCCGCCGACCCTGTCGGCGTGTGGAAGAGGCTTCTCCGTCTGCCTCCTCTTCGTCGTCCTCGTCCTTTCCCTTTTCCCATAAAGTCTTCTCCTTTTCCGGGGCCTCCTCCTCAAGCGTTTCGGTCAAAACCGAAATTGAGCAACGTCGTCATTGAGTAGAAGGGAAGCCCCTTCCCTTTGATCCCTTCCCTGGCGCGGGGGGGGGGGAGGTCCCAGGGAAGGACCTGGGGGAGGGCCCGGGGGAAGACCAAGGGGAGGACCCGGGGGAGCACCCGAGGGAGTACCCGGGAGAGGTCCCGGGTCAGATACGCAGCCCCCCCCCTTTGAAGATGACCTCCAAGACGCTCATGTAGCCCTCGATGGCTCCAGATCACTCAAGAAGCCTACTAGAGGCTCGAAGATCGCGCCAAGACGTCTCGAAGTAGTCACGGAGGCTTCCAAGAACGCTTCCGAGATGGCTCCAGGTAGCCCCGGAGCTTCCCAATGACGTTCCCGAAAGGCCCAAACCACTGATTTCCCGTAAGAAAACGTACACTTTTGGCTTCGACGACTATTCGGCCTTCACGGCGTTCAAGGCCCCAACACGGCTCAAGAGGCTCCCAAGAGGCGCCCAAAACGGCCCAAGAAAGCGCCAAGACGGCCCCAGAGGCTATCAAGACGGCCCGAAGAGGAGCCCAAGACGGGGAGCCCGAACCAAAAATCCGAGCTTTCCGCCCCCAGAAGCTCCCTGGAGGCCCGAAGAGGCCCCCAAGAGGCCCCAGGAGACCCCGAAAAGGCCTTCAAGAGGCCCCAAGAGGCCCCCAAGAGGCCCAACAAATGCCCCAAGAGACACCAAAACGGCCCCCTCCTCCACCTCCTCCACCTCCTCCTCCTCCTCCATTTCGATTTCGATTTCCATGTCCATGTCCATTTCCTCCTCCTCCCCTCCCTTGTTCCCCTTCCTCTGGTTCCTCGTTTGCCTCCTCCTCCTCCGCTTAGGAACAGCTCGGCGCTGAGCCTGAGTTACGTAATCATGCCTGTTGATGCACCCAGGAATCTCTACGGTCTTCGGATTCCTCCTCCTTCCTGTTCCTTCTCCCTATTCCTCCCCCTTTCCTACCCTGTATTCCACACCTTCTTCCGATTCGTTTCCCCGCATCCTCCTCCCTTGGTGGTTTTCGGTGTTTGGGGATGGTTTTCTGTGTTCGGGGGCTGTTTCTTCACCCGACGCATGGTCCAAACATGAACCACGAGACAGAGGCTCGCAAAGGTAGAAACCCAAAAGGACCTTGGAGACCTGGGTTTGGTCTTGCCCACACCGCCACCTGCAGCCCCTGGCTGTTTCCCCTCACTGACAGATCGCTGTCTTCAGGGTCGGCGGCACTGGCCGTAAGGCCTTCGCAATAATACCATGCGGGCCATTCGCGCGCGTCGGTCGCGCGCGCATGTCGAAATCCTTGGGAACGTTCGTTATTGACACGAGGATACCATCATTGTCGTCGGCGTGGTCAGCAGCGGCGCCGTCATTGGCCTTGCCGTTATTATCACCATCGTGTTTACCGTAGTCGACGTCGCCATGGTACCGCGCCCGCCCAACTCACCAACTCGCACTGCAGTGCGCGCGCGCCAGCGCGGCCTGCGAAACGCGCTGGAACTGCCCAGCGGTCAGCGCCACCACGGTCGCGTCGGTCGCGCCAAACCAGCCGGCCGTTACGCGCGCGAGCATGCGCGGGCTGGCGCGGCCACAGCGATGTACCAGCCAACTCCAAGCAGCCATCGCAATCGCCGCAGCATGGGCTGTGAAAGCCAAGCTACGGGTGGGTGGGTGGGGTGATTGCGCGAGCATGGAGGGTGGTCACACGCGAAGACGTCAAAACCGATTGCACCGCGTAACTTGCACAACCACGTTTGCACCGCATAGGTTGCAACGCATAAATTGCACCACGTATATTGCAACACGTAGCATGCACTAACATAGATTCTCCATTTCGAAAAGGAGAATGGGCTCTACCCCCCTCTCCCCCAGGGTTAACGGTACACCTTTTCGCATCGAAAGCTACATCTGATTCTGCCCAATGGTCCATCCCAAATATGAATGTGTACTATCCCAGCCAGGCCAGTATCGCCCCCCCCGCCATCCTCTGCAAAAGAATACTACGCGCGCACTCTCGCTTATCAAAAACAATTTTTTTCTCGCAAATCCCTTGCAAAAAAAGGGACGAAGTGCGCACGCGCGCGTCGGCGCGCGTGCATGCCGAAATCCATCGAAAACCTTTGGTTTCGGAAGGATTTCCAAACCGAGCTTCCAAATAACATACAAAAGCACAAAGTTTCGCAACACTGATTTCCCAAAAAAGCTTACGCGCGCGCTCGCGCGAAATCTTAAGAAAACCATGAGTGCTTTCACCCTTGTTCAAACCATACTACCAAAAGGGCTTCGCGCGCGCGCGTATGTCGAAATCGTTCGAACGCCCTTGCGCGCGTGCCGTCGCGAGAATCTTCTGCAAAATAACGGGGCGAAGTGCACGCGCGCGCGCGTCGTCGCGCGCGCATGCCAAAATCCTTCAAAAACCTTCGGTTTCGGAGGAATTTCGAAATCGAGTGTCCAAAACACATACAACCACCAAGGATTTCGCAACACGGATTTTCAACAAAAGCGTGCGCGCGCGCTCTTGCCTCGTCGTCGTCGTCGTCGCCGTCCGCCCTCCTCCCTCGTCGTCGTCATCGTCGTCGCCGTCGTTGTCCTCTGTCTTTCCTCGTCGTCGTCGTCGTCGTCGTCCTCTTTGGCGTCGTCGTCGTTTCCGTCGTCGTTGTCGCCGCGGTCGTCCTTCCTCCTCCCTCGTCGTCGTCGTCGTCGTCCCTCGTCGGCGTCTCGTCGTCGTCCCTCCTATTGTCGCCGTCGTCGTCGTCGTCGTCGTCGTCGTCGTCGTCGTCGTCGTCTTCCCTCCTCCCTCGTGGTTGTCGTCGTCGGCGTCGCCGTCCTCCCTCCTTCTTCGTCTTTCGCGTCGTCGCCGTCCGCCCTCCTCCCTCGTCATTGTCGTCGTTGTCGCCATCGTCGTTCTCCCTCCTCCCTCGTCGTCGTCTGCGTTGGCGACATCGTCGTCGTCGTCGGCGTCGTCGTCGTCTTCGTCGTCGTCGACGTCGGCGTCGTCGTCGCCGCCGCCGTCGTCGTCGTCGTCGTCGTGTCGTCGTTGGCGGCGTCGACGTGGTCGTCGTCGTCGGCGGCGTCGGCGTCGGCGTCGTCTTCGTCGGCGTCGTCGTCGTCGGTGTCGTCGTCGTCGGCGTCGGCGTCGGCGTCGTCGTCGTCGTCGGTGTCGTCGTCGTCGTCGTTGTCGTCGTCGTCGAAGTCGTCGGAGACGTCGTCGGTGTCGTCGTAGTTGTCGTCGTCGTCGGCGTCGTCGTCGTCATTGTCGACGTCGCTGTCGTCGGCGGCGCCGTTGCCAAGTGCCATTTAGTACCTAGCGTCACGGTCTTAAGAGGCTTTGCAAACCAAGTTGCGGGTGGGTGGGGGGGATGTTTGCAAAAGCATGGGATGTGTCAAATCATGGGTAAAAATCAATTGAACCACATACATTGCACCACATGGATTACAAAACTCAAATTGCACCATACGAGTTGCACAACATACATTGCACAACAAATATTCCACCACTTACGCTGCACCACAGAGCTTGCACATTATATCGTGGACAGCATAGATTGCGCAATCAGGATTGCACAAAAAAATTATAGCACCACAAAGGGTGCACAGCACAAATGCACCACATGGGTTGTGAAACGTATTTGTCACATAGTACGTATACATATATGTCCATTCGAATAAATCCGAAAGATGCCTTGTGGGTTTGCGGGAGCCCCTGGCCCCCGAAGCTCTCAGAGAACCCCGAAGCGGCTCCGGAGGGCCCCCGGAAGGGCCCGAAACGGCACCGGAACTCCCCAGGAGAGCCCCGAGACGGCCCATGGAGACCCCGAGACGACCCAAGACGGCTCCAGGCGGGTCCAAGGGGTCCCCCCAAAGGGCTCCATCAAGCAAAAATCGTGAGTCCCTTCGGAAAATTGCTATGTTCAGCAGATTCGGCTTGTTGGTTTTCGAAGTGTCCAAAACGGCCCCAAAGGCCTCCAAGATCGCCCAAGACGGCCCCCAAGAGGGCCCAAAGATGGCTCCAGACGGGTCCAGGACGGCCCAAGAGGCGCCCAAAACGACCCAAGAGGACCCCACGAGAGGCCCAAAATGGGCCCAGGACAGCCCCGAGACGGCCTATGGAGACCCCGAGACGACCTCAGGCGGCCCAAGATGCTCTCCAGACGGCCCCAGCCCCAAAAACGCCCCTGGACGGTTCCAGGCGGGTCCAAGGGGTCCCCCGAAAGGGTTCCTTCAAGCTAAAGTCGGCACATTCCCTTCGGAAAATTGACATTTTCAGCAGATTCGGCTCATTGCCTTTCGAAGCGTCCACAACGGCCCCAGAGGCTTCCAATATTGCCCAAGACGGCACCCGAGAGGGCCCAAAGATGGCTCCAGACGGGCCCAGGACGGCCCAAGAGGCGCCCAAGACGACCCAAAAGGACACCACGAGAGGCCCAAAAAGGGCCCAGGACAGCCCACGATGGCCCCAAGACGGCCTCATAGGCGCCCAAGATGGCCCAAGACGGCCCCAAGACGGCCCACGAGGCGCCCTGCCGACCCAAGAGGGCCCCGAAAAGCCCGCGAGGAACCCAAAACAGCCCCCATAGAGCTCCCAAGCGGCTCCCAAGAAACCTCAAAATTGTTTCCAACCGGTGGCCCTGGGGCTGCCCCGCTGCGCTCCCCACTTTGCCGCGACGCCGTTCCGACGCCCCCGACGCCGTCGCGTTTGCCCGAACCCGCTCCCTCGTCCGCCGCGATCCCGGCGCGAATCTTCCAACCTTGCTCAGGCCTGGAACTCCTGAATTTCTGCTTCTTGCGAAGCTCGAACACTTCAGCCCCCGTGCCGATGCATTGAGCGCCTTCGGTGATGGAAAAGCACTAGAACAAACTTCGAAGGATCTACGGCAGTAGCTGGCAGCGTCGCACCACCCAGCGCGCGCCACCATGCTTCCATCCGTCCATTTTCGTGGATTTAATCCACGGGTCCACACTAGTGTGTGTATATATATAGAATTAGCCCTCAGCCCCCCTGGGATCGCCAGACACTGTCTTTATCGTGTCTGGAGCAAAGCACATCATTCACCGCGGCAAATGATTAGGCGCTCAGGCGCAACTCGGAGAGACTCCCCGCAGCAAAAACGTGCACGTGAACTTCGACCTTCTGAGAGCGACCAGCCGATGAAGGGTCAGGACGAGCAGGAGCGAAAAGGGGAGGCGAGGCGAAACAGGGAGAGGAGGGAGGGAAGACTTGAGCAGACACGTCGACGGCAGGCGTCGATGCGGCGAGACCTCGGGGCACAGACACGTCACTTCAGCTTGTCAAAAGCGACCAGAGACTTAGCCCTCAGCCCCCCTGGGATCGCCAGACACTGTTTTTATCGTGTCTGGAGCAAGGCACATCATTCACCGCGGCAAATGATTAGGCGCTCAGGCGCAACTCGGAGAGACTACCAGACCCGAACAGGAAAACGAATGGCCAGGATGGCCGAAACAAAAACTCAAGGTTTAAACCTGTTCCAGAGCGTCGACACCCTAAGAGATTCAGCAGCCTCTATCATTGAAATGGCAATAGCTTTTGAGAGCGCAGGTGGATAGCCGGCGGCATTGGCGGTCCAGTGCTTTCCACCTGGAGCCCTGCCTGCGAGCTCCTGATGCTGCAAACCAGTTCTACTACAGATCTTGCCGTTGGCGTGGCACCAGCGCAGCAGTCGCGAGAGACAACCCCCATTCCAAGAAACGATACGAGTGCACTTTATCCAAGGCGTCCCGAATTGGCACTGATGAAAACGAACGCTAGAGAAGTCAGAGCCACGAGTCAGACTGATCAGACGAGGAGCCAGCCACATCAACGATCTGTCTGGGTTCTCGAGGAAGGCCGGCACACGAACGCGTCTGCGCACGTCTATGAGCCTGCAGGTGACGAACAACGGACCGTTACCCAAAGTCAGACGAGCACGTTGTGAGTCAGTGAGCGAGTCAAGGCCCATGGGGGCGTCAGCGCCCCGCAGCGGTTGCCGGAGCGCCTGCGACCATGACGTGCAAGGCGTGCCGAAGAAAACGCCGAGCACGAGGCCGGAGCTAATCCGCCCCTTGATGAGACGCTCATCACACCGCACTAGTAAATTCCCATGAACACCGTGCTGAATGTCGATGGAAACGACGCCGTAGCCAGCAGCTCGCAACTTCTTTGAAATCCCTGCCGAGCCAGCAAACAACTCCAGAAAGACGCAGTGGCGCCGCCGAGTTGCCCTCTGCATGGCAACCTGGAGCTCCTGCCGCAGCCGGCGCAGGATGCCGGCGGTAGTGCGGCTCAGCGGCGGCGAGCGGCCGGCCTTGCGCTGCCTGCGCTGGCTGGTCGCTTGCGCGCCGCTCGGGCGGAGCTCAGGAAGGCGAAACTCGGCGGACCAGCAGCAGCCGCCGTGGCCAGGCGCGCGATGTGCAGCTTTAGTGGGTCGGGCACCTGGTCGACGATCCCCGCGTGGATGAAGCCGTTGCCCGCGAGCTCCTGGAAGTCCGTTTCCACGAGGGTCCCGAACAAGAAGGTGCTGTCCGGGGCGAGGCCGATCTCGCGCAGCAGCTTGGACTCCTTGGCGTACCTGGCCATCGACGAGGCTGCCTTCCAGCGTCCGCGGCGCCGGACCTGCCCCACTTTCCTCCGATTGGTCAGGAGGTCGTCCGACGCCCCGCCGTGCCTGAGGGAGTAGAGGTGAGGCCTGAGGCTGTCCAAGCCCAGCAGCGACGCGGCCTGGACGAACACCTTGCGGAGATCCGCAGGGCAAAAAGCCCGCAGTAGCTGCCCAGGCGGCGTCGCCATCGAGAGCGCCTCGAGCAGCGGGTTGAGCCGCGCGTCCAGGTCCACGAGCACCGACTCCTCGAAAAAGGCCCGTCTTGCCCGGCTGGGCCTCCGCCGCGTCGTGGAGCAGGAGCCCCCGCGCCTGGTAGGCAGGCCCCGCCTTGGCGGAAGGAGCCACCAAGTGCTGCGCCTTCAGCTTGAAGCACTCGCACGGGCTGCGGTAGCACACGATGGGCACCATGATCCACAGCGCCATCCGCGACTGGCCGAGGGCAAGCATGACGCCCGCGATCGCGAAGGTCGCCGATCGCGGCAGCGGGCAGCGCGTGAAGCTGGGCACCCGACGCTTCCAAGCCACTGCCGCGCGCCAGCTCTGCGAAAGCCCCGACTTGCCAGCGCGCCGGACCTCCGGGAGGAAGTGCGTCAGGGCCGCAAGCAGCTGGCTCCCCATCGGCCGCCGCCGCGCCAGAGTGGAACTGGCTGTTGAGGAAATCAGCACGGCCAGGTCCAGCTCGCGGAGGGTGGCCCAGGAGATCTGGTGGTGGATGCAGTGCTCCGTAAACTTGCGGCACGCCGAGCGGTAGAGCTCCTCGGTCGACTCCTTGATCGCCAGCTGCTCCAACGAGGTGAGCCTGGTGACGGGCTTCCTGCCCTGCAGCAGGCTCCGCGCCAGCGAGGCGCGCGCCTGCGACTGCCGACTGCCGCCCAGGGCCCGGGGAGCTCGCCGCGCCATCAGCTGTCGGGCTGACGGAGCCGCCTGTCTCGGCAGCTGGAGAAGGCTCGGCCCAGGCGCGCAAAGGGCGCGCGCCCGAGAACCACCCTCTGAGCCCACGTGAGAACGGGTCTGAGGGGTTGAGCTCTGAGGCGATCCACCGAACGTAGACCCGAGATCCCGAGGCCAGGCTGAGAGCTGCTAGCTTCTGAAGAGGCCCTCTAAGATGACGAGGCCGTGCTCTCCCCTTGGTGGCCGCAAGTGCCAGGGGCAGGTTATCGACCAGAGCGACAATACGTTTGCCGTAAGCCTGCGAACTCCGAAGAACATGGCGGACTGCTAACACCAGAGCCTCCCCCTCGAGCTCCAAGATGTTGGGGGCCTCCGAGATCTGCGCCGCGGCCAGGCCAGCCCAAGACGAAGCCTCAAGAACATCTCCAGGAATCTCGTCGAAGACGGCATCCGAGACGTTCAGGAAGGGGCCTCCAGGAGATGTGGATGATGAAGAGCTAGGCAGAGGAGGTGACGAGGGGTCGAGGTGGCGCAGCGCTCTCTCACGGGCTCGTGAACCACCCTCGACTCGATAGCGCCAGCGCTCGGACTGACGCCCAAGCTCCGCGACTCGGTCAGTCGGGGGCCGCCGCCGCACAAGCCCGAGCCCGAACTCAGACGCGTCGGACGCGACCACCTGCCCATGCCAGCCAGCGAGCACGTCGGCCTGAAGCAGAGGAAGAAGGCACCTCACGCGCCACAGCTCCTCACGCACCGAGCGCCGCAGCGCTATAGGCTGGCTGCTGGCCTTGGCGGCGAAAGCGTGCGACGCCTGCAGCAGGCGCAGAGCCTCACGCCTGAGCAGCGCCGACCAAGTGACATGGCCAAGCAGGACCTTCATGAGCAACCCGCTGCACTTGCCAATGCGGAAGAGCTTCTCGATCGACAGCCGCAGACGCCACAAGCACTTGGGCCGGACTGCCAAGAACCGACCCTCCGAGAGGCTGAGGCCCAGGAACTCCGCGTCGTGGCTGGCCGGCTCCCGGTCGTGAACAACGAGTCCCAGCTTCTCGAGCTGGAAGCGCACGCTGTCGCAGTGGCGGTCCGCGCTACTGGCCTCCGCGCCCATCGCGAAGAAGTTGTCCACGTAGCCGGCGGCCACAGAGGGCTCTCCATGCCGCGCCTACCGCCCGGGCTGACCGTCCTCGATGAGGCTGCTCGCCGGGAAGCCGCCGAGGCTGACGCCGCGCCGAAGGACGCCCTGGCACAGGTGTAGGGCCCGCGAAAAGCCCATGGGCAGCACGCGCAGACACGGCGTGATCGGCTGCCCCGCGCAAGCTGGCAAGTCGGAGACCCTTCAGTCCAGCAGCAGCCCCGCGTCCAGGCTCGGCAAGGAGAAGCGCCCGACCATGTCGGGCGGAACCAGTATGTGATAGAAAGCCGCCTCCAAGTCCCCAGAGGCGATGAAGACCTTCTGATCCGCCTCCAGCGCGCCGAAAGCCGAAGGAGTAGGCAAGCGCGTCGAAGGGGCAGACACGAAGACACAGTTGATGACCCGCGTGTCGAAGATGATCCGAAGGCGTTCGTCTTTGCGCCTGGCGAAAAACAGTCCGAGGTCGACGCCGTGCCCATGCTTCCATGTCAGCATCCCACGGCGCCAGGCCTCTCTCAGAAAGGTAATGTATTCACGAACGTTGTGCTTCAGCACCAGGTCGACGTATGCGCCCCGAGGGCAGGCCTCCGCGCGGAGGCTCCGAGCAGCCTGAGACGGTCGTAGCATGTGCTCCTTCCAATCCCAAAGCCACGAGGCGTCCACTTCGCCAAGCAAGTCGGTCAACGGGATGGGCTTGCTGGAAGTGGCAGGCCAGGCGATCTCGTCGCCGTCATAGGGAGCGACGGGCCCGCCACCACTGGTATAGCCGGGCGCGCCTGACAGGAGCGCGCTAAGGGCTCCCTGTCCTGAAAGGAGGTCTGCAGGAGGTTGACCGACACGTCGATAGCTGCGGCGAACGTGATCCAGGGCCAGTCGCTGACCTGCATTGAGGCTGACGCCGGAGCTGGAAACAAAACTGCCGCACATGTCATTCAACGCGTCCACGCCCTCGGCAGCCCAACGATCAGCATGGGCAGCGCGAAGACGGCGGCGGGCAACACAGCGGCTGACAGGAACCTTGTCAAAATTGTGGGTCTCAAGCTCCAAGGCGGGCAGCGGGAAGAGGTCGCGCTGGCGGGCCTCCTCAATTGCCAGAGAGGAGCGGAGAGCGCCGTGGGCTGGTAGAGCGGCGGGGGCGCCCAAGATCCCCGCCGCGGGGCGATCAGGCATCGCCGCCCTGCCCTCGCTGTCCCTTCTTGCCAGGCTTCCTGGCGGAGGGCTTCGGGAGGGCTCGTTCCTCGCGCGCCTTGCGGCGCTCCTTGGCAAGTGCGGCCTCGCGGGCCAGTTCTGCGGCCACGAAGGACTGCAGCAACGGGCAAACACAGAGGTTCCCACGGGAGCGCTGGTTCCCGAGAAGAGGTGCCGGTCATAGCCCTCGTCATCGTTCTCGTCGTTCAGGTGGTGCCGGTACCTCTCCTCCTGCACCTGAAGAGACTGGCTGGCGGCCTCGAGGGAGGCCAGCGAAGCAACGTTAAGCTGGTCGTAGACGCCCTCCTGCAGGATGCGGCAGCATTCCTCATGTTCCACGACGCCGACGTCCGAGTCGGTAAGGCGGAAAGTCGTCTTGAACATCTGATGCCGCCCGAGAGGCGCCCCCCCGTTCTCGCGGATGAATCTGGAGACCCAGAGGCACGTCCTAGGCCCGGAGAGCCTCCAGTCTGGCCAGGGATGCTCGACCAACCTGAGCACGCCCTCCCTGAACTCGATGCGCCGCTGCCCCGGCATGTCGAAGGAGGCCGCCAAGACCCGCGGGTCGGGAGGGGCCGCGACAGCGCCAGCGGCCGGGGGCCCAGGCGCAGGCGCCAGGGCGGGCTGCGCCAAGACGGGCGCCACAGGGGCAGCGGCCGGAGCAGCAGCAGCCGCGGCGGCTGGCGGAGGGACCGCCAAGGCCCCAGGGACCGCCGGCGCGGCCGCGGGAGGCGCTCCGGCGCCAGGGGCGGCAGGCGGGGGTACATCGCCACCAAGGGCAGCGACCAAGGCGCCGACCCCTCCGCCCGGCACTGGGGCGCCGTCAGCAGCCGCGACAGCGGGGGCCGCGGCAGGTGCGCTCGGGTCGACAAGGGCGTGGACGCCGGCAGCCACCCCGAGCGCGTTTCCAGCAGCGAGCTCGAGGTTGAGGGCGTTGCCAGCTGGCCGCGGAAAGCCCGCCGCGACTCCGCGCCTGATTGCAGCCCAAGCCTCAGCAGCAGTCGGAAGACGCCGAAACCGATGCACGTGAGCTCCACCAATGCCAGCTGGAGCGCCGCCCTGGCCGACGAGCCTGATGACCTCTGCGATGTCCGGCGTCGGCGCATTGCCCTCATCGTAGCTGTCGCCATCAGGAGTCAAGATGTAGGACAGCGCGCCCCTCTCGTCCAACGTCAACCTCTCATGGAAGAGAATGGGCCCGGGTACGCGGTATCTGACCAGGTAAAAAGATCCAGCCATCGCTGCGCCAGCGAACGCCTGAGCTGGCTGGCCCGCGCCTGCTCGATCGCGAGGGCGCGGAAGTCAACCGCCTCGGCTGGCCCGCATTCGGGCTCTGGCGAGGCGCGCGCGCGGTCGCCGAGGGCGACGCGCGGGCGCGGGCCTCCGCCTCCGACAACCTGGCGCAGCGCGCTCCCGAGCCGACGGGCCAATGCGAGCACAAGCTTGGCACTCGATCCACGAGCAGCAGCCCCGGGAGCCCGGTCCCGATCTGCAGCGTCCAAGAAGGCGTCGACGACTCGCCTGCCTCTGGGCAGGCCGGGCAAGGGGTGCACGGCGAAGGGCGCCCTGACGGCGGGCTGGCGCCCGCAGCTGCCGCGATGCAGCCCGGCAGCGGGACCAGCACCTCGGGCGGCCCCTCCCGCTCCAGCGCCGGGAATTCGGGCTGGACAGCACCTGCAGCCGCCGCTGGGGCGGAGGGCGGCGGCCTCGGCGCAGCCTGCCACCACCAGCGCGCCACGCCTATGGCACTCAAGTGGCAGAAGACTGAAAAGCCAAGGCCGCGCACGACCATGGGCTGGGGGCAGGCTGAGCCCCTCTAAGACTTGAGCAGACACGTCGACGGCAGGCGTCGATGCGGCGAGACCTCGGGGCACAGACACGCCACTTCAGCTTGTCAAAAGCGACCAATATATATATATATATTATATATATACATATATATATATAATATATATATATATATATATATATACATATATATATATGTATGCATGTGTGTGTGCGTAGATAGCACCAACAAATGCACATAATTTCCCCTCTGGAATTAACGATCCACCTTTTTCGTTTTGCAAGGTGCATTCAATTCGGCCCCATCGTCCAACTTAAATATGAATTCCCAACATCCCAGCCCAAACGGTATCGCCCCCCCCCCCCCGCCATCCTGTGCAACAACTTACTGCGCGCGTGCTCTTGATTATCCAAAGTCAGCAATTGTCAAGGATCCCCTGACCGAAAAATCGAAGTGCACGCGCGCGCGTCGTCGCGCGCGCATGCCGAAATCCCTCAGCAACCCTATGTTTCGCAAGGATTTCAAAATTGAGCGTCGCGGAATCACGCAACGACGCGCGGCTCTGCAACACGAACTCTCACAAAAAATGCGCCCGCGCTCTTGCGAGTTTTGCAAGGCAACCACGCGTCTGCAATGCGGTTATAACATGCGTCCAAATTCGCCTTTTTCGCGCGACCGCGTGTAGAGATCGAGCACCCTTGTGCGCGAGCTGTCGCGGAAACCCTTTGCAAAAAATGTGACGAAGTGCGCGCGCTCGAGTCGTCGCGCGCGAACACCGAAGTCCTTCAACAAAAACCGTCGACTTCGAAAGGATTTCAAAACCGGATGCCCCGGGAGCAGATAAACAAATACTGTTTTGCAATTTCAATCTTCAAAGTTTCCTTTTTATTATGCCAAACGCGCCTCTCGCGCCGCATGTCGAACTAATTCGACCGCCCCTGCGCGCGCGCTGGGGGGGGGGGGGGGATCTGCGTCAAATAATTCCACGCGGGTCAATCGCACGTGTCGGCCGCGCGCGCATGTCGAACTCCTTCAAAAACCTTATTCGCCGACGCGAGCACATCGTCGTCATTATCAGCGAGCGCGATCAACAATGGCGCCGTCATTGGCCTTGCCGTCGTCATCGCCACCGTCGTCACCATCGCTATTCTCATGATCGTGTCTGCCGTTGCCGGCGTCGCCATGATGCCGCGCGCGCCCAAGTCATCGATTCGCACTGACGTGCCCGCAGGGCAGGAACTGCCCAGCGGTCAACGCCACCGCGGCCGCGTCGGTCGCGCCAAGCCAGCTGGCCGCTGCGCGCGCGAGCATGCACGGGCTAGCGCGGCCGCAGCGATGCACCAGCCAACGCTAAGCACTCATCGCAATCGCCGCCGCATGGGTTTTGCGAACGAGTTGTGGGTGGGTGGGTGGGATGTTTGCAAGAGCATGGGATTTGTCAGCTCGTTTGCAAAAATGGATTGTGCCACCTATATTATCATTTATGCTCCAGTCTAAAAACAGAATAGGATCTACCCCCCCGGCGTTATCGGTTCACCTTTCGGGTGTGTAAATCATATATGATTCGGACCACGTGTCCATCCGAAATATGAATGTACACTATCCCCGGAGGGCGGGTATCCCCCCCCGAGGTTCCCTTGTAAAAAACATCATGCGGTGACATTTACTGTTCTAACATAGCACTTTTTCGCAAATCCCTTGCAACAGGAAAAAAAAAAAAACGAAGTGCACACGCGCGCGTCGTCGCGCGCGCATGCCGAAATCCTCCAAAAACAGTCGGTGCCAGAAGGATTTCGCGAGTCTCCAAGAAACATACAAAAACACATGGTTTCGCAACACTGATTTGCTAAAACAGCTTCCGCGCGAGCTCTTGCGAAATCTTAAGAAAACCATGAGTTTTTTCCATATTTTCACAACATGCTACCAAACGGGCTTCGCGCGCGCATGTCGAAATCTGTCGAGCGCCCTTGCGCGTTTGCCGTCGCGAGAATCCTCTGCAACAAATGGGACGAAGTGCAGGCGCGCGCGTCGTCGCGCGCGTATGCCGAAATCCTTCACAACCCATCGGTTTCGGAAGGATGTCAAAATCGTGAATCGAAAAAACCTACAAAAAGGTTTCGCAACACGGATTTTCAACAAAAGCGTGCGCGCGCGCTCTTGCGTCGTCGTCGTCATCGTCGTCGTCGTCGCCGCCCTTTCTCTCCCGCGTCGTCGTCGTCGTCGCCTACGTCGTCCTCTGTCTTTCCTCGTGTTCGTCGTCATCGTCCTCTTTGGCGTCGTGGTCGTTTCCGTCGTCGTTGTCGTCGTGGTCGTCCTTGCTCCTCCTCCCTCGTCGTCGTCGTCCGTCGTCGGCGTCTCGTCGTCGTCCCTCCTACTTCGTCGCCGTCGTCGTCGTTGTCGTCGTCGTCTTCCCTCCTCCCTCGTCGTTGTCGTCGTCGGCGTCGCCGTCCTTCCTCCTTCTTCGTCCTTCGCGTCGTCGCCGTCCTCCCTCCTCCCTCGTCGTTGTCGTCGTTGTCGTCGTTGTCGCCGTCGTCGTCCTTCCTCCTCGCTCTTCGTCGCCTTCGTTGGCGTCGTCGTCGTCGTCTTCGTCGTCGTCGGCGTCGGCGTCGTTGTCGTCGTCGAAGTCGTCGGAAACGTGGTCGGTGTCGTCGTAGTCGTTGTCGTCGGTGTCGTCGTAGTCGGTCTTTAAAAGGTTTTGCAAACCAAGTTGCGGGTGGGTGGGTAGGATGTTTGCGCGAGCAGTGGAGATGACGACTTCAAGTTCAGCAGAGTGGCTAAAAACAGAACAGACTCTATTCCCCCCCCCCCGGCGTTATCGCTACCCCTTTCGGGTATGTAAATCACACACGATTCTGACCACATGTCCATCGTAAATATGCAATCCCAATGTCCCAGTCCAGCTGGTACCCCCCCCCCCGGAGGTTCCCTTGTAAAAAAACACTATGCGGAGACATGTGTTGTTCTAACATCACACTTTTCACAAATCCCTTGCAAAAAATGAAACGAAGTGCGCACGCGCGTCGTCGCGCGCGCATGCCGGAATCCTTCAAAAACCTTCGGTCTCGGAGGGATTTCGCAATCGAGCTTCCAAAACACGTACAAAAACACATGGTTTCGCAACACTAATTTGCTAAAGAAGCTTACGCGCGAACTCTTGCGAAATCTTAAGAAAACCATAGGTTTTTCCAGACTTTCACGAAATGCTACCAAACGGGCTTCGCGCGCGCATGTCGAAGTCTGTCGAACGCCCTTGCGCGTGTGCCGTCGCGAGAATCCTCCGCACAAAATGAGACGAAGTGCAGACGCGCGCGTCGTCGCGCGCGTATGCCGAGATCCTTCAAAACCCATCGGTTTCGGAAGGATTTCGAAATCGAGTTTCCAAAAAACCTACAAAAACACAAGGTTTCGCAACACTGATTTTCAACAAAAGCGTGCGCGCGTGCCCTTGCGTCGTCGTCGTCGTCGTCGCCGTCCTCCCTCCTCCCGCGTCGTCGTCGTCGTCGTCGTCGTCGTCGTCGTCGCCTACGTCGTCCTCTGTCCTTCCTCGTGTTCGTCGTCGTCGTCGTCGTCGTCCTCTTTGGCATCGTGGTCGTTTCCGTCGTCGTTGTCGCTGTGGTCGCCCTTGCTCCGCCTCCCTCGTCGTCGTCGTCGTCCGTCGTAGGCGTCTCGTCGTCGTCCCTCCTATTTCGTCGCCGTCGTCGTCGTCGTCGTTGTCGTCGTCGTCTTCCCTTCTCCCTCGTCGTTGTCGTCGTCGTCGCCGTCCTTCCTCCTTCTTCGTCGTCCGCGTCGTCGCCGTCCTCCCTCCTCCCTCGTCGTTGTCGTCGTTGTCGCCGTCGTCGTGTCCCCCTCCCGAGTCGTCTTCGTTGGCGACGTCGTTGTCGTCGTCGTCGTCGTCGTCGTCGTTGTCTTCGTCGTCGTCGTCGCCGTCGTCGTTGTCTTCGTCGTCGTCGTCGTCGTCATCGTCGTCGTCGGCGTCGTCGTCGTCGGTGTCGTCGTCGTCGTCGTCGTCGAAGTCGTTGGAAACGTCGTCGGTGTCGTCGTAGTCGGTGTCGGCGGCGCCGTCGTCGTCGTCGTCGTTGTCGCTGTCGTCGTCGGTGTCGTGGCCAAGTGCCATGTGGTGCCTACCGTCACGGTCTTGTCTCAAGAGGTCTTGCGACCAAGTTGCGGGTGGGAGGGTGGGATGTTTGCACGAGCAGCGGAGAGGACAGCTTCAAGACGGTCAAAATGGGTTGCACCACGTAGGTTCTCCTTTCTTAAAACAGAATAGACTCTACCCCCCCCCCGGCGTTATCCCCCCCTTCTGGGCATGTAAATCACATATGATTTTGACCACATGTCCATCCTAAATATGAATTCGCACCATCCCAGAGAGGGGCCGGGATTGGCCCCCCTGAGGCTCCCTTGTAAAAAACCATAAGCGGGGTCATTTTTTGTTCTAATATAGCACTTTTTTCGCAAATCCCTTGCAAAAGTGGGACGAAGTGCACACGCGCGCGCGTCGTCGCGCGCGCATGCCAAAATCCTTCGAAAACCTTCGGCGCCGGAAGGATTTCGCAATCGAGTTTCCAAACAACATACAAAAACACAGTGTTTCGCAACACGGATTTGCTAAAGAAGCTTACGCGCGAGCTCCTGCGAAATCTTAAGAAAACCAATCGGTTTTTCAAGATTTCACAAAATGCTACCACACGGGCTTCGCGCGCGCGCGTGTCGAAATCTGTCGGACGCCTTTGTGCCGTCGCGAGAATCCTCTGCGACAAAAAAAAGGGACGAAGTGCAGACGCGCGCCTCGTCGGGCGCGTATGCCGAAACCCTTCAAAACCCATCGGCTTCGGAAGGGTATCAAAACCGTGTGTCCAAAAAACCTACAAAAAACACAAGGTTTCGCAACACGGATTTTCAACAAAAGCGTGCGCGCGCGCTCTTGCGTCGTCGTCGTCGTCGCCGTCCTCCCTCCTCCCGCGTCGTCGTCGTCGTCGTCGACTACGTCGTCCTCTGTCTCTCCTCGTGTTCGTCGTCGTCGTCGTCCTCTTTGGTGTCGTGGTCGTTTCCGTCGTCGTTGTCGCCGTGGTCGTCCTTCCTCCTCCATCGTCGTCGCCGTCGTCCGTCGTCGGCGTCTCGTCGTCGTCCCTCCTATTTCGTCGCCGTCGTCGTCGTTATCGTCTTCCCTCCTCCGTCGTCGTTGTGGTCGTCGGCGTCGCCGTCCTTCCTCCTTCTTCGTCGTTCGTGTCGTCGCCGTCCTCCCTCCTCCACGGTCGTTGTCGTCGTTGTCGCCGTCGTCGTGCTCCCTCCTCGCTCGTCGTCGTCGTCGTCTTCGTTGGCGACGTCGTCGTCGTCGTCGTCGTCGTCGGCGTCGGCGTCCGCGTCGGCGTCGTCATCGTCGTCGACGTCGGCGTCGTCACCGCCGCCGTCGTCGTCGTCGTCGTCGACGTCGTCGTCGGCGTCGTCGACGTCGTCGTCGTCGTCGGCGTCGTCGTCGTCGTCGGCGTCGTCATCGTCATCGTCGTTGTCGTCGTCGTCGTCGGCGTCGGCGTCGTAGTCGTCGTCGTCGTCGTCGGTGTCGTCGTCGTCGTCGTTATCTGCGTCGTCGGAGACGTCGTCGGTGTCTTCGTCGGTGTCGTCGTAGTCGTCGTCGGCGTTGTCGTCGTCGTCGTCGGCGCCCGTGTCTTGTGACATTTGGAACCAACCATCACGGTCTTAAGAGGTTTTGCAAACCAAGTTGCGGGTGGGTGGGTGGGATGATTGCCAGAGCATGAGATGTGTCACATCATGGGCAAAAATCAATTCTCTTTTAGTCTCCTTTCTAAGACTCTACCCCCCCCACCCGGAGTTATCGCTACCCCTTTCGGGTATGTAAATCACATATGATTCTGACCACATGTCCATCCTAAATGCGAAATCGCAGTGTCCCAAGCCAACCGGTATCCCCCCCTTGAAGTTCCCATATAAAAAACACTATGCGGTGACATTCTTTGCTCCAGCATAGCACTTTTTCACGAATCCCTTGCAAAGTGCGCACGCGCGCGTCGTCGCGCGCGCATGCCGGAATCCTTCAAAAAAACCTTCGGTGCCGGAAGGATTTCGCAACCGAGTATCCCAAAAACATACACAAAACACATGGTTTCGCAACACTGATTTGCTAAAAAGGCTTACGCGCGAGCTCTTGCGAAACCTTCAGAAAACCATTTGTTTTTCAAGATTTTCACAAAATGCACTCAAACGGGCTTCGCGCGCGCGCATGTCGACGTCTGTCGAACGCCCTTGCGCGTGTGCCGTCGCGAGAATCCTCTGCAAAAAAAGACGAAGTGCACACGCGCACGTCGTCGCGCGCTTATGCCGAAATCCTTCAAGACCCATCGGTTTCGGAAGGATATCAAAATCGTGTACCCAAAAAACATACAAAAAACTGGGTTTCGCAACACGGACTTTCAACAAAAGCGTGCGCGCGCGCTCTTGCGTCGTCGTCGTCGTCGTCGCCGTCCTCCCTCCTCCCGCGTCGACGTCGTCGTCGTCGTCGCCTACGTCGTCCTCTGTCTTTCCTCGTGTTCGTCGTCGTCGTCCTCTTTGGCATCGTGGTCGTTTCCGTCGTCGTTGTCGCCGTGGTCGTCGTCGTCGTCCGTCGTCGGCGTCTCGTCGTCGTCCCTCCTATTTCGTCGCCGTCGTCGTCGTCGTCGTCGTCGTCGTCTTCCCTCCTCCCTCGTCGTCGTCCGTCATCGGCGTCGCCGTCCTTCCTCCTTCTTCGTCGTTCGCGTCGTCGCCGTGTCCCTCCTCCCTCGTCGTTGTCGTCGTTGTCGTCGTTGTCGCCGTCGTCGTCCTCCCTCCTCCCTCGTCGTCGTCTGCGTTGGCGACGTCGTCGTCGTCGTCTTCGTCGTCGTCGTCGTCGTCGTCGTCTTCGTCGTCGTCGACGTCGGCGTCGTCGTCGTCGCCGCCGTCGTCGTCGTCGTCGTCGGCGTCGTTGACGTCGTCGTCGTCGTCGTCGGTGTCGTCGTTGTCGTCGTCGTCGTCGGCGTCATCGTCGTCGTCGTTGTCATCGTCGTCGTGGTCGTTGTCAGCGTCGTCGTCGTCGTCGGTGTCGTCGTCGTCGTCGTCGGCGTCGTCGAAGTCGTTGGAGACGTCGTCGGTGTCGTCGTAGTCGTTGTCGGCGGCGTCGTCGTCGTCGTTGTCGCTGTCGTCGTCGGCGTCGCTGTCGCTGCCAAGCGCCATTTGGTACCCACCGTCACGGTCTTAGGAGATTTTGTAAACCAAATTGCGGGTGGGTGGGTGGGATGATTGCGCGAGCAGTGGAGTTGTCAACTTCAAGTTCGGCAGGGTGGCTAAAAAGAGAATATACTCTCCCCCCCCCGGCGTTATCGCTACCCCTTTCGGGTATGTAAATCACATATGATTATGACCACATGTCCGTTTTAAATATGAAATTACAATGTCCCAGGCCAACCGGTATCCCCCTCCTGAGGTTCCCTTGTAAAAAACACTATGCGGTGCCATTATTTGTTCTAACATAGCACTTGTTCGCGAATCCCTTGCAAAAAAAATGAAGTGCACACGCGCGCGTCGTCGCGCGCGCATGCCGAAATCCTTCAAAAAAACCTTCGGTACCGGAAGGATTTCGCAATCGAGTTTCCAAAACACATACAAAAACACAGGGTTTCGCAACACTGATTTGCTAAAAAAGCTTACGCGCGAGCTCTTGCGAAATCTTCAGAAAACCATTGGTTTTTCAAGATTATCACAAAATGCAATAAAACGGGCTTCGCGCGCACGCATGTCGAAGTCTGTCGAACGCCCTTGCGCGTGTGCCGTCGCGAGAATCCTCTGCAAACAATGGGACGATGTGCAGACGCGCGCGTCGTGGCGCGCGTATGCTGAACACCTTCAAAACCCATCGGTTTCGGACGGATTTCAAAATCGTGTGTCCAGAAAACATACAAAAACAAAGGGTTTCGCAACACGAATTTTCAACAAAAGCGTGCGCGCGCGCTCTTGCGTCGTCGTCGTCGTCGTCGTCGTCGTCGTCGCCGTCCTCCCTCCTCCCGCGTCGTCGTCGTCGTCGCCTACGTCGTCCTCTGTCTTTCCTCGTGTTCGTCGTCGTCGTCCTCTTTGGCGTCGTGGTCGTTTCCGTCGTCGTTGTCGCCATGGTCGTCCTTCCTCCTCCTTCCTCGTCGTCGTCGTCGTCCGTCGTCGGCGTCTCGCCGTCGTCCCTCCTATTTCGTCGCCGTCGTCGTCGTCATCGTTGTCGTCGTCGTCGTCGTCTTCCCTCCTCCCTCGTCGTTGTCGTCGTCGGCGTCGCCGTCCTTCCTCCTTCTTCGTCGTTCGCGTCGTCGCCGTCCTTCCTCCTCCCTCGTCGTTGTCGTCGTTGTCGTCGTTGTCGCCGTCGTCGTCCTCCCTCCTCCCTCGTCGTCTTCGTTGGCGACGTCGTCGTCGTTTTCGTCGTCGTCGTCGGCGTCGGCGTCGTCGTCGTCGACGTCGGCGTCGTCGTCGTCGCCGCCGTCGTCGACGACATCCAGCACCCAGCATTCATCGCAATCGCTCCAGCATGGGTTTTGCAAATCAAGTTGCGGGTGGGTGAGTGGGACGATTGCGCGAACAGTGGAGTTGAGAACTTCAAGTTCGGCAGGTGGGTTCTCCTTTCTAAAAACAGAATAGGATCACCCCCCCCCAGGCGTTATCGGTCCCCCCTTTCGGGTATGTAAATCACATATGATTCTGACCACATTCCATCCTATATATGAAATCACAGTGTCCCAGGCCAGCGGTATCCCCCCCTCAGGTTCCCTTTATAAAAAACGATGCGGTGACATTGTTTGTTTTAACGTAGCACTTTTTCACGAATCCCTTGCAACAAATATGACGAAATGCGCACGCGCGCTTCGTCGCGCGCGCATGCCGAAATCCTTCAAAAACCTTCGGTGCCGGAAGGATTTCGCAATCGAGCTTCCAAAAAACATACAAACACACAGGGTTTCGCAACACTGATTTGCTAAAAAAGCTTACGCGCGAGCTCTTGCGAAATCTTCAGAAAACAATCGGTTTTTCAAGATTTTCACAGCATGCTATTAAACGGGCTTCGCGCGCGCATGTCGAAGTCTGTCGAACGCCCTTGCGCGTGTGCCGTCGCGAGATTCCTCTGCAAACAATGGGACGATGTGCAGACGCGCGCGTCGTCGCGCGCGTAGTCCGAAAAACTTCAAAACCCATCGGTTTCGGAAGGATTTCAAAATCGTGCGCCCAAAAAATTTAAAGAAAAAACGCACACACACACACACACACAAGGTTTCGCAACACGGACTTTCAACAAAAGCGTGCGCGCGCGCTCTTGCGTCGTCGTCGTCGCCGTCCTCCCTCCTCCCGCGTCGTCGTCGTCGTCGTCGCCTACGTCGTCCTCTGTCCTCGTGTTCGTCGTCGTCGTCTTCCTTGGCGTCGTGGTCGTTTCCGTCGTCGTTGTCGCCGTGGTCGTCCGTCCCCCTCCTCCCTCGTCATCGTCGTCGTCTGTCGTCGTCGTCGTCGTCGTCCCCCCTATTTCGTCGCCGTCGTCGTCGTCGTCGTCGTCGTCGTTGTCGTCGTCGTCTTCCCTCCTCCCTCGTCGTTGTCGTCGTCGGCGTCGCCGTCCTTTCTCCTTCGTCGTTCGCGTCGTCGCCGTCCTCCCTCCTCCCTCGTCGTTGTCGTCGTTGTCGTCGTTGTCGCCGTCGTCGTCCTTCCTCCTCCCTCGTCGTCGTCTTCGTTGGCGACGTCGTCGTCGTCTTCGTCTTCGTCGTCGTCGGCGTCGTTGTCGTCGTCGAAGTCGTCGGAGACGTCGTCGGTGTCGTCGTAGTCGTTGTCGTCGGTGTCGTCGTAGTCGGTCTCAAGAGGTTTTGCAAACCAAGTTGCGGGTGGGTCGGTGGGATGTTTGCAAGAGCGTGGGATGTGTCAAATCACGGGTAAAAATCAATTGCATAGCATAGATTGCACCACATAGTTTGCACAAACGATATCGCTAGAAACGCACTGTTTGGGGTCCACACTGGCTGACACACACCGTCACACATACACACATACACACATACATACATACATACATACATACAGGCAGACAGACAGACAGACAGACAGACATATGCATGTACCAAGGAATCTACAGCCAGGACAGCTAGCTGGGAGGAGGGGGAGAGGGGCGCAGAGGACGAGGAGGAGGAGGAGCCAGAGGCGAAGCTGTCTGAAAGCTGCCCCCTCGAGTGACCGCGAAGAAAAAACATGGCCAGAACTTACCCAGGACCCCTGGAACCCAATTCCGGAAACTGACAGAAGAGATATATAGAGAGGGGTTGCCTCGATACCGGGGAAGACTGCGCGCCAGCCCTGAGCCCAGGACCGGCTGGGTCATGCGTGGCGTCGGCAATTGAGGTCGGCCCCTCCGCTCACCAGGTCGCCTAAGTTCGCGCATCGCGCTGCGCGATGCGCGACGCGCGGCATATTCTCGCCCTCGCGCCGCCGCCCTGAAGAAAGGCGCTTCTCCAACATCATCCAAGCCAAGCCACCATGCGCGAAGCTCGATTATCTTCGCGCCCCTGGAGGTGATCTGGGCTCTACCCTTTCAGGACAGCAGGGAGGCACAATCGGGGCCCCATGCTACTCGCCGATCTGGGCTACGGTGCCTGCCAGCCTGCGCTGACACCAGAAGAGGACTGCCTCGACGTCTGGCCCTGACGCTCCGAATCCACCTCAAGGCGCCCAAAGTAATGCAGCCTGTTACAAGCTGTCGGCGTGTCGCCGAGAACAAAAGTCGCGGTGGTCATCCACAGAGCACCTTATCGGCGGCGCGCCGAGGGGTAAGTGAGAGGGGGCAAGACTTCTCAGAAGGCGGCGGGGTTGAAGCCCTCTGGCCTTATCAGAAGCGGCTTCGGAGAAGGCTTAGAGAGCTTTTCAGAAGGCTGGAAGCCATCTGATCCTTCTGAGAAGGCACGCCCCCTCTGCCTTCCCCCCTGGGCGCGCCGCCGAACCTATCACAGCCTGCCAAGAAAGGCGCATTGGCTTTCAGCTGAAAACTTGAGAATCCGCCACCGTGCCGCTGAGCACGGAGTGGGGGTGTCCTCAAGTCCTTTGCCTAATCTCCTGAGTCCCGGTCCTCACTCCGGAGGAGTCTTTAAAGGGCCCGGAGCCCAAATTGCCAAATCTCCCGGGGCGCGCGGCTTGGCGCGGCTTGTTGCTTGATTTCCTCGGAGCCAAGATTTTCGGAGCCAACAAGGCCCCAAAACGGGCCAACGGACCCAGGCACGAAGGCGAGATGGACCGAAGGCCAATCGATCCACGGCTCCCTGTTGATTTATCACAGGGGTGCCTGGCGTGCTAGACCATACCGTCTTTGGTTTTGGTCCTCCCCCCAAAAAACTCACCCTGGGGTTTCGGCGCATGCCGCCGGCCACTCGGAAGGCCGCACGATCCGCCGAAAAAATTGCCCAATTGCCTCCACGACAGCCAAGATGGCCCAAGATAGCCCATGCCTCCAAGTCTGCCCAAGAAGCCACCAAGACTGCCCAAGCTAGCCTCACGACGACCCAAAACACCCCCAAGAGGCGTTCAAGACGGCCCGAGCCGAGAGGCCTCCAAGAGCTCCTCCAAGAAGGCCCAAAGAGGCCATAACCATTGATTTCCCATCGATTTTTGAAGGACTTGGGCATTTGCTTCTTTTCGGCCTTCCAACGGCCCGAGACGGCCCAAGAGCCCCCAAAGATCACCCCGAGATCGCCCAAGAGGCCTCCAAGATGGCCCCAGAACGGCCCAACAGGCCCCCAAGACGGCCCCAAGAGGGCCCCAAGACGGCCCAAGAGGCCTCCAATGGAGTGTGGTTCAGGTGTTGGTTGTGGTGGACATTATTCGAATTACGTTAATACTATCGAACAGTGGCTGTGACTAGAACTGGTCTTAGCGTAACCAATAATCGGTGGCCTCCGAAGAATATGATCAATGCCGGACTATGACTATGACTGTAACTGGTCTTGGTATTGGTCCGGGTGAGGTTGGAATATTATTAATTCGCGACTATGACTATGACTGTGACCAGTCATGGTTCTGGTCCAGGTGGAGTCGCATTATTCGAATGCATTCGGAATAATGCGACCAAACCAGAACCATGACCAAAACCAGTCCTGGTCACAGTTGTGGCTCGGGTTGCATTGATATTAATATTAATGCAAATCGACCCGAACCAGAATTTGTGGTTCGGGTTGCATTAATTTTATTACAATAGTATTAATGCGAATCGACCCAGACCAGGACCGTGACCAGGACCAGTCCTGGTCACAATTGTAATTCGGGTTGCATTAGTATTGTTATGATATTATTAATGCCAATCGACCCGAACCAGAACCGTGACCAGGACCAGTCTTGGTGACAGTTGTGGTTGGGATTGCATGTATGTTGTTGATATTATTGTTGCAAACATATTTCTGTTGTAGGGGTTACACTACGGTTCCTACTGTACGGGCTACGCTAGGTTTCCTATTGTACGGGGTACACTAGGTTTCCTATTGTAAGAATTTACAATCGGATTCCTATAATACGGAGTCCAATCGAATTCCTATTGTAAGGGTTACAACAAAATTCCTAGTTTAGGGCTTACAACAAGATTTCTACTGTAGGGATTACACGAATATTCCGGTTGTAAGGGGTACAATAGGATTCCCGTTGTGCAGATTGCAAAAGGATTCCTTTTTGAAAAAGGTTACACTCGGAATCTTAGTGTAAGGGTGACACTCGGATTCCTGTTGCAGGGGTTATACATAAGATTCCCAGTGTACAGATTACAATAGGATTCCTAGTGTGAGGGTTACAATAGGATTCCTAGTGTAGGGATTTCAATAGGATTCGCATTGTACAGGTAACACTAGGATTCCTATTGTCGGCATGACCATAGGATTCCTATTGTACAGATTACAATAGGATTCCTAATTGCAAGAGTTGACACTAGGATTCCCAGTGTACGGATTACAATAGAATTCCTATTGTAAGAATTACAGCAGGATTCCTACTGTAGGGCTTACACCAGGATTTCTATTGTAGGGATTCACTAGGATTCCTATTGTAAGAGTTACACTGGGATTCAATATTGTAATGGTTGCTTTGATATTATGATAATATTATTAATGCCGATCGACCCGAACCAAAACCGAGACCAGGACCAATCCTGGTCACACTTGTGGTCCGGGTTGCATTCGTATTTTTATACTAATGTTAATGACGATCGACCCGAACCAGAACCGTGACCAGGACCAGTCCTGGTCACAGTTGTGGTTGGGGTTGCATTGGGATTATTCCAATATTACTAATGCGAATCGACCCGAGCCAGAAAGGTGACCAAGACCAATCCTGGTCACAGCTGTGGTCCGGGTTGCATTAATATTATTGTAACAGTATTGCGAGTCGACCCAGGTCAGAACTGTGACCAGGACCAGTCTTGGTCACAGTTGTGGGCTTGCATTAATATTGTTGGTATTATTAATGCAAACCGATTCCTATTGTAGGGGTTGCAGTAGGGTTCCTATTGTACAGGCTACACTGGGATTCCTATTGTACGGGTTACAATAGGTTTCCTATCGCAAGAGTTTACTATAGGATTCCTAGTGCGCGGGTTACACTCGGATTCCTAGGATTCCTATTGCAAGGGGTACAATAGGATAACCATTGTGCAGAATGCAATATCACTCCTATTGAAAAGGTTACACTAGGAATCTGATTATTAAGGGTGGCAATAGGATTCCTATTGCAGGGATTACAACAGGATTCCTATGTACCTAGTGCGAGGGTTACAAGAATATTCCCTTTGTAGGGATTGCAATAAGATTTTCTGTGTACAGGTAACAATGGTATTCCTATTGTACGGACGACAATAGGACTCCTATTGTACAGGTTACACTAGGTTTCCTATTGTAAGAATTTACAATACGATTCCTATGGTACGGGTTACAATAGGATTCCTGTTGTAAGGGTTTCAACAGGTTTGCTATTGTATGGCTTACAATAGGATTTGATGGTAGAGATTGCACTAAGATTCCTATTGTGATGGGATTCCCCGTTGTAAGGGTTGCGTTGGTATTATTATAGGATTATTGATGCCGGTCGACCCAAACCACAACCGATACCAGAACCAATGCTGGTCACAGTTGTGGCTCGGGTTATACTAATATCATTAATATTATTAATGCCGATCGACCCGAACCAGAAACGAGACCAAGACCAATCTTGGTCACAATTGTGGTTCGGGTTGCATTAATGTTATTCTAATACTATTAATGCCGATCGACCCAAACCAGAACCGTGACCAGGACCAGTCCTGGTCACAATTGTGGTTCGGGTTGCAATACTATTATAATGTTAATAATGCCCATCGACCCAAACCAGAACCGTGACCAAGACCAGTCCTGGTCACAATTGCGTTTCGGGTTGCATTAATAATATTAGAATATTAGTAATGCGAATCGACCCAGACCAGAACCGTGACCAAGACCAGTCCTGGTCACAAATGTGGTTCGGCTTGCATGAGTATTATTATAATATTATTAATGCCGATCGACCCGAACCAAAACCGAGACCAAGACCAGTCCTGGTGACAGCTGTGGTTCGGGTTGCATTAGTACTACTATAATAATAGAAATACCGATCGACCCAAACCAGAACCGTGACCAGGACCAGTCCTGGTCACAATTGTGGTTCGGGTTGCATCTATACTATTATAATACTATTAATGCAGATCGACCCGAACCAAAAACGAGACCAATACCAGTCCTGGTCACAATTGTGGTTCGGGTTGCAATAATTCGATTAGCATAATATTAATGCCAATCGGCCCGAAACAGAACCGTGACCAAGACCAATCTTGGTCACAATTGTGGTTCGGGTTGCATCAATATTATTATAACAATAGTAATGCAAACCGACCCAAACCAGAACCGTGAACAAGACCAATCCTGGTCACAATTGTGGTTTGGGCTGCATTAGTATTCTTATCATATTATTATTGCCAATCGACCCGAACCAGAACCGTGACCAAGACCAATCCTGGTCACAATTGTGGTTCGGGTTGCATCAACACTATGGTAATGTTCTTAATGCCACTCGACCCGAACCAGAACCGTGACCAGGACCAGTCCTGGCCACAATTGCGGTTCGGGTTGCAAACATATTACTCTAATACAATTCGTGCCAATCGACCCAGACCAAAAGCGTGACCAAGACCAATCCTGGTCACAATTGTGGTTGCGGTTGCGTTAATATCATCTTAATGTTATTAATGCCAATCGACCCGAACCAGAACCGTGACCAGGACCAGTCTTGGTCACAGTTGTGGTCCTGGCTGCATCAAAATTAATACATAATTAGTATTACCAATCGACCCAGACCAGAACCATGACCAGTCCTGGTCGCAGTTACGATGGAGCCTGTTGAGTATCGAGTGTTGTGTTGGAGACGAAGGCTGTTGAGTACTGGATGGTGCGTTGGGGACGGGGGAGTTGAGTAGAAGGTTATTATCAAGTTCGCATTTGGGAGGGGGCCTGTTGAGTACAGAGTGATGTGATCGAGACGAAGTCTGTTGAGTACTGGATGGTGCGTTGGAGACGGAGGGAGGTGAGTAGAAAGTTATTTTCAAGTGCATCTTGGGGAGGGGGCCTGTTGAGTATCGGGTGGTGTGTTGGAGACGAAGGCTGTTGAGTATTGGGTGGTGTGTTGGAGACGGAGGGTGTTGAGTAGAACGTGATTTTCAAGTTCACATTGGGGAGGGAACCTGTTGAGTATCGGGTGTCGTGTTGGACACGAAAGCTGTTAAATACTGGGTGGTTTGTTGGAGACGGGGGGCGTTGAGTAGGATGAAATTTTCAAGTTCATCTTGGGGAGGGAGCCTGTTGAGTATCGGGTGTTGTTCTGGAGACGAAGGCTGTTGAGTACTGGGTGGTGTGTTGGAGACGGGGGGCGTTGAATAGAAGGTTATTTGCGAGTTCATCATGGGGAGGGAGCCTGTTGAATATCGGGTGGTGTGTTGGAGACGAATGCTGTTGAGTATTTGGTGGTGTGTTGGAGACGGAGGAGTTCAGTAGAAGGTTATTCTCAAGTGCATCTTGGAGAGGGAGCCTGTTGAGTATCGGGTGTTGTGTTGGATACGAAGGCTGTTGAATATTGGGTGATGTGTTGGAGACGGAGGGAGCTGAGTAGCAAATTATTTCGAAGTTCACTATGGGGAGGGAGCCTGTTGAGTATCGGGAATTGTGTTGGAGACGGGGGGAGTTGAGTAGAAGGTCAATTTCAAGTTCACCATGGGGAGGGAGCCTGTTGAGTATCGGGTGTTGTGTTGGAGACGAACGCTGTTGAGTACTGGGTGGTGTGTTGGAGACGGAGGGACTTGAGAAGAATGTCATTTTCAAGTTCATATTGGGGAGGGAGCCTGTTGATTATCGGGAATTGTGTTGGAGACGGAGGCAGCTGAGTACTGGGTGGTGTGTTGGAGACGGATGGAGTTGAGCAGAAGGTTATTTCCGAGTTCATCATGGGGAGGGAGCCTGTTGAGTATCGGGTGGTGTGTTGGAGACGAAGGCTGTTGAGTACTGGGTGGTGTGTTGGGGACGGAGGGAGTTGAGTAGAATGTTATCTTCAAGTCCATCTTTGGGAGGGGGCCTGTTGAGTATCGGGAATTGTGTTGGAGACGAAAGCTGTTGAGTACTGGATGGTGTGATGGAGCCGGCGGGAGTTGAGTAAAAAGGTGATTTCCAAGTCCGCCTTGGGGAGGGAGCCTGTTGAGTATCGGGCGTACTGTTGGAGACGAAGGCTGTTGAGTATTGGGTGGTGTGTGCGGGACGGAGGGTGTTGAGTAGAAAGTTATTTTCAAGTTCGTATTGGGGAGGGAGCCTGTTGAGTATCGGGTGTTGTGTTGGAGACGAAGGCTGTTGAGTACTGGGTGGTGTGTTGGGGACGGAGGGAGTTGGGTAGAAGGTTACTTTCAAATTCATATTGGGGAGGGAGCCTGTTGAGTATCGGGAATTGTGTTGGAGACGAAATCTGTTGAGTACTGGATGGTGTGTTGGAGACGGAGGGATTTTAGTAGAAGTCTATTTTCAAGCTCATATTGGGGATGGAGCCTGTTGAATATCGGGTGGTGTATTGGTCACGGTCCTGGTCCTGGTCGGTGGGCATTAATAATATTATAATAATACTCATGCAACCCGAACCACAACTGTGACCAAGGCTGGTCCTGGTCACGTTTCTGGCCCGGGTCGTACAATAGGAATCCGATTGCAATCCCTACAATAGAAATCCGATGGAATATCGTACAATAGGAATCATATTGTAATCAGTACACTCGGAATCTTATTGTAAACCGTACAATAGGAACCCTATTGTATTCCCGACAATAGAAATCCGATTGTCACCTGTACAGTAGGAATCCTGTTGAAATTTCTACACAAGGAATCCTATTGTAATCTGTACACTAGGAATCCGACTGTAAGCCTTACAGTAGGAATCCTAGTGTACCCCTTACAATAGGAATCATATTGTAACTCGTACAATAAGAAACCTTTTGCAGACCGTATGTTCGGAAGCCTATTCTAGCCTGCACATTAGGAATCCCATTGCAATCCCTATAATAGGGATCGGTTGGCATTACTAATATCAAAAATACTAATACAACCCGTACCACAACTGTGACCAGGACTGGTCCTGGTCACGGCTCTGGTTCGGGTCGATGGGCACTAATATAATAATGATACTAATCCAACCCCAACCACAACTGTGGCCAGGACTGGTCCTGGTCATGGTTCTGGTTTGGGTCGATTGGCATTAATATTATTACCATAGTATTGATGCAACCCCAATGACAAGTGTGACCAGGACTGGTCCTGGTCACGGTGGTTCTGGTTCAAGTCGATTGGCATTCAGAATAATAAAAGAATATTACTGCAACCCCAACCACAACTGTGAGCAGGACTGGTCCTGGTCACGGTTCTGGTTCGGGTCGATTGGCATTCATAAGATTATCATAATACTAATGCAACCCCAACCACAACTGTGAGCAGGACTGGTCCTGGTCACGGTTCTGGCTCGGGTCGATTGGCACTAATATAATAATATCAATGCAACCCCAACCACAACTGTGACCAAGACTGGTCCTGGTCACGGTTCTGGTTCGGGTCGATTGGCATAAATAATATTAGAATAATATTGATGCAATCCCAACCACACCTGTGAGCAGGACTGGTCCTGGTCACGGTTCTGGTTCGGGTCGATTGCCATGAGTAATATGATAAGAATACTAATGCAACCCCAACCACGACTGTGACCAGGACTGGTCCTGGTCACGTTTCTGGTTCGGGTCGATTGGCATAAGAATATCATTACAAAATTAATGCAACCCGAGCCACAACTGTGACCAGGACTGGTCCTGGTCACGGTTCTGGTTCGGGTCGATGGGCATTAATAATATATCAATAATATGAATGCAACCCCAACCACAACTGTGACCAGTACTGGTCCTGGTCACGGTTCTGGTTCGGGTCAATTGGCATTAATAATATTATAATAATATGAATGCAACCCCAACCACGACTGTGACCAGGACTGGTCCTGGTCACGGTTCTGGTCTGGGTCGATGGGCATTAATAATATTATAATAATATGAATGCAACCCCAACCACAACTGTGACCAGGACTGGTCCTGGTCACGGTTCTGGTTCGGGTCGATTGGCATTGTGGTTGTTATAATAATTATAATGCAACCCGAACCACAACTGTGACCAGGACTGGTCCTGGTCATGGTTCTGGTTCGGGTCGAGTGGCATTAACATTACAATAATGATATCAATGCAACCCCAACCACAACTGTGAGCAGGACTGGTCCTGGTCACGGTTCTGGTTCGGGTCGATTGGCATTCATCATATTATAATAATATTAATGCAACCCGAACCACAACTGTGACCAGGACTGGTCCTACGGTTCTGGTTCGGCTCGAGTGGCATTTCTCGTGATGCAACCCGAACCACGACTGTGACCGGGACTGGTCCTGGTCACGGTTCTGGCCTGGGTCGATGGGCATTAATGATATTGTAATAATATGAAAGCTACCCCAACCACAACTGTGACCAGGACTGGTCCTGGTCATGGTTCTGGTTCGGGTCGCTTGGCAGTACTAATATTATAATAATATGAATGCAACCCCAACCACAACTGTGACCAGGACTGGTCCTGATCACGTCTCTAGTCTGGGGCGATTCGCATTAATATTATGATAATAATATGAATGCAACCCCAACCACAACTGTGACCAGGACTGGTCCTGGTCCTGGTCATGGTTCTGGCTTGGCCGCATTATTCTGAATGCATTCGAATACTGTGACTCCACCTGGACCAGAACCATGACTGGTCACAGTCACAGTTGTGGTTCGAACGCAATATTATTATGATAATATTATTTCCCCCAAACCATGACCAACACTGGTCCAGGTATGGTTCGAGTCGCATTATTAAACATTTATTGAATAATGTGAATCGTGACTGAGACCAATCCTAGTCTGGGTCTGGTTCGGGCATTACTCGAATTATCGAACAATGTGCACCTCAACCAAAACCAACACTGGAACCTTACTGCTCCAAGACGCCTCCAAGACGGCACTGGAGCACCTCAATAGGGCCCTAAGTCGGCCCGAAGAGGCCCCCAAGACGGCTTCCGACGCCGTCCGACGGGCCAGTCACGCCCTGAAACAGGCAAAGAGGCCTCCGAGAAGCCCCCAAGGGCCCCCAGGAGGCCCCCAAGATGCCTCCAAGAGGCTCCCAGGAAGCTCCCAGGATGCCCCAAGAGTGCCTCCCTCCTCTTCCTCCTCCTTTTTGCGTTGACCAAACCTGAACCCTACGAGTGTGGCGTTCTTGAATGAAAAATAGCGTGCGACTCGGGTCAGAGAAATACTTGGCGGGCACCGCGGACAATTAACATATCAAAGGTAAGGCCGAGAATAGCAAGAAGAGTAGGCGCCCGCCAGGTCCTCGAGGTGGGCACTTACCTTAGTAACCAGGTACCACCAATCGATAAGACAAAACCCCCTTTTTAACAAGTAGTGTCTCCTCGGATGGCAAGAAACAGTAAAAATGATACGCGAACGACGCCGTGACAATGGCAGTTCTAAGGTTGCTGCCCATGGTGTAGGTTGACCCCAAACCGTAGGTAAATCCGCCCCATCATCCCCATATACACACCAGAGGCCCACCTATCAATTTTTCAGTGTGTGCCATCTGGTGGCGCAGCATAATAAGCTGCAGTGGGAAAAACAGGAGCAGAGTATGATGCATGTGGTTGCTGGGCCCAGCAGGCAAGACGTGTCAGATGCTGAGCTAGACATGAGGTATGAGATTGAGGACCCACCAATGTGTCGGACAGCGCCGCTGAGCAAAGAAAGGGTGTAAGTCGCATCAGTGGAGAGGCGAGAGGCGCGAAGGTCTGCTGTTTGCTGTGAGGCCAGACACGAAAGTCGGGCGTGTGCGGCTGGTAGTTGTTGCCGGGTAGTAGGCAGCTGGTGCCAGATCTGTTTACACGTGGGCAGATTGCTCACGTGAATAGTGTGGCACCAAAAAATCAGCCAGTGGCACATCAGCCCGCTCGGTGTCCCCCGCCTCCTCTCAACAGTGGACACCCCCATTCGTACCCCTCATCTTCTTCCTCCTCCTCCTCCTGATCTTCCCCGCCATCCTCCCCCAAGTGTTCTCCGAAGGGCTTTCACAACGGCTAGGGGAACACATGGTCCGATAGCTTGGCAGAGCTCTTGCCACAGCGCTCGGCCACATGGGCGATTCCAGAAGGCAGGGGGCGGCGGTGATTCGCCGCAAGCGTCTTCGATAGGGTTGGGGAGCAGCAACATATGATCTGCCGCAGAGGACAGACACGCCAGACTCAGTACGACGAGGGCGACACAGCGCTGCTCTCACCCACTCCACAGGCATCTGCGTTCTCCTGGCTTCAGTTTGTGTCCTCTTGAGCTTTGCTCTCCTTCTGACTGCGAAACTCCTCCACCTTCTCTCTCGCCCTGCCTCCAGATCATCATTTCTATCCTGCTCGTCCTCCTCCTGATTGACATAGTTACCATTCTCTTCCTCATTTCAATCCACCCAACCTGGAATCCGAAGAGGGGGCGCTATCGCCATCAAGCTTACTATCCCAAGGTGTAGCAGACCTTCGCAGCTGAGGAACGTGTCATAATAAAATATTCGATGTTGTTACTCAAAGTGATGGTCCTCGTAATTCTTGCGACCGCCGAAGAAGACATGCATTGAGCTAGTGGTCCTCAGTGGTGCCCTGAAGTTGAGCACTGTAAGGATTTGGCCTCAGTGAAGTGACCACGGCGCGTAGCAAACTTGGTTGGACTATGATTATGTGGCTGACGAAGTTCGAGGAGGGCCAGAGATCCTAGAGCAAATGTTCCGCAACACTTGAAGAGATACATGCAGCATGGCGAGGAGGGGCACGGCAACATGAGAGACGGCGAGAGAAGCCACCGCTACAATTCTATCGGCTGCTGCTGTGGCGAGGGAGCTCTCGGACGGGCTCCCTTGTTCCTCTTGAGAACCAGCTGCTCAGGAAGAGCTATCCGCCGCCGTGGCCCCCTGGCACGTCAACGTGGGGCAGGAGACCGAATGCTGCCCGGCAGGGGTAATCTTCGAAGGGATCCCCCCCCTCGAAGCGGAGTGTCGCGTGCACCGCCGCTTCCCCCCGCCCTCCCGAGCGCTCTGATCATCCCGACGCCCCCCTGGGGCTCTTCGAGGCGTGCAATATGCTATGCTCAATATCTCATCCAAGACAGCTCAGGCAAGATATTCTGACCGCCGAGATGGCCCAAGATGCCTCCAAGACGCCAAGGGTGTTCCCGAGACGGCCCAGGATGACTCCTTGGCGCCAAAGGTGTTCCCAAGACGGCCCAATATGGCTTCAGGGCGGCCCGAGAAAGCGCTTGAAGGGCAATCTATGATCCAGGGCTCCAGGCCCACGGGCCCCCCACCCCCGAGATGGGATGGGTCCCAGCGCTCCACGGGCCCCTCCCCTCCTGATGGGATGGGGGGGGACGACGACGACGACGACGACGACGACGACGGCGACGGCGACGACCACGACGACGACGGCGACGACGACGACGGCGACGACGGCGAAGGCGACGGCGACGGCGACGACGTCGATGACGACGACGACGACGGCGACCACGACGACGACGACGAAAACGACGACGACGACGACGACGACGGCGACGACGCGACCACGACGACGGCGACGACGACGACGACGACGACGACGACGACGGCGACCACGACGACGGCGACGACGACGACGACGGCGACGACGACGACGGCGACGGCACCGGCGGCGACGACGACGAAGACCTCCAGAGCTCTCCTGGAGCACCACAGTACCACGCCACACACGCCACACCCACAGCACCACACCACACCCACGGGGGGGAGAACCATCGCGCGGGGAAAGCTCCCGAACCCTTGCGGGCGGCCTGCGAAGGCGTCGGCGCGGCCCTCGGGGCGGCCTAATCACGTATAGCGCATCGCGCGCGAGGCACGTCACAAAACGCTCGCGCCATATCGCGATGCACGACGCACTGTCTGCAGCACACACCGAGCGCGCAACGCGCGCGTACGCGCACGCACGCGCGTTCGGGGGCGCACGGTCGCGCGATCCACGCACATACTGACAACTTCATTCGCGCTTGCATGCCTGCGATACTCATCCTTATGTATATCCATTGTTTATACAAACTCGACGCGTGATGTTGTTATTTTGCTACATCTTAAGAAACACGATGATGTTATCTTGAAATGCATATATGTTCACACCTTGTTTTATATAGGTCGCAGGCACTCGGCCGTTCGCGGATTATCTAGCAATGCCGCCGCCCATCCAGGCGTTCCCGATTCCTGGTTCCCGGTTCCCGCTCCCGGTTCCCAATTCGTGGCTCCTGGTTCCCAATTCTCGGTTCCTGGTCCCCGGTTCCTGTCAAAATTGCTCCATAGTGGGAGAAGGAAGAGGAGGAGGAGGAGGAGGAGGAGGAGGAGGAGGAGGAGGAGGAGGAGGAGGAGGAGGAGGAGGAGGAGGAGGAGGAGGAGGAGGAGGGAGGAGGAGGAGGAGGAGGAGGAGGAAGGAGGAGGAGGGAGGAGGAGGAGGAGGAAGAGGAGGAGGAGGAGGAGGGGAGGAGGAGGAGGAGGAGGAGGAGGAGGAGGAGGAGGAGGAAAAGGAGAGGCAGAGAAGGAGGGGGAGAAGGAGGGGGAAAAGGGAGGAGGAGGAGGAGGAGGAGGAGGAGGAGGAGGAGGAGGAGGGGAAGGGGGGGGGGTGGGGGAGGCTGAGGCGGAGAGGGGGAGGGGGAATGCGGGGGGGGGAGGAGGAGGAGGGGAAAAAGGAGGAGGAGGAAGAGGAGGAAGAGGAGGAAGGAAAGGAAGGAGGAGGAGGGGGAGGAGGAGGAGGGGGAGGAGGAGGAGGAGGAGGAGCAGGGGGGGAGGCGTGCAGTGGCACGTGGCAATGTCCTTCTCCCTCCCGGCGACAGCTGGCATGCAAAAGGAAAGTAAAAGGCTGTCCTTTTCCATTTCAGTGCTCAGCTGTCTGCGACGCGTGTTGAGCCACAGCGGTGTCGAAAAAAGCGTCTCGATTGAAACTGTTCTTTCCAGTCCAGTACCGCGCAACGTGCGCGCGGGGCCTCTGAATACCTGCTCACCGGGCCCCAAGAGGAAGAAGGTAACAACTTACTCTCGCGAAGGCGTAAAATTGCAAACGCAGGCTCTGGTATTAGTACGCTGGCTAACGGCAACATGAGAGGAGGCTTAATTACGGGATACTGCATTATCTGGGCAAGGTGGCAAGCGGCGGCGGCACAAGCAGGCGACAATAGGCTGGCCTAGCGAACGAGTTCATCTCGTACCAGTAAGTGTTCAGAACGTCCGTGGTCTTCAGAGTGCTATCCTTTGCTCGTGAGCTTTGCTATGGAACTCCATCGCTTTGGCTCGTGCTTCGGAATCCACTGTCCATAATTCAGCGCGTTCATGACATCACACCTGCTGATGCTGCCTTTCGCGAGTCCATCACGCAACAGATCTCTCATATCTATCCATATCAGCTCCGTGATAATACAGCGATGTAGCCATTCCCTGACTCTCATCACTGCGTGCGCTCGGCGTCGTTCCGTGGGTAACTGTACTTCTGTAGCTGCGCATGCCGTGGAGAATGACTCGCTGCCCGTAAATGCCAATCTTCCCGCTGAATCCGCCGCGCCCAGCATATGCCGCAAGGGTGGTCGCTGAACAAGAGCCCGGGTCAATCTCGCGCAAGTCCAGCCAGCGCAATACGCATAGCAACTGCATCTCCAACTGCTCCTGCCTCTGCGCTGCACGTGATCCTGTTCGCTATTGACTGCTTCTTGCTGGTCGTCGCGAACGCATGTAGCTTACATCCTATGCGTGAACCACTGTGCTGACAAAGACCCATAATATCTGCTCTTAGTGCAAGACAATCCGGCTCGTCTGCTCGAAAATCTGAATCCACAAGACATCGCAAAACCGAACTGCCTTCCATCAAGGAATATCTGACTCCAGGATGATGTGCTTGTATCCACTTGAGACTACATACCTGTGCGCGTCGATGTTTCAACTGCTTGGCGTTCCTCTGACATAACCCCTGCGAAAACTCGAATCTCTGGCCGTGATCGAGCAACCCAAGATAGTGCTCCAAGAAGACTGCGCGCCAGAGCGTGCAACTCCGCATTGAGATCGCCATCAGGTCGGCAATCCGAATGCGCTGGCAAGGGCATCAGATGCAATTCCGCGACGCAGCCCTTCTGGTAAATATAAAAAGACTTCGTGTCCCAAGCCTGCTCGCGTTGAGCTCCAAGATACGTGAACGTACTCACGTGATTGCTGTGCTTCCCAACTCCTTTCTCCAACGCCGCCCAGACCCTCTCCTGCAGTCGTCGTCGATGATCCTTTCAAATCGTCAAAGTGTCTACAAACCGATGAAATACACTTGCCTTGACGAGCGTGCCACGCGCGCAGCTCGTTGTCCGACCTGCTGGGGATATGATGCGTCGCGCTCATGACTTGTGCCAACTTCAAGGTGGGCAATCAAGGCGCATCCGTCAATCCCCATATAGGTCGAAGAATCCGCAGGCAATTCTTCCCCGTGATCGTAGTTATCCCAGCCTTTGAACGCCCTCAAAACTGCTGCGGTCTTGGCGTCGACAATTAGCTGCGCGTGTCCAATCAAACCATCCGTCGTCGTCTGGTTGATCTCGTCGAGCGTCAAACCTCCTGAGATATCCACTGCCCGCAAATCATTCTCGTTTGGACGCGCATGACTGTTCACCGCTCGCGTGCTGTACCGGGGCGCTGCCCCACTGAAGACCCCCCCTTGTGACTGTCTATCTTTGAATCCTCCCAGTGTCCATATGCATTTCACCTCGCGCTGCTCCTTGCCGTCGACGACAGTGATCTTCCATCCGGAAACCCAAGCGCCGCCCACGAGGTTGGCCGTGTCCGGCTTGAGCATGACACCCGCGCTCTCGAGCTCCAACCACTGCTGCAACTCTCGCTTCGTGGAATTCATGACCCTGTCGTGATTGCGCCGCTGATCGCCTGCGCAAAAGCCGCGAAGATCTCGCTTGATAACTTGATTACTGAGCTCCGGTTTGGACAGGAAGCAGACCAGCTCATAGCCTTCAGGAACACGTTACGTCGCCCTAGACTCCAAATTTGCCAAAACCAAGGTAACGCAAACTCAGCCACATATTCTTCACGCTCAAAATGGAACTCCATGCCATTCGGCAAATATGCCAAGTCTTGCCATGTCTGCCGCGCTGGCGCCTCGAAGTATTCAAAACCTGCCTGGGTGAAATCATCATTATTGCCGCTGCCTCCAAGTAGAGGCTCTGGCTTCCTGCTCGTAGCATGCGCTCTGAACTCATCCATCGCGGAAAGTAGCGTGATCTCGTTGCCGCGCAAATCGTAATGCAGGTCGTCCGCGTTCGCACTGCTATCCGAACCTGACGCTGCCTGCTCCTGTGCTGGCGTCGGTGTCGCAGGCGCCGCGGTAGACGCTGATGCTGGAGCGCCCGCTGATGAGCTGATTAGGTGGAGGATCAAGAACAGGTCCTTCATCTCGATCGTCTGCTGGATCTGTGCGTTGACGCGTGGCTGTGGGTGCTGCGCCTCCTGAGGGTCGTTGTTGTCGTAGTCCGTCGTGTGGAACTTGTGCGTTCGGTCGTCGTCGTGATCGCCTTCATGTTTCAGCTTTCGTGCCGGTGGTCGGTCGTCGCCCTCCTCTGGTGGAGGTGCTGCCGGTGGTACTTCTGGTGCTCGTTGCTGTTGAAATGGTGGTGGTGGTGCTGGATTAATTTCCATGTCCGCTGGACCTTCCACTCGATCACCATCGTCGCCATGGCCGCGTGGTCGGAAGAACAACTGCACGCTGGATGCCTTCCACCAGCGAGCTTGAGGCCGTCCGTCTTCGCACAGAATTCGTCTCGAATCCACGCGCGTGCTGCCAAACTGCACTGTACTAGCGAACAAAAGAGTGCTTATACCACCATATCACGTCTGAGCTTGGTATCTCTGGTAGCTGTTGCAGGCGATGAACGCCGCAACCGATCCGCGCTCCAAGACAGTGTCGCATGCCACCGAGAAGTGCCAAATGAACGATTGCACTCCGCAGCTCGGGAACCTGAACGGCGCTGCGAGTAAGTCCCCACTGTCCTGCTGCAGAAACACACCATCCACAACGTAATGCTGCCCGTGAACAAGAGTCTGCAAACTTAGTTACCTGTGTCATGACTGCGCTGATGCCCGCGATGCTGGTCTCCTGGCTGCTGGCAGAGCGCAGAAACTCCATGGACATGGCCCGTCTAACGTCCGCGATTCGTACCGACGTGGGTCGCCCTTGCCACTTGCAATAAAGCCGTCTCCTAAATCCGAAAAGTCTGTTACTCTGCAAGGTCCACGCCGACAGGAAAACCTTTCTTTTCCGTCTTCTGGAGGATATCCACAAACTCGCTGACTTGTGGCTCAAGGTCTTGCCCAGATGAACGTTTCTGTGGCTCCAGTGCCCTCTGTGCTCCGGCCGCTGCTGTAGCTTCCACCATCGCCGTCTTCGCCACCTCTCGTGCACGATGGGCGTGCCTGGTCAAACCTGGTAGTCCTTCCACGTCTTCCCGAAGGGGTGCCGCGCTCACCTGATCCAAATCAAGCAGCCGCGCCGGCTGAATATTGGCATGGAGAGAAGCCACCCACATTCAATAACTGATTGTGTGCCATCAACACCTCAGCCACGATGTACTCGTCTGGAAAAGCCATATCCAACTCTTCTGCGCGTGACTTAGTGCGTCTGGTAGAATTGCGAACAATCTCTTGATGACGTTCAACAATAGCTGCCTTCGATCCAACTGGCTTCGCTCGTCTCTGAATATGGCGTTGGTCGCAATCAATCCGTGCTTCATCTGACTCCAGAGCTCCTTCCTGGTCTGCAATGAGATGCTGCGGTGGCCCATGCATGGACACCCGAGACACATGAATAACCTTCCAGACGTCCGGGGGCTCCATGCTCTCTGTGGCGCCACCGCCAGAGATCCTCAAACACTCGTCGATCAGGTGAACTATCGCGAGCTCGCATGCGACCAGAGTATCGATTTGACTATATTCGTTAAACGTGAATGATAACCTTAAAGTGGGCATGTCTTCGGCGCCAGTCTCTGCCTTTGCCTGCGTGCCTTGCAGGTGTCCACAATGTCGCGTGCCATCTTGCTGCAGCATTCTGTAACATCCTGCTCATATCGCGCGCCTGTGCATGCCACCATCTGATATGCAAAATTCACGAGAGTCCGACGTGCCAAATTCACGTCCGCTGACTTGAACTGTTGCAATTCCCATCCCAAATCGTCAGGTGACCATGTTCTCATATCTGTCATTGCGGGAAGCCCGCCACCTTCATTCTGAGCTCTTCCAGAACGGAATCGCTGCATTTCTCCACCGCTGGCTTCGCCGCGCTATCTGGGTGCATCGGCTAGCCGAAGTCACCCTTGATATGCCGGCGGCGGTGGGGGCTCTTCCAGCGGCGGAGGAAGCGGTAGTTCAAATCCAGGATCAGGGTCCACGTGGTTGGGCGCGGCTGGTTCGTCCTGTAGGCGTTCCCGAAGATCTCGAGGTAACTTCGTGGCCCTTCGTCTCCCTGCTGCTCTCATTGCTGCTCCCCCCCCACTCGCAATCAATGCCATGCGCGTGTCCATCGCGATCACGAGGCTTGAGCAACTCACAGTATGGACAGGCCCATTCACGTGGTGCTATCAAAGATCGCAAACATGAGCTCGGATCTCTCGCGTGCCAGGGATCACGCATATATCGATTAGATCTGCAAGCAGACCACTTGACCCAGGTGGCCGAGGTACTGCTGCCTTCAGTCGTGCCCTGGATGCCGTAACCTGGCCTCGCCAAGCCGTTATCCCGCTTGGCGGGGTAACCGTGACTGTCGATTCTGGCGCGTCAACTGCTGCAAGAGGTGCCAGCGCTAGCGGAAAAGATGAAGGGGCCGCTGCTGCGGCGGCGGCGCTGGCTGCAGGTCCACGTCGTCGCTTCGATTGAGCTGCTGCCGCAACTCCCGTCACTTGCTCATCTTCGCTTCCTTCATCATCTGCTGGGGGGGATATCTGATGTAGCCGAAGATGTCGTAGCGGATCACGAACGCCTGTCGCTACTAGCTTGGCCAACTCCCAAGTCCACAATCTTGCGCCGTGAGATCGACAGCAGAATATCGTAGCGCGATGATGTCGTCGGTTGCACTTGAGGTTCAGGAACGGCCTGACCAATAGATAGCGCGACGCCCAAAACTCCGTAGACTTCAGCAAATGAGGAAAAGGTGGTAGATGTTCGCGAAAGTTCGTCTCGCATTGGTGAACAATGCACCAGTGAAGCTGCGCATGATTTCGCATGTAATCCCATTCTGCCATGTGATGCATCTGCGTGGTCTGCGGGTGTCCTGACATAAAATGCCTCTGACGCCTCAGCTGGTGTTGCTTGCAAGCTTAGCCAGAGGTACTGAAATTCGCGAGTAGCTTCCAGGTCTCCGGGTTCGTGCACTGTTTAGCGTCTGCCAACCAGCCAATCCAATGCAATATGCACTCGGAATGGTGATCCTGACTTTGTTTGATCTACGATGCGGCCATAATGCTGCTTCCTGTGCCGGGTCCAACAAGTTAATGCCGATTAGAATGTCGAAATGAAGGCCGACCTTGGTCTCGTGAGAGCGATGCCTCAAACTCTGCGATGTCCACGCGCTGCCTCCACAAATCTCCACAGCGTCGATGCATTGGTCGCTGGCGTCGGTGCTCTGTTGCGATGGGAACGACCAGTCTGCCATAAAACTGCTGAACGCATCGCACTTGAACTTCTTGGACGTGCGCGCGCAGGTCTTGTCGCCGGTAGCTGAACCGCCCAAGCCGCGCAGGGGGGGAACCAGCAATGAAGGGGTGGTCTGCTCTGGCTCGTCATCCATAATCCGATCCATTTCGCCGCGGGCATCGGCGCTCGCTCGGTCAAGTGCCCGCGCGGCCTGCTCGGGGCTAGAACCGTCGATCCCGCAGGCGTCGAAGTGCTGCTCCGCCTTGAATTTCTGCTTAGTGCTTGGCTTAGCGCGCGAGGGATCGATTGCTTGAGACTTCCGATATCGTTCGCGCTCTTTGGCTCGCGCTGCCGCGTCGATAGGGCGCGCCGTGGAATCTTCGTCGACGACGTCGAACGCAACGCCGTCGAGCCATTGAGGACCCCCCCGGGGCTATCATTAGCACAGCGCCGCGATTACATAATAGGGGGGGGGGGGTCGCCGAATGGCATGATTAGCGCCGCGCAAATGGAACGAAAATGAATCGCTCCTGCGCCCCAGCTCGGGTGGCAGCCCAATTGGAGTTGGAGTGGGAATCATAGTGGCATGCGAATGGTAACAATAAGAATGATAAGAGTAAGAATAACTAATAAAAAAACAAGAAGAGTAATATGAAAAAGGATAAGAGCGGGAATGCGAATGCGCATGATAATCCACATCATAATCCGACGAAGAATAGCAATACCAATCCTAAGAACAAGAAAAATAATAAGAACACGAAAATTAATAACAAAATAACTCGGACTAAGCATAATAATCATCAGAATGCTAGCAAGAGAAATAATAAACATAAAAAAGATGATAATCATCAGAAACAGACTCATAATAATAATCAGAATAAACATAATAAGAATAATCAGAATTCGAATAGCACTCTGACTGCGAATAACAATAAGAATACGGATAGGAATTGCAGATTTTTCTCGTTCTCTTCATAATCCGTATCCGATGCGATTTGCATTGCCACCCCTGTTGAACATTGTTTTTCCCCCGGCCGTCGCGCGGGGCAGCGCGCCCAGGGCGTCGCCCCCGCCGCGGGCGGCGCGTCGTCTGAGCGCCGCGCACGCGCAAAATAATTAGGACAGCTTGTCCAAGAAGACAAGACATACAATGCGACGAAAAATGATGAAAATAATGCAAATAAGAAGAAGACGAATGAAACGAATAATAATTATAATACGAATGAGAGGAAGGATAATACTCTGAGTAAACATGCGAAAACAGACGGGCCCTCCCGCTTCTTTCCCCCCTCCCTCCTTTTTCTCGTCTTCTGCATCATCCTTGTCCTATGCGATTCTAATTGCCGCCCCGCTTGAAAAATCGCCTTTTTCCCCGGCCGTCGCGCGGGGGCGGCGCGCGCCCGAAGGCGGCGCGCGCGGCGCGTTATCTTAGCGCCCGCGCCGCCGATATTATTCGCCCCCATCGCTGGCGCGGGCGGCCCCTTCTCAAAGCTGCGCGCTCCCTTGCGTGGGACTGAGTGTTGTTGTTGTCGGTGTTGGCGGTTTGTTGGCGTTTTTTTTTTTTTTTTTTTTTTTTTTTTTTTTTTTTTTTTTTTTTTTTTTTTTTTTTTTTTTTTTTTTTTGTTGTTTTTTTGTGTGTGTGTGTGCGTGTTATACATGCATATGTATACATATATATATATATATATACAGAGAGAGAGGGAGAGAGGGAGAGAGAGAGAGAGAGAGAGAGAGAGAGAGAGAGAGGGAGAGAGAGAGAGAGAGAGAGAGAGAGAGAAGGGAACGCTGTGCGGGCTGGTTTTCGCAGCCCGCACATTATCAAAACTGAACGCTTCACCGAGGCGAAACTATCACTTTGTATAGAAACCTATCAAAACACTGTGTTTTGCTACTTTTTGCAAAGCGCACGGCAGTAAAAGCAACAACGTAAAACAAACACACCCAAGCAAGCATTTTAAAGAAAATCGCAGAACGCATTAAACAACAATTTATAAGTATTGCGTTTTTGCCACTATTCTGCGGTTCCAAACAGAAAACCAATTATTGTCATTAAAAACAGAAGAACAAAACGCAAAAAGTATTCTTTCACATATTTCCTGGTTTAGCATTTCCATTAGGAAATACTATATAAGTCATACTTAGAGAAACGATAAGGAAACGCATCCTCTTCAGACTCCTAACGTTTGAAACAGAAAAATACATATTTCCACTAAAAAAAGAATATCAAGACAAACATAATAGTTTTTGTTTAAGGATCTTCTTGTTTGCCATTTTCATTAGGAGGTGCTATATAATTCGCACTTAGGGAACCGATAGCGAAACGCGTTTTTACCATAATTCTAACGTTTGAAACAGAAAGCCACATACTTTCATTAAAAACAGAAGGTCGACTAAATAATAAGATTTTTGACCATTTTTCTTGTTTGCCATTTCCATTAGGAAATGAATGCTATATATCGCAAATTCTAAGAATCTGAGGGTTGGCGGAATAACATCAGCTGTCTGCATATAAGATCCGTCACATAAGTGCAATCTCTTTTCTACACAGCGCTTTATCCATGCATCAGCAAAGTCCCAAGTGCATAAGTCAAATTGCGTGACAACAATATCATATATGATGCAATCGTAATCTACTCAATCCTCTGCTTTTTGGTTAGCCGCCTTTCTGGCTTAACCAATTCTTCCCTTTTCAATGAACGATAACACAAGCTTGGCTGTTTCATCATATTCAAGAGAAAAATAAAATTGACGACTTGGCACGTCCAGACTTCATATTCGATTGGTTCCATATGCGGCAGCTCTTCCTTTACCTTTTTTATATATAGCTGTTTATAAGTGAGCCCAGCATATTGACACATCTTTTCCATCCGTCTGACATTTGGCCCTGCTGAATCGTATAGCATTTCGTCCGGCACGTCAATCTCGGCATCATATGCAATAAATATTCAACGAAGAATATGCACTGCCCTGAATGCTCCAATGCCTGTCACCTTTGCAAGTCTAACAGACTGGCGATCGCGCGCAAGCGCCTCTGAAAAGCATTCCCTGTACGCGGACTGCAGCGCAGAGAAGCGCGCGCATGGACGTGGCAAGCTCCGCGGCCATCTGCGTAGGAAGCGACCTGTACGACTCTGAGAGCCACTCAATCCGCGCCATCGCCAGCGGCGGTTGCCGCAGGCGGCGCTGCATCGATCTCCCCTTGGTCCTCGAGCGCCGCGCCTACGACCTCGTCGAGGTTGAGATCCTCGTCGCGGCTGTCGCCGTTGAAAGTCTTCATCAGCTTGTTCGGGCTCTGGCTGGAATCGGTAATGTTGATTGGAGAGCCAGTGCGAGGGGCAAGGCGCTTGCCCCAGCGTCCGCGAACCCTCGGATAATCTTCCTTCTCCTCCTCGACCGCGACGCCTCCCGCCCCCCGGCCCTGCCGCTCTCCTGTGCCGAGAGGGATCGCCTCAGCACTCTGGCGCATGACCTGCTCCAACTGCTCCTGCTCGAGCTGCTCCGCGGCCGCCTCCGTCGGCTGCGCCCCCGCGGAGCCGCTGCTGGCCAGCATGTTCTCAAGCTGGTGAGTGGTCGGCCTGCTCTCCACGACGGTGGCCTTGTTCTGGTAGAGACCAGCGGACCCGCGCGACGCGTTCACGATGCTGCGAGTCATGGTGGTCTTGATCGGCGGAGGCGTCTGGCCTGCCATGCAGACCTTCAGGTACGCCATGGACCGCGCCATCTTCTCGTCGTAGTCGTCAGGAGCGGGAATGTTGCCGTTCTCGAGGAAGTTTCCGTAGTGCTCCTTGCACTCATCGGTCAGAATGTCTGGCTTGCCCTCAATCTGGTGCGCAATGAACGGAACTGGCGTTTCCTCGATACTAGCAGGTCTGGCGAACACGCCCCTCTTATCAAACAGCACAAGATTGCTCCGTTTAAAGAGTGCCATCAAGTTCTTCTTGGAGAGGTTCGCGTTGAACGATGGGCGCACCGCCTCGTAGAACTGCTTGGCCGTGGCAACGGGCGATGTCACTGCGAGCTCGGCATCCGTCGGCAGGGCGCTCTCGTCGTAGGCGTTGTTCGCAGTGATGCGGGCACTCTGTCCTACGAAGCAGGTCGTAGTATATTTTTCAACCGTGCGGGCCTCCCTCTCGGTGTTGTCGTGGAACGCCTTGAGCTTGGCCTGGTCCTGCTGCTCCAGATCGCCATCGTCGAAGACCTCCGTTACCTCGCGCTTGCCCACTTCGTGCCGGGGATGTTCGAACGAGTTGCAGAGGCGAAATCCAGGCTCCTCGTCAATGTTATCGTTCTCGATGTGCCACATGGAGAACAGCATGGCCAGAACCTTTGCCATCGGGCTCTTCCCGAAGGCAGACTCGCCAAGGAAAATGAATGACTTCCTCCGCCAGGAGCCCAAGATCGGCGCCAGGACGCACATCAAGAACCACCCCCTGATGTCCCAGAGCGCGAGATGCTTGAACGTCTGCTTGCGGGCGGCAGCCGCGGATTTCCCGTGGTTGAGGCACGAGCGCTCCACGAGGGACTTCGGCCAGCCGTAGATCGGCGACTCGGGGTCGTCGCAGGCAATCTCCGCGAACTCCAGGGCCGCGTTGTCCATGTTGCTCTTCGGCCCGTGCTCCTTGATGTATTCGAAGCCTTTCGGGAGTTGCTAAAAGTATCCCTGGCCCGAGGTGCCCGCAGCTTTTCAAGCCATTTTGGACCCCCTGGGGCCCTCCGGGCCTCGTGAGGAGTGCTCTGGAGGCCGCGAGGGTCTCCCAGGAAATCCTAGGAAAACCTCAGGCCAGGGACGCCATTGGCAACACTCGAGCCTCTGCGTTTCGAGTCCACATCCGTGGGCCGCTTCGGAGCGCTCGAGTCCACCACGGCGAAGTATCTCACCTGGAAGCCTGGCAACCGTTCAAGTTGATATTGCAGTGCTCTGGATCCATCTCTGAAGTGCTTGCCGTAGTCCACCTTGTACATCGACCCGTGGCGCATCTGAAATGCGTCGATGTACTTAATATTGTTGTCCTTCCCCATCGTGAACAGCTTGAGCAGGCTGCGCGTGTTGTCAAGATTCTTCGTGATGAACGTTTGCGTCGTGAACGGCAGAATGCTCTTGTTGGCGGGCTTCAGATTGTCAGGGTAGTTCTCGTAGTAGTTGGACATGGCAATCCCCTCCAGCTCCTTCAACTTTGCCATCCTCTGCTCAGGCTGGTCCTGCTCTACGCGCGGGCGTGGGCCCTCGTAGGGGTGCACGAAGTCTATCCACTGGGCGAGCTTGGTCGAACCTTCAGCGGGGGCCATCGGAAGGTTGCCCAGCCACGTCTGGTCTGGCCCGACGTCCTTAGGCATGAGGTTCTTCACGATCGGCTGGGACAAGAGCGGGCCGCGCTTCTTACACCACGCGAAATGGTTAAGAAATCATGGGTTAAGAAATTCATAGTCTCAGAACTTGAATAAAAACCCAGAACTTCTATTAAAAATCTTGGGATTTACATTGACACATTAAGAATAAACAAGACTCTGGACGAAAACTTAGGTTTTCTTAAGCATCGCCTAAGGTGTATCCTTCGCACGCGCGATCGCCTCCTCCAAAGTAATGCCGCGATCATCTGGCACCGAGAAGAACCGCGCGAAGCTGTCGGCTCTGGAGTTGTGAGCACTGGCCATGATCGGGAGTTGTGATCACTGGCCGCGCAAAACTTTCAGCTTGAGAAAAAAACTCACGGAAAAGGCGCAGGTGGTGATCACTCGAATGGCTTGCGCGGGGGGAGGAGAGGGGGGGATAGTAAATGCTCTCTAGGACCTGACGCAATGGGCCAACTGAAATAACTAACCTCAGCTCTGCATCAAAATGATTTCTTTGGGGAACTTGAAAAAAACAAAAAACCAAAGGGAAACCAAAAAAATCCCTGGGGGGGGGGCTGGAAACATTTCTTATTTGTGTTTTGTTTGCTTTCTTGTTTCCCTTAAGTTTTTTTTTTGGTTTTTCATTTCCAAAAAAAATACAATGTGTTTTGGTTTCCCATTTCAAAAGCCAACAAAAGCATTTTTTTTTTTTTTTTTTTTTAAAAAAAAATCCAGGAACCAACAAAAAACATTGTGTTTTTGTGTTTCACCTCAGAACCAAAAATAAACAAAAGGAAAACCAAACAACAAAAACAAACACAATCCCTGGAGCAGTCTTTCCCCACAAACTTCTGCCGGATTGTTTTGCTGGTTGCCCCTATGTTTTTTTTTTTTGGTTTTTCATTTCAAAAACTAAAAAACACAAGGTTTTTTGGTTTTTTCATTGCAGAAGCCAAAAAAACATGTTTTTTGTTTGGGGGTTCCTTCCGACAGCCCAAAAAGCACTGTGTTTTTTGTCTTCCCTTCCGGAAGCCAAAAAAACATTTTTTAACCAAAAAAATTGATCTCAGAACCAAAAAACCTAAGGACAACAAAAAAATAACCCCTCAACAGATTTCCCCAGGACCCCCCCAGGGATTTTTTTCTCCCAGCTCAGAACTTGAAAAAACCCAAGGAAAACAAGAAACAAGCAAAACCAAACAAATGTCAGATTTCCCCAGGACCCCCCCAGGGATTTTTTTCTCCCAGCTCAGAACTTGAAAAAACCCAAGGAAAACAAGAAACAAGCAAAACCAAACAAATGTCTGTGAAGATTTCCCCCAGGATCTCCCCAGGGATTGTTTTTTTTTTTTTTTTTTTTTTTTTTGTTTTTTTTTTGTTTTTTTTGTTTTTTTGGTTTTCCTGGTGTTGTTTTAGTTTTCGCATTCAGGCTTGCAGAATTCCATGCGCGAGCTCTGGGGATCTGTTTGCGTGCCGCGAGTTTCTTATTGTTTCCCGCGCGCTTTACCGAAGACCTCTCCCGCCTCATCCCACCGAGGGTTCTCTGAGAACGTCTTGCTGGATTCAAGTCCAAAGGCATCGCGGACGGCCCCGCTGATCTCCGAAAACCAGCCCGCACAGGGTTCCTTTCTGTATATATATATATATACATATACATATAAATATATGCTGATGTTGATGTTGGCGTTGCTGTTATTGGCCTTGTTGTTCTAGATGTGAATATTATCGCTGGCATTCTCGTCGTCGTTCGCGTCGGCGCCGTGCCGCGAGGGAGTCTTGGGGGGGGGGGCAGGAGGGGGATGTGTTTTGTTGAGCTGGGCCAAGGCCTATTGACTGAGGCCTTGGCCCTCGGCTAGATCCGCAATGGCGAATGAAAGCCAAAAGGGCTACGGGAGGGGGGGGGGGGGGCCTCTGAAGAGGAAGAATAAGAGGAGGAGGACCCCTGAGAAGGACGAAGAGGAAGAGGAATAGGGCCCCTGCTCGGAAGGCCGAGCGCTAGAAAGACGCGCGGCCACTCCTTTCTCGCCCAGACCGACGACTTGACGCAGACTCGTCTGTGCCCAGAGCAATGTCTGAGGATGTCTCAGGCGAGGAGCTTGTTTCAGAACCGCAAGGAGACCATATTGCGAGAGTGCCTCAGGTGGTTTGCTAGCATCGGCGAGCAGACTCGTCTGCGCCCACGCGGAAAGGCGCGAGGTGCCAGGGCGACGCTTCTGGGGTGCCGGGCGCGTTGCACTTTTGCCGGAGAGGGGGGGGGGTTCTTGATTGCTTGGCGCGGTTAACTTTCTTGTCGCCGCCGTTGCCCGTCGTCGCCGGAGGGGGGCGCGCTGGCGCCGATGCGTCCGCAGGTGAGGTGACGCCTTGCTCTCGTGATGGCTTGTGCTCTGTCTTGAACAATAGGTCAAGGAGGCTCGCGGCTGCTGCCGGCGTCGACGACGCCCGGAGCTCCCAAGTCGGAGTGGGCCTCCAGGCAGATGGTCGAAGCGCGGCTGCCATCCTGTAGCCGCGCCGGTAGTCTTCAAGCCGCCGCGATGGCGCTGCCCCCCAATGAAGTCGCTGAGATGGCGCTGCGTCAATGCTGCCTGCGCGCGCTCGTTCGCCTCCGGAAGTGCCGCCGGTCGTGGAGAAATCTGCTGTTCGCTGATCTGGCTGATGAATTCAAGTCGCCGTCGGTGCGTTGTCGTAAACTGTCCTGTCGTAGGCGGCCCAGGTGGACATGCCCACGACAAGACTGGTCGGTGTTGATGAAACATAGCTTGCACGTGATTACCACGGTTCGCCGTCGCACGCCGCGAACTGAGACTGTAAAGCTAGACCATGAATCGTTGACTACGCGCGTGACACCTTTGGCCGTCAATCTCATCCATGACCCAAGCTGCGGGTAGCGTGCTGTCGTGCAAAGAAGGAGGTCGAGGTAGAGAGAAGGTCGGGATGTTGCCGTGCGTCGATTTGTTAGCGGCTTGCTCCAAGCCGCCATCCCGCTCGGTGGGATAAACGCCCTGCTGGAAAGCCTCGGCGGGGCGCGCCGCCGAGTCGCCGACTCCCTGGCATGAGCCGCTGCCCGCAGCACCGTCCTTCAGCCGCTGAAGGGCGCCGCTGAAGTTCAGCGGTGACGATGTAGTCTGGAAGCCGTGCTTCGCATCGGGGTCGCGCTCGCTCATGCTCTCCGTCGTGCACTGCGGAGCTGTCCAGGACTTCGTCTTCGCGTGCTTCTCGAACTCCGCGCCAGGCACCAGCGGGCGCCCGCTCATGCTGCTGTCGATCTTCAGGGTGGAGGTGCCGCGGGGCGCGTTCACGCGCGCGCCCACGTCCGCAAGGGTGCATCTCGTCGTTGACCCGATCGGCAACTGGCCGCTGATACCGCGCAGACTTACTTGATTCCCCACAATGCCGGCACAGCCAAGGACTCTTCCTCAGTGCCAACAACTGGTGCCGCGTAGGTCGCACTGCTCTTCGCATCGTTCGCGATAGCCTGCAACGGAACTGCGATTTCCCACTCGACGAGCTGACTCTGCTTACCAACTTCAGGACCATCGATGGGTTTAGAGAGCTTCTTCCACTTCACCTGGTCCAACGAGCCTCGCTCGCTCAGGATGCCAAGAATGCGCTCGATGCAAAGATTGCCGACCAGGTCGTCATGCGCGCCGGCGTCCAAAAGAAGACCCTCTCATCCTTCGCCTGGTAGTTGAATCTTCAGAAGGTCTGCCCACGGTTCAGGTTGCCGCGTAGCAAGTGCCGCCGCTGTCCGTCTCCAGGCCAAGGTCCCACCAGGGAGAGAAAAGTGCTGATTTCTGTTCACCACCGCCGGATGTCTGATCCAATGCACGCAACTGCTGCACAATATAGCTGCGATGATGCTATGCTGCCATTGCCGCCGGGGGCTGACGTGGGCTATAGTTCCTCGCCCTCAGGTCCTGCTACTGTCGATCTTGGCGCGTGCCATTGTCCGCCGAAATGCCCCTGGCTTCTGGAACCATCCGAGCCCATTCTACATTCGGAGTGCAAGCAACTGGCCCCGCACGCGGTTCGGCATCTTCATGGTCGCGCCCCGCATGAGAGAAGTGGTGATGCATCATATGAGTATGTTCAAGGGCCAACGCATTATCGCGTTCTGCAGGAGTCGCCGCCGCACCTGCTGTCTGATGAGTGCGACAATGAAGCTTTGGACAATTTTGTCGGATATGTCACTTCCACACTCGCGGCGCTTCATTATCTCGCTGGTGACGGGGTCCTACCTGTTCTCGTTAATATGCTGAAAGCCTTTTGAACTGCCTGTTCCGACTTTGAAAAGCGTCGGATCTGCCGCCTCCATCTTGAGGTGTCTCGGCTTGCCAAACTGCCTCTTGTGACCGCCGCGCTGTCCCTTGCCGCGCTAAACTCGCCCTCCATAGTACCATTTGTTGAATGTGCGAAACTTTGCCGCCCCCTTCGCGTAAGCCCTGTAACGCTTCTTGAGGTTGAGGTACGCCCCGAAGGAATCAGTCGTGATATTTGTGCGATTCGCGGAAACTCCAGGGGGTAGCAAGCTCGATGCGCATGTCTCGGTCGCCTCGTCGGTGTACTCGGGACAATATTGAAACTCATCTTCTGACTCTGTATCACTATCACCGGAGAAATCTTCATAAACATACACACCGTCGCCACACTGTTGATTTCCATCCGTCTGAAATATCGGCGTTTGCTGCGGCATGGCTGCTGGCGCAGCTGCCATGCCTCCATCGCCCACTGCTGACATCGCCAGAGGTCCCACATCACCGAAGCAACTCAAATGGCTTTGGTGTCCAGGGTGTAGTGCATTCTGCAATGCGCCATGAAGATGATGCTCCAGGATTTGCGCCTGCTGTCGTATGCGCCGAATGAGTAGATTTAGTTGATCTTCCGTCGTCGGTATCTGACCAGTAGGAGCAGTAAAAGTTGGGACCACATTGCCAGCGCAACCTTCAGTGCTCGAA
>CAUYUJ010015471.1:884471-944471 GCA_963575745.1 Prorocentrum cordatum | reverse complement strand
GGCCAGGTCAGTGGCGACGCGAACCCGCTCATCCAGCAGCGGCTTCCACTCGCCCTTGGCGTTGGCGAAGAATTGGTGGGCAGCGTGCTGCTTCAGCTCGCTGGGGCGGCAAGTCCTCTGCGATCCGCTGCGCAAGGAAGCCGGGGGATATCAGGTTCGAGCCATCGCATTGCATGCGCGGCATCGGTAAACCTATACCCCGCCCTGATCGCAGACATGAAGATCATGGTCTTGCTGTCTTGCTGTCGTCTAACTACAAACCCAGAAGGTTTGAGGGCCGCATCTGGCGCTAGCTCCTCGTCTCTTCCCCACTTGTGGCGCGTGACCACCTGTTGGCATACACATGCCGCGCGCTGCAGAACCTTGCGGTGTTCGCATAGAGCAGCATTGATAGACTCACCCAACGTAGTGGATACCACGCGGTGAGCTGCACCGAACATAGCAAACAAATCGGCCCAGCTGTTGCCCAGCCAATCCGCAACACCTTCGTAGTCCTGCTCCAGAGTGTCCTGCGCCGCCCTGCGGGGCGGGGTCCACTTGACCGTGGGGGAGGTAGCTTGCGCGATTCCGACGCCGGAAAGATATCGCGCCACACTCGAGCGTGCTTGGCTCTCCCCCGAGCAAAAGAAGGGGCCCATGTTTCACCCTCGTCCACGAGGGACTTGAGGTCGGAGATAAAGAGGGCGTGGTTCACGTTCGACTCCATGCCCACCTTAATGGCGTAGCGTTCAGCCTTCCCTACTGTCTGCAACAAAGACGGTAACGGCCCATACTTCGCCCGTTTAGGCATAAGGGTGGTGGCATCCAACTGGGCGGTAGACCATCCGCATCTCCTTATCTCTGGGGTGTTGGATCCATACCCTGATCCATCCGCGTACGAGATGGCCCCCAGTCTCCTTGCGCACCACCCCACTCGAACACCTGTCAGCCAATGGAAGCCACCTAAGGTATCCCAGCATGCTCCTCAGGCATGACAAACACCATGTAGTGATGTTCGTCCGAAGGCCCCCCTGTGGAGCTCAGCATGTGGTGCGTCCTGGAACTCATCGCCGCTGTCTGCATCAGGTTGGGAGTGAAACATGTCCTGGGTATACTCCTCCTCTCCTCCGCCAGCAGCAGGGACAAATCCTCGTCGGATTCACCACAAACCCGCGCGTTGCCATGCGCGCCTGCTCGTTTGCACGTACAGGCGCCACGTACAGGCACCTGTTCAGGATCACGGTCCGTGCCTTCCTCATGGTGCGGTGGATCACCACCAGCGCCGCGAGACTGGCTCACGGTCGCGTCTGCCCGCACATGATCCACAGGGGTGTCATTGTGCGCGGGGTTGCTGCCTGGGGCATCCCCCAGCACCTGTGCCTCGTCATAGAGGCCTGGGCATTGAAGAGCACGTGTCCCCAGCATTGATGCTGCGCCAGCGCATCGCCACAGGGCTGACATGGGCGCATACTGCGCTGTAGCTTCATGTCTCGCCTGGGCAGACTAGGGAACTTGTCTGCCCAGTGCGTCTGTAAGGCACCCAGCCATTGGACGTTGCGCGCGCCCGCCGCTGCATATCTAAGCCCCCGATGCCTTGCAACTGTACCTTCATGGGTGTACATGTGTCGCTGTAGACGCTCGCGTTGCTATCGTTGGCACCCCGCCACTAGGTGATGTCGTGGATCCGCAGGGCAGGTGCGGTAGAGGTCGAACTGCCGGCCCAGATCATCTCGTGCGAGATGTGGTGCCACGAGGCCATCCAAGCCTTCGCAATGGTAGTACCGTGGCAGCTAACGGGCCACGTGCCTATGCAAAACAGGCGTCGTCGTCGAACTTTGCGTCAAACACCTCCCATGCCCGCCTCGGCCGGCTAGGACTGACGTGGCATCCCAGATCTCTTCAGTATACCGAACAACCAGGTCCAAGGTAGCACCATAAGCGGGGTCGCACTCTGGACTCCTGTGTGATATGAGACACGCCGTGACCCCAGCGCCTGAGGTTCCAGGCGCGCCGTTGAGCACCGCAGCTGCATGTCGTAGGTGTCGAAGCGTGGCGTCGGTGACCCCCAACACCCCAGCACCATGGGCGACTGAAGGCATTGCCCCCGCGCGCCAAAGTCCAGCGGCTTTGCGGCCGACCACTGCACGCAACATTATGTAGCGGTGAGCTCGAGAGCGAAGATTCTTGAGCCTCGTCTTCTCGATCCTCCGTTGCACCCGTGGCCCATGATGCTCGTGGCCCAAATTCCGCATATGGCGCGCATTGGGCAGCTCGAGTATTCCCCGCCCTCGAAGTTGATCAAGAAGGCGGCGAGCACGAGCAAAGCCAACTACCACTGCCGACTTCTGCAGTTGCAGCAAGATGCCTAACTGCGCAGCATCCTTTGCGAATGTGCTCGCAACCCCGGCCAACTGCGTAAGATCATGCCAACTCGCCGAAACCAACTGCAGCCCAACATCGCCCACCAGGGTCCGTGGCATGACAATCGGGACCAACTCTCGCGAATGCCGTACCGCACGGTACGTGAGTAAGTAGAGCAAGTAGGTGGCATGAGCACACCCTGCAATAATGCTCTGGTCTATCACCAGCTCCTGCCACCAGCTCCCAAATGCACGGATGCGCCTCGGCTTGCGCATCCAGGAGGAGCCGCATAGGATACCCAAGTGCGTGGGCTTCGCGTAGCAGGGCCCAATGGTCGACCATCTCGAAGCACTTGACCATATCAAGGAGGACCGTGGCGGTGCACTCCCCTACGAGCGCGACAATCTCTTGGTGGAGATTGTGGTCGAACGCGCTGTCGGAGGTGTGTCTTCCTCTTGTGTCCCACATCTCCTCGCAGTTGTGGCGCTGCTGCCGATCTGCAGACAGCAGTCGCCTGACTTCCGCCCATACACGCACCATGGTGTAACCAAGGCCGATAAGTCGGTGCCCTCCATCTGGCTTGGGTAGGCGTACCAGCTCAGTGTACTTAGGCTCCAACGGCCACGTACGCTGTCGTTCGAACAACATGAACATCCTCCCCAACGCCTGCAGGGCTTGGTCCGATAGACACTCCATAGCTCTGGGCGGGATCCGCGATGGGCCAGATACAGTTTTTAGCGGAAAACTTCGAAGGGCTGTTCGAAGCATGTCCACACTGGTAATGGGCAACTGGGCCCACTTATCAGCACCAGCAGGCAGTTGCACCGCTGAGTTCCCATGTGTGTTCCATATGGTCTGCCAGTGCGATAGCGTCTGCTCTGCCATAACATGTGGCTGTGCTTCACCATCAGAAGGCAAGATCTCTTGCTGGGCCCGCGCCTTGGGCGAGGCGTGTGCCTGGCGCGCACCCCCCAAGAATGCATCCTGGGCCCATCGTCGCCAGGCTTTCTCCACCATGGAGTTGGCCTTACGCGTGAGTTCATCAGCCCGCCCTTCAACTGCCTCCATGGTGTTGTCGAAGTCGGGGTCAACCAGGATGGACATGCCGCGCTGCAAAAAAGCGAGGCGAAAGAGCGATCGAGGTAGCGTAAGGTGTCACCCGCTTTCTGGATGCGCGTACAATATGCATCAACCTCGTTGAAAGCCACGAGCGTTTTGCGGTACTGTAGCTGAGTGACGGCGGACACCGTCGCCACGACATTTAGTCGCTCGCAGTAACGTTGCAATCGGTCTCGTTCTGCTCTGAGATGCTGAGACCATCGCCTTGCCTTTGCCCAGGCACAGACGTCAGGCGTCTCGTATTGGCGACGCCGTGGGGGCTGCCACTTGAGCTGCCGCCACTTAAATTGCGGTGCGCCATGCCGGCCTCTATAGAGTCGGGCCTCAGCTCCCAGGAGGAGGACCAGGAGAAGGAGGAGGAGGAGGAGGACCAGCAGGAGGGGAATGGAAGGGGATGGGGGGAGGTGGAGCACAATGAAGGGGCATACGGGGGATTCTGCCACAGCCCGACGTCCTCGCGTCATGAAAAAATACGGTGGAGGGTCTTTGACAATGTTCGGCCTCTCGGGGTCATTGCTGGGCCCCGGGACCGTCAAAACAACGACTCGGGATGAGAAGCCGGTCCCAGGGAAGGGGTCCAGACCTCTGGGGAGCCATTTCGTTTTCTAAAAACAAGACATCGCCACCACCCTCCAAACAAGACGACAAAAGACACATACAACCACAAATGACACAACAGCAAACAGACAACCGTACACTAACAAGACGACGTCAGATGTCTGGGCACGCAGAAGTGGCCCCAGGCAAGAGTGGCCCTTGCTGCGCGGCATTGGGCTTGCGTGCGGGGGGGGTCGCAAACTCGGGCGCGCAGGCCGCTGCTATCGCACCGCGCCCAGCGATCGGGGGACCCTGCTGGGCCCGCACCGGAGAGGTCACTCCAGCGAAGGATTACTCCTGCGTGCCGTCGAGGGACGGGCGGGGGGACGCATGGGCAGGCGGAGGTCCGCCGCTAGGTACGCTGGCATCAGACCGGACGCGCCGCTCGGGGAGAGCCGGGCGTCGTTTGAGCGGACAGTGGAGCCACCCCTCGTCTCCAAAATCCTCTCCCCTCTCTCCTCTCTGGTCTCCTCCCTCCCCACACCTCCGCCCACCCTTCCTCCCTCCTCCTGGGAGTCCCAAAACCGTATGGTGACAGACCGCGTGGTGACCCCTCTTCCTCCTCGTCTCCTCCTCCTCCTCCTTCCTCCCTCCCACACTGCCCGAGTAGCCATGTTGGCTCAAGCCTATTTTGGGGTTCAGCTTGAGTCTGCCAAGGGCGATAGCGCTACTGAACTGCACCTAGCGTTTGAGAGAAGCCCTTTTCAAACAAGTACCCTCTCTCATCACGATTTCCTCCCCACTTCCACATCCATCTTCCATCCTCCCCCTAAATGTTGGCAGGCTCGTTTGCACGAGCCCCGCATCAGGTGCCTCCGACATGGAGGCAGGGGCGAGGGCCTGCCTTATCCTGGTGGCAAGGGATGGGGCCTGCTTTATTGTGGTCGTCCATCCATTGTCTGGAGGGCAGCCACTGCCAGTCGAGTTGCGGAAACAACTCTCACCGACTTGCCCGATTTAGCTCAGTGCTCCAGCACTTCCGAATCGAGTGGTTTTTATGCGAGGACCCATGTGCAGCTCATCTCTCCCCGCAGCGGATTGGCCGGGTCCTTGATGAGCCCTTCAAGTCTGTCACTTCACATGGGCAGACTACCATGACGGACACGTCCCCGTTCATGGTGCAGCGCCTTACGCGTAAACAGTGGATGGACCAGACAACAGCACTCGCAACTGGTCGTCTAATGAGCTTCCAGATGAGACCATCTAGACTGTTGTGGCGACAGAGTTGCTTGTGTGACCACAAGAGGACCCCATTTTGCTTTCTTGGTCTTCGTCTGGGCCATCTGTCTGGACTCGATTCAGACAGTGTTACATGGCGTACAGTGTTGATGCAGCTTGCGTTCTATGTGGGCTTAAGTTGGATAGTCTATGCTCCAGGCTGCGGGAATGCAAGGGCACACTGGAGTTGAGGAAGGAATGGATCTCTCAAGAGATCGACGACGCGCTCTTCACCCCGACTTCAACCAGGCCATACTGCTGGAATGACGATGTGTCCCCACGCCTTTCACCGCCCCGCCTGGGCTCGGACATGAAATGTTCCAGGCTTTGACTGGCACGGGAGCGGACACCCAGGACGTGTTCCAAAATGTCTTCGCTGATGCATATTGCTTTAAAGATGGCGGTTAGCAGAATCACAGGCAGGCTGGAATAGATTTTAACATCGACAGAAATTCAACTCGGCAGAATTTGCGTAAGGGCTGGGGCTCAATTCCCACAAACGTCCACGGCCTGAGAGCGCGTTGCATCACTTGCCGTAGCCGCTCATATCCACAAGGCTAGGACAGCTAATTCGGACTATGCATGTGTAGCAAAAACGCATGCAACATCTAGGCACTCGAATCTCAATCGATAAAACTTTCACGCAGGTGTAGACATGCGAGCCCTTGGACGTGCTCCATCAGGCTTTGGAAATTCCTACGGTAATTCGCTAGCACATGTTCCATCCGATTGGCCAAATAGATGCAGCTGCAAAACTAAGCAATCTTTTCCACGGTGGCAACAAATCGGCCGACATATAATCATGGGACCCTCAGGGTAAAGCCCAGAAACTACGCTTGTACTACGATGTTTCGTGAATTTTCCCGATGGCATTCTCCCCAAAAAAGACGCTGGCTCCACCCGATTCATTGGAGCCAAAGTTACCTCTCAGCGCGCTTTGGCCGCATGGCCCAGAATATTAATCACGTCGTCGGGGGAAGCATGAGGAGCCAGGAGCCACCAGGAAAGGAAGTGCTAGCCCCCCGCCTCATCCTCCTCCTCCGACCCCCAAGCTGTGGAGCAACAGCACGAACCGACGTGGAGGCAGGAAGGCTATCATGCCTGCCTCGAAGGGCAAATGCGAAGCACCATATCAAGAGGGATCCATCGCATATGCACATGCGCTACTGTAATGTGTCCCCGGTCCTCCTTTTCCACCTCCTCCTCCTCCTCCCTTCTATGAAAGATGTGATGGTGCTTCTCTATTTCGCCAAATTCACAATCAGATGAACCACCGCGTGCGGGTCGTGGAAAACCCCACGGGGATCCAACTTATCTGCATAATCTGCGCGCGACAACTGCTCCGACGGAGCCCGGGCCGTAAACCTGGAAGCCGGGCGTCCGGCTGCCATGGATCCCGGCCGAGCCCGCATTAATGGGAACAGAGCAGCGTCAGGCCAGTCCTCCAACGACCTTTCTTAAGCCAGCGGGCGCAAAGGTGCAAGAGCGGTACAACGCTGGTCGGGCCACGGGCGGGGCGCGCTTGGAACTACTTGAGGCACGGCGAGAAGTAAAAAGAAAATGATAGCGAAAATGCAGAAACCGCTCATAACGGCCCTCGAACTACAGAAATGGGAACGGCAAAATAATGGAAAGGCGCATCCCTTTTCTCCGCTTTGCTCCAGCTTCGCCAAAAAGTTGGCAAGCCCTGAAGGCCTTCCTTTGCCTCGGCCTCCGCCACTCCCCCCTCTTCTCTCTCGCTCTTTTTTTTCTCTCTCTCTCTCTCTCTCTCTCCCTCTGGGGCCAGGTTCGGTGGAGCTGAATCAGAACCGGCATCGCCTTGGACCCAATCAGCGTTTTGCCTACTACCAATCAGCGTATCAAGCAGTTCCTTCTTGATGTTGATGGGTTGTTATTATTGTTTCTTCTTCTTCATGTAGTTCGAAAGAAGCAGACCTCCCACGACGAACTGGTGAGCGCGTGGCTTAGTAAGTCCGTTGAGCGGAGTTTCCCATTCTAAACACTTGCCACATGCAACTTCGAATGCCATGAAATCGTCGTCGACTGATCGTTAGTCCGGAATCCAAGTTGGTCTGCGGTTTGTTGTGCGTCCGACACCCCACCAACGCGATGATAGAGCAAGCGTGCGAACAATGTGTATGATATTTCAATATTGCGACTGGCCTCCAATTCTGCGGCAAGCTGAGATCGCCTGCCTTCGGGAGCATCGAAAACAATGTCTCCCTCCAGGTCGGACCAATGGCGCCCTCATGCAACGTCTCATTGAACAAATGGAGTCGTAAAGCCATGCACCTGCGAGAAGACTTCCTGAACATCTCCGCGACGACCCCGAATTCGTTCGAATCCATTCGAAGTTTCATCGATGGGAGCGCACGTCGAAACGCCCACATCGTGAAAAGAGGTATTTTGGTTGAGCATCTGTCCAATATACACTGCAAGTACGTAGAAGCTGATCCACAAGTGTACGACCAATCAGTTTTGAAGATCCTCTCGAAGTAGTTGGCAAAATCCTCTGGTCCAGCCTGCGCGCTGGATCCAACTGTAGACGAGCATGCTGGTAGCTTCCTTGCGTCGTTGATCCAGTCAAGCTCGATGAACTCATCCAGAACAGCTTGGAATCCGTTGGCTCTTCTGTTTCCGGATCTCCCCGCGGATATGCCGTCGAATAGTCTTTGAAAGCTCCTTCCGCTGCTGGGGATCACGTGCCTGGCGCCTGCGTTGCAAGAGATGTTGAAAGTAAGGTAGGTCCCGTGGCTGGTCACTGAATCGCCGTCGCTTGCTGCAAGCCCCTCCCCATGAGCCGCCGCAATGTCGAACAGTATTGACTCCGCTTCGAAGAGAAAAACACAATCGTTTTCAAATGGACTCCAACCTTGCATCGATGATCGTCGCCTCTTGGTTTGTCAGCGCTTGCCCTTCCCGACATCAAGCTCTACGTGTGAAGCGCGATGGTCCGACCCCATATCCAAATATTGCGACATACCCCAAGTCACTTTGCGGGTGTACGTAGACGCAAAAATGAAATCGATTCTTCTCAGCTGGCCCAAACTGCTCCTGAAAGTCCAACTGTATTCATCTCGGCCGTTCCCGTCACGATTGGCAATCGACAGGTTGAATGCGGACGCCATCTCAGCCATCTTCTGGCCACGCTCTTTAACCCCCATCGTGTGTTGAAATCGCCCCCGCATGTGTCAAGGTCCGGAGTCAAGGTCCCCCTCCTCCAATATTCCTTCTTCCTCCTCCCTCTCTCCTGCCCCATCCTGCCTCCTAGCTGTTCACAGCGCTCTCGCTCGAGGCATCTCCACGACTTGCTCGAGCTGGAGGATTAGGAGGATCGAGGAAAGTACGAAGGATCGAGGAAAGTACGAGGATTAGGAGGATCGAGGATCGAGGAATCCTCTTCGCTTGGAAAGTACGAAGGAATCGAGCTCGCGCCTGGGCGCCAGCTACCCTCTGTCGGGCCATGGGCGCCAAGGCCCCCCTGCTAAAGCACACTTCGACAACAGAAGAACAGTCAAATGGCTCCTTTGGGTCTGTACCCTCCTGCCTCCTTCCTCCTCCCTCCTCCTTCATCCCTCTCGGAGCCCAGAGTTTCGAGGATGTCTCAGGCGAAATGGGCCAGACCACCTCACGCGCAGCATTTCGGAGCCCCGAATCGCGAGAATGTTCAAGGGCCAGACCACCTCGCATACATTTTCTCGGAGCCCAGAGTTACGAGGATGTCTCAGGCGGAACGCGCCGGACCACCTCTCGCGCGGCATCTCGGAGCACAGTGGTGAGGATGCCTCAGGCGAAACGAACTGGACCACCTCGCGAGCGACATCTCGAAGCTCAGAGCTGCCAGGATGGATCATGATCAGGCGGCGCCCAGATCCTCCCAGAGCACATTTCGACAATAGAAGTGCAATCAAATGGTTCGTTTGGATCTGCAACCTCCTCCCTCCTCCCCCCTCCCTCTTGGAGCCCAGAGAGTCGAGGATGTTTGCGAAAAGTCTCAGGCGAAACGCGCCAGACCACCTCGCGCGCGGCATCTCGGAGCTCAGAGTTGCGAGGATGTCTTAGACGAAACGCGCCAGACCACCTCTCGCGCGGCATCTGGGAGCTCAGATTTGTGAGGATGTCTTAAGCAAAACGCGCCGGACCACTCTTGGCGCCCCGAGTTGCGAAAATGTCTTCGGCGAAATGGTCCGCTCGCGCGCGGCATCTCAAAGCTCAGATTTGCGAGGATGTCCCACGCGAAACACGCCAGACCATCTCTCGCGCGGCATCTGGGAGCTCATACTTGTGAGGATGTCTCAAATAAAACGCGCCAGACCATCTCGCACGAGGCATCTTGGCCCCCAGAGTTGCGAAAATGTCTTAGGCGAAATGGTCCAGACCACCTCGCGCGCGGCATCTCGAAGGTCAGATTTGCGAAGATATCCCACGCGAAGCGCGCCAGCCCACCTCGTGCATGGCATGTCGGAGCTCAGATTTGTGAGGATGTCTCAGGCGAAACGGGCTGGAACCCTTCGCGCCGAACATCTCGGACTCTAGAGTTGCGAAGATGTCTCAGGCGTAACGAGCTGGACCACCTCGCGCGCGACATCTGGGAGCTCAGAGTTGCGAGGATGTTTCAGGCGGCGCCAAGACCCCTCCCAGAGAAAAATTAAGCATCAGAAATGTAATCAAATGGTTTGTTTGGGTCTGATCCCTCCTTCCTGCTCCCTCTCGGAACCCAGAATTTCGAGGACGTCTGAGGCGAAACGCGCCAGACCACCTCGCGCGTAGCATCTCGGAGCCCAGAAATGCGAGGATGTCTCAGGCGCAACGCGCCGGACCACCTCGCGCCCGACATCTCGGAACTCAGAAAAGTCAGGATGCCTCTGGAGAAACGCGCAACTCGCGCGCGGCATGCAAGGATGAATCACGCGGCGTCCATACCCTCCGAGAGCACAATTCGACAACAGCAGTGCAATCAAATGGTTCGCTTGGGTCCGACCCCGCTTCCCTCCTCCTGTCGGAGCCACAAGTTTCGAGGATGTCTCAGGCGAAATCCGCCGGACCACCTCGCGCGCGGCGTCTCGGAGCCCAGAGGTGCGAGGATAAGTATCTCAGGCGAAACGCGCCAGACCACCTCGCTGGCGGCTGCTCGGAGCCCAGAGTCGTGAGGATGTCTCAAGCGAAACGCGCCGGACCACCTCGCGGCCGACATCTCGGAGCTCAGAAAAATCAGGATGTCTCAGGAGAAACGCGCTGGACCACCTCTCGCGGGGCATGCGAGGATGGATCAGGCGGCGCCCCAACTTCTCCCAGAGCACAATAAGACAACACAAGGATAATGAAATGGCTCGTTTTGGTCTGCAACCTCCTCCCTCCTCCCTCCTCCCTCCTCCCTCTCGGAATTCAGGACTTTCGAGGATGTCTCAGGCGGAACGCGTCAGACCACCTCGCGCGTAGAATGTCGGAGCCAAGAATAGAAACCGTCTCAGGCGAAACGCGCCGGACCACCTCGCATGCGGCAGCTCGGAGCCCAGAGTTACGACCATGTCTCAGGCGAAACGCGCTGGACCACCTCGCGCGCGGCATCTCGGAGCCCAGATTTGCTCGGATGTCTCAGGCGAACCTGGCCAAGCCACCTCGCGAGCGGCATCTCGGAACCAAGAGTTGCGAGGATGTCTCAGGCAAAACGCGCCGGACCACCTCTCGCGCAGCATCTCGGAAATCAGAATTGCAAGAATGTCTCAAGCAAAAGTCGCCAGACCACCCCGCGCGCAGCTTGTCGGAGCCCAGACTTGCGAGGATGTCTCAGAAGAAACGCGCCAGACCACCTCGCGAGCGGCATCTCGGGACCCAGAGTTGCGAGGATGTCTCAGGCGAAACGCGCTGGACCACCTCGCGCGTAGCATCTCGGAGCCCAGAAATGCGAGGATGTCCCATGCGAAACGCGCCAGACCACCTCGCGCGCGGCGTCTTGGAGCGCAGAGTTGCGAGGATATCTCAGGCGCAACGCGCCGGACCACCTCGCACGCGACATCTCGGAGCTCAGAAAAGCCAGGATGTCTCTGGAGAAACGCGCAACTCGCGCGCGGCATGCAAGGATGAATCAGGCGGTGCCCATACCCTCCGAGAGCACAATTCGACAACAGCAGTGCAATCAAATGGTTCGCTTGGGTCCGACCCCTCTTCCCTCCTCCTGTCGGAGCCACAAGTTTCGAGGATGTCTCAGGCGAAATCCGCCGGACCACCTCGCGCGCGGCGTCTCGGAGCCCAGAGGTGCGAGGATATCGCGGGCGAAACGCGCCAGACCACCTCGCTGGCGGCTGCTCGGAGCCCAGAGTCGTGAGGATGTCTCAAGCGAAACGCGCCGGACCACCTTGAGCGCGGCATTCCGGAATCCAGAATTGCAATGATGTCTCGAGCTGGAAACGTCTAAGTATCGTTCATGACGATATTTTCAAAATCGCGCTCGCGAGCGCCTGACTAGAACTGTAAGAGGGCAGCGGCCCTGGGACCAGAGCCAGCGCCGCGCCACCTCGCCCAGACCAGACCGCGACCAGAACGGCCACTAGAACCACTAGGTTTGAGGCCACGTTTTCCTAAATCCTACCAAACCAATGTCTAACCAATCGGAGGATGGAGGATGTGAGGGAGGGAGGGAGAAAGGTATATGAGGAGGAGGAGGAGGAGGAGGAGGAGGAGGAGGAGGAGGAGGAGGAGGAGGAGGAGGAGGAGGAGGAGGAGGAGGAGGAGGAGGAGGGAGGAGGAGGAGGAGGAGGGAGGAGGAGGAGGAGGAGGAGGAGGAGGAGGAGGAGGAGGAGGAGGAGGAGGACCAGGGCCAACTCACAGAAGAGAGCCGTGAGGATGCCTTCAGCGAGACGGCCCAGGCCACCAGATTTTCTCGAGGACGTCCCTGGGCGCCCGCCCCTCGACCATTAACTAGCCTCTGCCACCATAGCACCCTGTCCAGCATGCTGGTTGGGGAAACATGTCATCCTCCTCGTCCACACCCTCCTCTTCCTCGTCCTCCTCCTCGCGATCCATCTTCCTCGCTGTTGTTGTCCTTATCCTGCGTGTTCTCCTCCTCCTCCTCCTCCTGCCCCCCCCCCTCTCTCCACATTCATCCTCCCCTGTCCCACCCCTGGCTTTTGCGCCAGGCGGCCCTCATGGGAGCACGCCGCGAAGGAGCCTCAGAGCCGCCCGTGGGCAATTCCGCACATAAGGGGGCTGGTCTGCAGAGGCTCCCGGCACAGGGCGCGGGGGGTGCCATCGCGTTCGAGCACGGTCGGGGGGATGAAGGATCGGGCGAGGTGCAGTTTGATGTGCAGATGGAGGAGGGAGGTGGGCGACGAAAACATCAGGGTCTCACGCGCGATGGCATGGCAATCTACGTGGTGGCGTACGCGGGCCGCCAGCGAGATGCGCCAGTGGAAACGAGGGCGCCTACGCGCGACCATACGCGGAAAGCTTACGGGCGAATGTCGGCGCAGGCGACCGCGTCTTCTTCCGTCGCTCCTGCGAAGGCGGAGGCGTAATCGTGCTACCATCGGAACTGACAGGAGAGGGCATCCGAGAGGACACGAGTCCTCTTCGGAGGCAGCCCCTGCTCCCAGCAGGAAGAGGGCATGAGACGCGACGGACAAGACACGAGGGTACCCGTGATCTCATAGGGTCGGCCTACACCTTAGGCGATGCTTAAGAAAACGTAATTTTTCGGCCAGAGTCTCGATTATTCTTAACTTGTCAATGTAAATCCGTTCTGGGTTTTTATTCCAGTTCTGAGATTCTGAATTTCTTAACCCATGGTTTCTTAAGCATTTCGCAGGGTGTACGTATCAGATCCGACTGCACCGCAATGAGCACTGAATGAAGAGCAAAGGGCCGTTTCTAAAACGATGCCGAGCCTCGGCCACGACGAGGCTCCCCGACCTGGACCTGCGGAGCGGCCCGAACACCCAAACCCCTCCTGAACCCAAAGTGGTCCTTATCCCAACATCTTTACTGCAAGGAGGATTTTTTTGATTTGCGCGCGGGTGACCGTCTGCCAATCACTCCTGCCCGAAGTCGACGACAGCGAGCGAGGGGCCCGAAAGGGACCGAAAGGGGGAACGAGGGACGGACCCAGGAACCCAGACACAGGACGAGCGAAGGGACCCGACCGAAGAAACAAGGGACACGAAACCTCGAGGGCCTCGAGCAGTGCATCATTCAAAAGGAGGTCGACGCGGGAGGACGGGGCTGGGGGATAAGGAGCGGGCGGAGTAGCAACACCAGCAGCAGCAGCCGCAGCGGGATCGATCCCTCGGCCCCTCGACCCTTCGATTGTCTGTCGAGCGATCGATCGATCGGCCCTTGGACCCTTCGATCGATCGATCCATCGATCCCTCTCTCGATCCTTTGATCCAGCGAGGACAGGGAAAAGCCGAGCAAAAGCAAATGCGCGACGGACCACTCGGTGCATCGAGCCGGTGCCGCAAGCCGCGGAAAGGGCGGCAAAGACCTTCTGAGAGGAGATTGCGCGGATCAAGTTTGACTCCATCGACGCCGCCTCCCTCCCTCTCTCGACGGAAGAGGAGGAGGAGGAGGAGGAGAAGGAGAAGGAGAAGGAGAAGGAGGAGGAGGAGGAGGAGGAGGAGGAGGAGGAGGAGGAGGAGGAGTGGGACCTAAGACGCGGCGCCTCCATCCAGGCAGCCATTGGCAAGCGGAAGAATCTCATGGGGACCACAGCTTCACCTGATTACGTTGCATACGCCCCCTCCGGCGCAACGCTCGGTCGGGTTCGCTGGGTGCAGGCAGCCCGATCAGGCCTGCAAGGCAGGAGGCTCGCGCATCGAACCTCCGCCCATCGTGGCGATCGCGAGCACAGCACCCATCGTGCGCGACCCCAGCTCTACCTCCGTCCTGTTGGTTTTTCACGTCGAGGGCGAAATCTAAGACAGTTGGACGCACCTGTACCTGCGTGCAATGTCATGCCTTCCTTCTGCACTGAGGGACCATTTTACTACGACAAGATACGCCCATACGTGCTTCAAATCCCACAGCGAGGGGAGAGGGAGGCAGAGGCAGCACGTCGAAATAATAGCCCGCCCTGGGAAAAAGAGAAAGCAACGACGGCATAAATATGTGATGATGATGGATCAGTGTGGCTCGCAACGTGGTTGTTGTCCATATCAGAAGACTGCTTCTAGTCTGACCTAGAATGGTCAATGACCAGACGAGAAGTCGTAGCCTCCTCGGCCTGATGATATCTAAGATAGGCCGCGCTGCGCCACTCACCTGCCTTGAACAAGGTTGCAAGAGATCCACCAGCATCAAGGATGTCCCTGGTCATCACTCTACGCATAGCGTGGTTTCCTGGAGCCGCGCTGTCGGGGATCCCTAGAACGGCCGCGTGGCATCTCAACGTTCGCACGAAAAAAACGCCTAGACTTCGCGAACAACGTGTTTCATCCAGCGGTATGCGCACAGGCTTCTGCCAGACGAAGCACAGCAGCAATCCCTCTTCAACGTGCTCGGTCCGCGCACGTGCTTGCGCATATTCAACGCTATGACCACCGCGCCGTCAGAACACCGAACCTCGGAATGGCGCCCCCGCTCCTGCAGCGGCAGCGCCTCTGACGGCACGCGGAGCAGGAATAGCCGAGCGCCGGCAAGCACCGCTGCCAGTTCCACATCGCCAACATGCCGTGCATAGTCCACGAGGCGATGCACGCCCTCGGCCGGCAAGCCCAGGCGCGGCTTCGGCGGCGGGGCCGCCATTCGGATACCTCGCCGCACTTGGCTCAGAACAGCGGCGCCCAAACCATTGAGAGCCCCAAGAAGCGGCGGGCCCACCGCAGGTGCTTGAGGCACGTGCAAAAAATGTCGGGACTGGCGAAGATGATCGCGACTTGCAACGCTGACTCCTCCGTCGCTGGGAAGTGCACGGCAATGTTTGCTGCGTCGCAGAAGGCAGCCCAGCGCCTGAATCCGCTGGCGCATGTGGGAATCGAAGCCCGGATGGCTTCAATATGAATCTTTGGGCTTGCTCCCCGAGCAAAGCTGGCGCGCCTGGCCGCGCCTGTCGCAGAGCCCTCGCCCTCTTGCGCGGCCCCCAAGCAGAGACTGGTCACCGAGGCCCTCCTCTTGCAACCGCGACTCAGACGTCGCTCTGCGCAACGCCTCAGCTCAGCTCAGCTCGGCCCGGGCGCCCGCCGGGGCTCAGCGCCAGAATCCTCGACATCCACTGCCCCGATTCGCCTCCAGCGGACCGCTGCGACTCCGCGGGCCCCGTCGGGCTCGGCGAGGGCCGCGCCCGCGGCCCGCCGTCGCGCGAGCTGCTGCCAAGTAGGGGGTAGTTGTTGGATGCCTGCGCGGCGAACAGACCCACGGGGGCAATGCCATATCGGCGCTGCAGAGCGTCTGTCGGCGCCCCCAGGCTGCCGCGCCTTGCCGCCGCAAGGGCGAAGGGGCGGAAAGGCCCCGCGGCTTCGTCCGCGCTGGGCAACGGCCTGGAGGCTGACCCGTGGCTGTCGACAGTTCGGGCCACGCTTGGGCGGGCGACCATCTCCGCGACCCTCTCTCCTTGGCGCGCGCGACTGCGCGGTTGCCGGCCCGTGTCGCGCGTGGAATGATTCGTTGGCCGGCGCTTGCCGGGCCGCCCCGCTCTTGCGGGCGCACCCATTAACGAAACGACGCTATGGGCGACGCGTTCGTGAGCAATGGCCATTGCCACCCAGCGCAAATCCGAACGCTCATCAAATGGCGCATGTTTGGGGGGACCTCGACGTCCACTGCCCTGAACTTCAAGCAGCGTGGCTGGCGGCACTGCAGGTGCCGCAGATGAAGACTGCCACGGGGGACCACGACGAGCAGCGCGACGGGCCCAGCCTGCGCGGCCATGCGCAACGGGGGCGCCGCACCCGCCCCCGACCCCGCCCAGCTCCGGGAAGAGGCACTCCAGGGGCGAGACCAGCGAGTCAGCGTCCGACGATCGCCGCCGCTCGCATCATCAGGGCGGCCCGCGCCTCGAGCTCTTCCGCGGACGCGCCGAAAGGAGAAAGAGAAGGGGGCCGCCGACTCGGCGGGGGCCGAAGGCCGCGCCGCCGCCGCCTGCGAGGGCCCAGGGCACCATCGCCAAGTGCGCCGCTGCCGGCCCCGCCGCCGCCGCCGCGGCCCCGGCCGGGCGCCCCCGCGCCGAGGGGCAGGCCGACTCAGCCCAGGGGTCGTCCGCGAGGACATTCGCACCGCCCCACGAGGAACCCGCGCCCATGGCGTCGCCGTCCAGGGGGGGGCCGCCGCCGCCGAGCGCCGCGGCGGCAGCAGCCGCCGCGCGCGCTTCCGCGGGCGCCTGCCCGCCGCCCGCGGCCCGCCGCGCATCCGCCAGGCGCGCGCGTCCGGCGCCGCCGACGCGCCGCCTTCGCCGCCGAGCGGGGGCCCTCAGCCGAGTCGGGGTTGGCAGTCGCAGGAGGGAGCGGCGGAAGGTTCTGCAGGGCGTTTTTTTTTTTTTTTTTTTTTTTTTTTTTTTTTTTTTTTTTTTTTTTTTTTTTTTTTATATATATATATATATATATATATAATATATATATATATATATATATATATATATTATATAAAAAAATATATGTTCATATTTTTTTTTAAAAAAAAAAATATATATTCTTTATTCTATATATATATGTTTTATTTACCTGCGCGTTGTTCTGCAGGTTTTTCGGAATCGACTTGTTTTCGTTACGTTTGGCGTTCTGCGGGGCTTCTCGGGATGGTATTGATTTCGTTATGTTTTCGCATTGTCTTTCGCATCGCTCCAGAACCGTTGATTTTTTGGATTCTACGGATTCCACATCGTTCACAACGTGGCATCGCCGATGCATCACGCAGCGCGCCCCTAGAATCACCCGCAACCAACTGAGACAAGTGGCAACTAGAAGGCGGAGGGAGGAGCAGTGAACGCGAAACGGGGGGAATGAAAGAGGGAGGGGAAGGGAGGGGCTCTGCTTTCCTTGCTCTCTCCTGCTTCTCCTTTCCCCCCCCCTACACCCCCTCCTACTGCCGCAGCTCCCCCTCCCCCTCCTGTCCCCACTCCTCCTTTCTCCCCCTCCTCCTCCTTGTTCCCTCCTCCGTCCTCCTCCTTCCTCTCTTGCCCTCCCCTCCCCTCCCTGCGGCGCGCGGCGGGCGGCCGCCTGCGTGATGAAGATGGGGTCCAAGTAACGACGGCGACAGGCAGGCGGCCCCCCTCCCCTCCCCTCTCACATCCCCCTTGCCCTTCTCATCCTTCCCTACTCCTGTATGGTTATCGGTCAGTACCCCATCCTACTTCGCCGTTTTAGCTTTTGATTCGGAAGGCCGTTGGTTTCGGGGGGCTCTGATCCTTTTGGGGGGCTCTGATCCTTTTGGGGGGCCCTGATCCTTTTGATATGTTTACCTCCCACTCGCCGCCGGCGCTTCGAGAGCTCGAGTTCTCGCTCGAGCTCTAGAGAGGGTTCGTCTGGCTGCTTCTCGATCGCTCTTCTCATCGTGTTCTCTCATCCTCCTCCTCCTCTCCTCGCCTCCTCTCTCCTCCTCCCCTCCCCCCCCCTCCCCCGCCCTCGTCCTCATCATATTCACCGTCCCTCGGCGGACAGGCTCGAACGAGAAGCTGCTCGACAGACGAGGTCGTCGAAGCCGCGCGTCGGGGCCGACGCCGATGCCAAGGATAGAGTGCAACCATCAAGACCACCATCGAAGGGAGGCCACGTACGATGGCCTCTGGCACTGACCACTGGCTTCGGCGACGGCCTCGAAACGCGGCGCCGACGGCCTAAACCATTCACTTGCGCTTCACGGCCTCCGCGGCCCGCGCGCGCGCGGGGGCGAACGCGGACCCCCGCTTCGCGCAGCGCTGGCAGTCGCGCTTGAGCGCCCTGGTCTTGGACTCGCGCTCCTCCGCGTTGAAGGCCGCCATCCCCGAGTCGTTGAAGAGCCTGAGGAGCATCTGCTCCGTCCTCGTGATGGCCAGCTGCTCCTTGAGCGCCGACGCCGTCTTCACCACTTCGTCGTCCTGCTTCTCGCCCACCTGCTTGCGCACCTTGATGTAGTCGTCAACGGCCGCGCGCATGATGTCGGCCTGCTCCAGGAGATTCGGCATCTGGAAGAGCGAATCCCCGCGCACGTCGAGGCAGTCCACAAGGCTGGAGCTGTCAGTCAGCATGTGGTGCCAGCTCCCCCCACCAGCCTGACCCTTGGCGCGATCGGCATTGGTCGTGATCACCTCCTGGAGCGACGCCAAGGCACTGTTCACGAGGTCCGCCCTCGTGGTCTTCACGTACTCGTCCAGGTCTGCCCTCAGCGTCTTCGCACGCTCAGTCATGACCGAGCCAACCTCGTCGAACGCCTTCGAGTACTCCACGAACGATGCGAGCAAGCGGCCCACCAGCGTCTTGCGGTCATCCGGTGGCTGAGATTCTGCAGACTCTGACGCTTGCAGCTGCTCCTTCCAATGGATAATGTCAAGCTCCGATGCCAAGTACTTCGCGTAGTTCGACCAGTTGGTCTTCATGACGCCCTCTTTCGCAAGCTGCGCCCCAAAGGTGAACACGGGAATCGCCTGCTTCAAGGAGATCTGGCCTTGATCGCATGCAGTACCCGCAGCCTCCATGACATGGGACAGCGCGTCAACGACGAGGCTCTTATCGTCGAAGGTTGGCTTGGCCTGGTAGTGCTCGAGCTTCGCCAAATTCAGGAACTTCTCGTGATCGAAGGCTGGATCCAAACACGACTTCACTTCCGCTGTGACCTTATCGGTAAGTTCCGCTTCTGCAGCAGTCGCCGTTCCCGCTGCGCACCAGTCATGGATGTCCGTCATCGTGGTCTCCTGGGGCCACACCTCTGCAGCACGCTGCGCACAAGTCGATGCTATTCATCTGCGTGAGGCCTGGAGAGCTCTGGGACTCAACCTGCACCCACGCTCGAACCAGCATATGTACGAGCTTTATCTCCCACTGCTTGGTCGCTCCTGGGATGAGGATGCACTGCGCGCGCTGGAGGCTCTCAGGCGCTGCTGTATAGCAGTTGGCGAACTCGGCACACGCGATCGGGATGTCGTCCATGTGGCGTTCGATCGAGCCGTCTGCGCCAGTGGCCAGCTCGTCCATCATCTTGATCACGGTGTCGGTCTTCTCCAGGAACTCCTCGAGCTTTCCAGCCTTTAGGGGGTGGCGAGGGCTTCGACTCACCTCGATAACGACGAGTAAAGCCCCAAAACACTACTGGACCAAAACACCAGGAACATCATAAGCACGATGTATCTCCGCACTCGCTCGCGCAATCCCCAGGCCAACGATTGGAGTAGACCCCATCAACCACGGCGCGCGCGCCGATGTCACCAAAAAGAAGGCGGCATGCGCCAACTGACGCCCCAAAGAGGGCTGCCGTCGTCGACCGTCTGAGACCTCCTCACTCCCCCTCCCCCATCAACTCTCCCATCACCCACCTTGCATCCACCGTGTGTCCTGCTAGACCTCCTCCTCGTCTCTCATCGGTTCTCCATCGTTCTTTCGTGTCTCCGTGGGCCCCCCCATATCTTCACCTACCGCCTCTTCTCCACTCCCCTCTACCCTGGCTCACGTCATATCCTCCCTCCCCCGTGTCCTCCCTCTTCCGCCCCTCCTCCAACAGCCTCCCCCCTCAAAGCTGGGATCCGATTCGAAGCCGATTGCCTGAAGCGTGGTGCTGACCTGCTTCTGCAAGCGGCTGACGCAGCCGCGGCCCCACTGCATGCGCCTGGACAACTTGGGGTCCCGCGCGAAGGCTGCTTGAACCGTGCAGACCTGGAGCCAGAACGAGGGCGGTTTATTCCTCGCAGAAGTCTCGACGTTGTCATCCTCGCAGTTCTCGGGCTCGGCCTCCAGCAGCTGCCCGCGGACTCGGAGCATCGCAGCCGCCTCGGCGCCACCAGAAGCAGAGGGGGCAAGGCTCTCGCGGCGGGGCGCGGCACCCTCGGACTTCGCGGGCGCCCCAGCAGACAGAACGGAGGCTGCATCATCCACTCTCCCGTCGCGGAGCTGGAGCTGCGACTCGGACGCACTTGCCAAGCCAGGACCTGGCGAGCCCTCGCGAGCGCCTCGCCCCGGCGGGGTGCCGCCGGCAGCCGAAGCCGCCCCAGCAGCTGGCGCGCGCGCGGTCCCAGGCGGCGGCGATGCCGAGGGCTGGCGGCCACCGCTGGGGCGGCCAGACCCGATGGCGGCTTCCCTCTCCGCAGCCTTCTTGCGGTCGAGCTCCGCCAGGGCGTCTGCGATCTGGTCGTCGGTGCACGGCCTGAGGAACTTCTTCTTCGGCTGGTACTTAGAGGCGAACTGGCCGCCCCACAAGTCGTGCAGATTCTGGACCTCCGCGCTGAACGTGTGCTCCGCATGCGATGGGGAAGTCTGCTTATTCAAGAGGGGCGTGCGCATCACGACATGAGTGTTCATGTACCTCACGATATTCGGATTCTTCGGGGTGGCGGAACTGCTGCCGCCGCCAGGCGGCCTGGGGAGGCCTGTCTCCATGTGGTTCCCAGGGAACTTCCTCCGCGAGGCGTTGAGGCGCAGCTCATCCAGGTTGGCGTCGAAGGCTTTCGCGAACGACTCCTTGTCATCGGAACTCCGCGGCGTCCTCCGTGTAGACGCCCCCAGTGGTCTCGATGAAGACTTGGCAATCAGGCCAGTCTGTCGGTGCCGACGGGTTCTCCAGAGAGGCCCTGTGATGATCCAAGTCCGCTTGGTACTGGCGGGGCCTACCCTTCTCGTCGGCTTGGGCCTTCGCCTCGGCAAGGACCTGGAACTCGATCTGCCTCGCCAGGCAGAAGCTTTTGCATGCCAAGCAGCCGTTGCCGATTGGAGACCAGACCTGAACGCCGCGGCTGTCCTGCAAGAGCTCCTTGTCGCCCCAATTGGAGCAGTCGAGCTTGCACAGGTCGCCGCAGCCGTGGCACTTGCAGCCTGCGGACGACGCTGCTGGTCCAGAGGCCTGCGGAGCGTCCTTCTTCGCCCTCTTCGGGGCTGAAGCGCCAGTGGGGCCGCCTCGCTTGTCAGCCTGACCTTTGACGCCCCCCATCTGTTGCAAGAAGAGCTGCTCTGGCAGGGACTTGGCATCTGGCTGGCGGCCAGTGGGATCGGTTGAATCGAATAGCGCATTGGCTTGACACAAAGCGGTTGCAGAGCACACACACACACACACACTCACACGCACACGCGCATCCATGCCAGAAGCGTTGCCCCTGGGGGGGGGGCTTCATTGGAGACCAATGGGCGCACATCTACTTGAAGAGTCCCAAGATGCACCAGAACCATCAATAATCATTGGGCCTCAAATGGGACCACTATCACTTGGCCAATGAGCCCGAACCCACTGGGAACACATAGACTCGTGGATGGGGGGCGACCTGTCCTACTCTATCTGAACCCCCACACGCTCAACGAACTGACGAGCTCGAAAAGGCAACAGGCCGTGGAAGGGTACATAGTGTTTCGGAGCGCCGCTCCAGTCGAGCACCGTCTCACGCAATATAGGCCGTTCAGAGCAGCGTGCGAGCGATAATCCTCCTCCTCCTCATCATCCATCTCGTTGTCAACGTCGCTTGCAGCCCCCCTCCTCATCCTTATCCTCCTCCCCTCCCCTCCGCTCTGCGCCACTTCCTCCTTCTTCCTACTTCTCCTTCTTCTCCTCCGCCTCCCTATGTCGAGCTCTACCCTGCCCCGCTGGGAAGGCCGAAGTGCTTGCCCCTTAGAAATCATCTTTCGATGAGGCGGCCCTCTTACGAGATGCCCTCTGAGGCTCTTCGAACTGTTTGATCTCCCCGGCAGAGGGGCGCAAGGGTGCGCCGCTTGAAAGGGCAGCTTCTATCTTGCTGTACCTGTCACGGCGCATTGTCATGTCACGGATCCCATTGCGCTTCACACCGTCATCCCAAGGATCTGGGACCAGAAACCCAAACAGTTAGATCAATGAGATCAGCACGCGAACCCCCATCACCCCTTCCCCGCCCTGGCCCCCGCGCCCTGCCCTGGGGCCCCTGGCAGGGCGTCAGCCCCTTTCGGCCCCGCCGCCCACTGGCGCCCAGGCGGCGCCTCAGAAGAGCAAACCTCATCGATCCCTGTTTGAGACCCCCCCCCCTACCTTGAGACTCTTTACTCTTGGTGGCCTCGGACTCGGTCAACCTCTCCCGCCCGGCACGCAAGTTCTCAAGGGCTTGCTGCTCCTGAATCCGCAACTGTTCGTTTTTATTTTTGAGGTCCTCAGTGGTCATTTTGGGCTTCTGCGGTCCGCCCCTCTGGGCAACGCGGCCAGGTTGGAGTTGGGGCAAGGCGGAAGTAGGAGAAGCGATGCCACAGGGCATTGCCAGCGGCACCCCCCGCCCCCCTCTTTCTACCTTTTCGCGCAGCTCCAACCTGGCAGCGTTGCCCAGCGCTTCCAGCAAATCGGGATCGAAACCGACCTCCTCAGCGAAAACCTCGCGGTCAAAAGGGTCCATGGCAGCCTACGCACCTTGCAGTATCCAAACTGGGGGTGCGCGCGGGGTCCTTCGAGCCTCAAACCCGCGAGAAGCATCCACGAGACCAATGAAAGAAGACGGGGCGGAGAAAGGGAAGGAAAAGAGACATGCTATGATATTATAATGCTTCTATATGCGAATTATTGATGCGGAAGGACTGTCTGCCACCAGAATATGGCAGCCTACCCCGGTGGATTCACCACCCGCCAAAGTTACATGGGGCAGCTCTGACTTAGAGCGGGCTTGGGCGAGCGCGCCTCGAAGCTGGGCCACCCTGGCCCAGGGGCCCACTCTCCGAAGCTGGCCCACGAAAAAAGAGCAGGGCACACTCGGGCGCTTCGTCCAGGCACCCGCGGGCGCCACGCGTTTACAAAGCTTGCCCGAAACATGTGTTACTCAAGTTTGCTGTAACAAAACGACACTACCAAAACACCGTGAGTCGCCGCCCACCCCCCACCCAACCAAACCCGTCAGCACGCGCGCGCACGAGCCCGCGCGCATGCATCACCACCCACCCACCAATTGAATAAACAGACGCGCGAGCGCATCCCCACAAAACACCTCAACAACAACCACCGCCGCTACCAGTACCACCGCGACAGCCAACGCCACCACCGCCAGAAACACCACCACCACAGTGTCACGCACAACCGCCCTCTGCCCCCCCCCCAAACCCACACGCACACAGGCCCTCCACCACTATTGCGCCCGCCGATTCACCCAGCGCACGCACGCGCACGCGCGCGCTCACGCGCGCGAGCGCTCATCGCCACACGCGCGCGCCACATCGAACCTGCTCGCACCACCCTTCCACAAAACCACCCAACCCCACCCCGCCCACCAACCCAGACCACACCCCCAACACCACCCTCACCCACCACGCACCCCACGTCGCCCCACCGCCCCAACCATCACGCACCCCACCCACAGCTTTACCCGACCCACCCTTCCCCTCACCACCGCAAGCCCCGCGCACACACGCACACACACGCGCGCACGCATACTACACGCAAAATCCCAGCCTTAGGACGGGAATCCGATGCCCTCAATCCTAACCCCTCACTTAGCCCCTAGCCCTAAACGCGATACCCAAACCATGCCGACCGACACCCTAACGCATAAGCCCTAAGGCGCATGCCCGAACCCCTGGCCCCCAACCATTGGGCCCGAACCCCTAAGCCACAACCCCACGAGCCCATGCCCCCTCAGCCATAACCCTGAAGCCACGCGCCCAACACCTTAAACCTGAAACCCTAAACCACAAAGACACGAACCCCACCCCCCAAGCCCCCAGCCCTAAACCCTTGGCCGTAGGCCCCAAGCCAAACGCCACAGCCAACAAACACGAAGGCGTAGGCCCTGCCCCCCTTAACCTTTCCGCTCAACCGCTCAACCCTCAGCCCAGAAGCCTGGGCCATCAGCCCGAACCTCTGACCCCCACGCCCCGAGCCCTGGCCCTTCAGCCCTAGCCCGAATTCCTGACACCTAACAGGCGCACCCAGAACACTTGGCCCACGGCCCAAACCCAACGCCCCTCAACTAGCGCAACTGAACCCCGCCCCTAACCCCATCAGCCTTGAGCCTTCCGTCTCAGCCCGCAACCCCTAACCGCGGTGCCTGAACTCCAAGCCCGATGCCTTCAGCCCCGCGCAGCAAGCCCTAAGCCTTCTCTCCAGCTCGTCAGCCCTGTGGATTGGTTCCGCGACGTCCGACATATGACCGCGGCGGCACTGAGCCGATTACTTTGAGCCCTGGCCCCGCTGCCCTAAACCTTCAGTGGGGAAGGTGCTCAGCATGATGGGCTGCGCCTGCTTGTTGACGTCCTCCCGAAGCTGCTTGAGTGACGATGCAATCCCATGAGCCTCTTCAGAACGAGCTCCGCGAAGTGCAATGGCATCAAGACCTGCGCCATGGATCATGGTCGCAAGGCTCTGCACGCTCGGAACAATCGCCTGCCCAGCGCCACCAGCGGGTGCATCATCAGGACGGTCAGTCAAAGCCTGTGCTCGACGTAGCTTCGCCTGTCGATCGACAGCCCCCTGGATATCCAAAGGCCTCGTGCCAAAACTATCGCCTCCGAGCCTGTGCCTCAAGGTGCCTTGCCGAGCCTCCTGGATCATGGTAGACAGTTCATATTAAGATAAACTATGATATTTCTGTGCAAGCGCCCCGGTGTCAGCTAATGAGCCGCCTCCTGAAGACTTCAGTTTCACGAAGAGCCTCCAAAGACCACCTCCTCCGCCACGTTGCCGAGGCTTTGGAGGCGGCTTCCCAGCAGCCTTGGCCACGGCAACTCGCTTCTTCTGTTTCAAGCTCTGTCTGCGAACAGTCCGAAGCTTCTTCATGCCAGGAGGCGTCTTCCATTGACGAAGCTTCGACCGTAGTTTAGCCATGACCCTGTCGCCACTTATCCTTGACAAAGAAGGCATAACAACATGAGTGCTCATGACGTCGACCACGTGCTTGATCCCCGCGTTACCGTTCTCGAGCTGCACAGTATTCAGTTGGACTAGCAGGGCAATCATCGTGAGCTCGGCAAGCGCTCGCTGTCAACGTTGTCTATGCCGAAGTAGTCGACAAAGCTGTTCGTGAAGTCGTCCCTGCTGCTCCTGCACGAGTTCCGTAGACTCTCCTTCGCGCTCGGGTTATCGACCAGCTACACAAATAGAGCGAACGGGTAGCTCATGTGCACTGCATGTAACTCTGAAAAAAGCGCGGCCTGTCTCGACAGAAGCTTGAAGAGCACGTTCGAGAGGGAGAGCAGCCTCTGCGGCGGCGGCAGGCGGTCGAACAACGTAGCATCATCATGTCTAGATTCGAGCACTCGAAATGCAAGATCCTCTAACGAACCCAATGCAGACACCAGCAACGGCCACTCGCGAACCTGAGAAAGCGATATGTCGCCATGCGCCTGTAAAACTTTCAGTGACATCATCGTTTCCCACTTGTCGCTGGATTGCTGAAGCCTCGAATACATGTAGTGGATCATGGGGTCGGCCGCATGCCTGATGCCGAGAAGCCGACCAGCAAGAGACGAGCGGAACCAGGCCTCGGCCTTGTCGCGATGACAGCGGTTCTTCTCGCCATGTCGGCAGTGGGCGCCTCACGGAGATCTGGTGCAGGCTCAGCGCCGTCGGCAAGGTCGACTTCGCCCCCTCCGTCCAAACCGTCGCCGCAGTCTTCGTCTACCCGCCCGTCCTCAAGAGCGCCAGCGATGTCAGCATCACCAAGCGCATCCAGATGGGGCCGAACCTGTACACCTCCACCCCGTACTTCGCCCAAGTCTGCCCGAAACTGGAAAAAAAAAACACTCCGCCTGCAAGTTGTGAATGCAGCATGGGATGCCATGGTCAGCCATCGCTTTGCCCACGCCAGTCCACCTGTTCCTGGGGTATTCGAACGGCGCGTGGGAGTACAGGAGAGGGGTCAGCGTGTCGGAGATGAGATCTGCAACCTGTTCTTCGGTCTCGTCGCCAATTCTCTGCCACTGATACACACCGTGAACTCGCCAGCCGCCTGGAGCAATTTTCAACAAGAGTGACCTGGCCTCTTTCTTATCTGGAGACATGCCCCAAAACATATCAAATACGTGCTGCTTATACTGGATAGCGTCCTCGCTTATGTAGATGACGTCCTCGACTCTAACCATTCGTCTGATGCAGGACCACACGGACTCCCTGAACCTCACCATCATTCAGAAATCGTTCAACGGAAGCGTTGCGTTGACCATGCCAGACACATCGTCTGAAACACGCTTCACAGGACATCGTTTTCGCGTGCATGTTGGCAACGAAATGGGCTTCGCAATGAAAGTGCAAACTCGCCCAACCTGGGCGTTCTGACATCAAGCCCCGCTCGGAGCGGTCGTTGTAAGCTGCCGCGTCGCTCTCACACAGCCTGGTTTTCCTAGGGGCGGACTCACGTTTTGAGGACCCTGGGTCTAGCTTTTTGGCGCATGCTAGAATTGCCTCAGCAGTGCTACGATCAACGCCAAGGAGAAGCGTAGACATACTCCCAACAAGATAATGAACTCCATCGCCAATCCTATCAATGAGCCCAACCATGTCAGACGAATGCCGCATTTTCGTGGCGCCGCACAAGACTTCTGGCCGTCGTCGCTGTTGCAACTCATGCAGAACCTGCTCGACGATAGCCGTGCTTTCAACGTTGTCGGCAACAGCAGGTGAAGTGATGGCAACTTGTCGCATGAACGATCGGGAGAGCAATTTTAAATCCACGCCGTCGTAGGTGCTGTAGTCTACATATGCAATGGGCTGGGCCTGGTCACCTGCAGCATGCGCAACGACCGACTCGATGCAGTGCCAGTGCATCCGCCCCATGACGTAGGAAGCGCACGCCGTGGCGGCACTCACCTGCCGCACGTCCTTCCTGTCGAGGCCGAGCTCCGTATATTTCGCGCTCAGGGACACCACGTGCTGCGAATCTGATCCGAGCAAGCTGGTCTCGACCACAGCGCCGTAAGGCCCAACGTCACGATCGGCACGCGGCTTGAACTTCACAACGTGAGCAGCAATCTGATCTCGAAGCGAAGGGCAATCTGGGTCGGCGGCTGGCGTGGGGCAATCTGGGTCGGCGACTGGCGAAGGGCAATCTAGATCGGCGGCTGGCGTAGGGCAATCTGACTGGGCGTCGGCGTCTGGCTCTGGGCGTGCCTGGACGGTCGCGTGAGGGCGTCTCGTGACCCATCAGCTGTCAGCCGATCGAGGCGCGAGGAGCACCTCGAGCAGCCAACAGCCGATGAGCCACCAGACGCCATCATGCGACCCTCGTGCCTCTCCGATACACGCCAGCTCGGCCAACAAAGCGTCCTCTGCGTTGTCGCGGCCGCTGCGTCGCCCTCGCCGAGGCGCGAAGGGCCTGCAGTAGCTCGTCGTCGGCCGCGCCGACGCCGCCAGGGCCGAGCTGGTGCAGGGCCGCCAGCAGCTCATCGGGGGGGCCCTCTGACATCCGTCAGAGGACCTCTGAACGCCAAAATGGCCTGGCACAAAAACGGTTGCAGTTGAGGGGGGGGGGGGGGGGGGGGGGGAGGGGGGGGGGGGATGAGGACAAAGGAACGAGACGTGGCCAGATTGGACCGAGGAGCGGGCATGCCCCGTGGGTTCCAATTCGAGGACGGGTGCTGGCCGAAAACCAGACCCGCAGAAAGGCCCTGGCCCCTAAGAGATCATCGGCCGAGAGACGGGGCCACGGGAAACTACCTCTGGTGAGACCTCGAAGACTTCGGAAAGGACGTGGGCTCGACTACCAGGACTACCTCTGGTGAGACCCCAAGGGGCCTCTGGTGGGACTTCGAAAGGGACCTCTGGTGAGACCCCCAAGACTACCCCTGGTGAGACCCCAAACCTTCCTCTCCTCATCCCAGACTACCACCGCCATAGAAACGTCGATTTAAATATTTCTGCGATGCGAATGCAAAATTCGCGCGGGTAAACAACAAGACGATATGGCAAACAAGCGTTTGAGGCTGCAGAACGACGGGAGGGTAAAAAAAAAAAAAAACGAGACGACTTGCAGGGCGATCGGCACAGGCTTGCAGCACGACCCGCGGAACGAAAACAGGTAAAAAACAAGACGGCGACGACGGCCAGGGCTGCGACTGACAATCCCGATTCGGGCCCTCAGCAGCGCCAGAAGCGCCTTCGTGAATACCGCGATCTTGTCGAGGCTGCTCCTCGACACCGCCCGTCGCCGCGGGCGCGCGCAGCGTCGGCGCTGCGGCTGCGAAAGCTGCGGCCGACAGCGCCGAGCGCGACGCGGCGGCGACGGCGCGCCGAAGGGCGCCACCGTCCACGGCCGCCCGCGCGGCGGCGGCGTCCCGGGCCACAAGAGCCCCTCCAGTCCGCGCGGCCCCGAATGATGATGAAGACCAATATGGCGAGAGAAAGAAGAGACGAGTGCCACGAGGGCGAATGCGTCACTACGACAGCGAAAAGCGCGGCCGCCCAGAGCGCAGAAGCGCACGAAAAAGAAACCCACATGCTTCATATAGGCGTTGCGCCTGGGCCGCTGCCCACCCGAGCTGGGGCGCAACAGAGTTTGGCCAGTGACGCGGGCGGCCCCCGCCTCATTCGCTTCTCGCGCAGCTGGCGCTGGCGCCGTCAATTCGGGGCGCCCAGAGTCGCCAACTCTGACAGAAGCCACGGCGGACCAAGGAACGCGTCTCGCAAACGCGCGCGCACATGTGCGCGCGCGCTCAACCACGCACAGAACACGAATATCATTGCTTGCAAACTGACAACGCCACTGAGCAGAATCATGTCCGTTCGACTGTATATCCCTTCGCAGGGTTACTCTCCTGGCTCTTGCCACCGCGCGTCAAACCCCGCGACATGGATCGCCGAACATATGCCGCGACGCGGCGCCGACCATTGCCGGCCCGAGAGCCGGGCCGTTGCCTCTACAAGTTGCCGGCATTTGCTGGAATCCCAAGCTCTCGCCTCGCGTTCCACCCCCGCTGCCGCCGATTGGCCCTGCCCCCGGCAGCGCGAACGTCACCGCGAACTCGCGCGCGCGCGTCGCGCGCCGCGTGGGCGGCGAAGGCGGGAGGGGGGGGGGGCCCGCGAAGGATTGGGAGACGATGGAAGGCATCTCGTTACAAAACTGTCATGCTGCGAGCTTTTGCCCGCCTGGACATCACCGCGCGCGGGGGCGGGCCTGGCGCCCCCGCCCGCCAGGGCACTGCCTGTCCCGCGCTGCGCCGCATGGCGCGCCATGGGGCCCTGGCCCTCAACTTGGCCCAGCGACAACGCACAACGCATGCATGATGCAGAAAAAAATACGCTACCGAGGAAACCCACATACATATATTATGGCGGGAGTGATGATAGCTGAAGTGAAGAATGTGAGAATGATGTTGGTGGCCGTTGCCCCGCCGATACCGTTGGCGACGCCGCTCCAGAGGAGAGGTGGAAGAGGAGAGGCGCCGCGCCAGCCACACTTTGCGAGCCCGGTGACCTGGGCGACCGGCGCGCATGGCGGCCGCGGTGAGGGACCACCCCCTGCGCACCCCGTCTGGCGTCGAGAAAGCGCCACGCTTGCTATGCCCCGGACGACAGTCGTGCATAGTGGCCGCGGTGAGGGACCAACCCCTGTGCACCCTCTATGGTGTCGAGAAGGTGCCACGCCTGCTATGCCCTGGACGACCGGCGCGCATGGCGGCCGCGGTGAGGGACCACCCCCTGCGTACCCCGTCTCACGCCTGCCATGCCCTGGACGACCGTCGTGCATAGCGGCTGCGCTCAGGGACCACCTCCTGCGCAGCCCCTGTGGCGTCGAGGAAGTGCCACTCCTGCCGAGCTATACAAATCCGAAACGGATAGGGAGACCACCCCCAGCGCACTCCCTGAGATGTTGAGGAAGTGCCACGCCCGCCACGCTTCGCGAGCCCGAAATGGATAGGGAGACCACCCCCAGCGCACCCACCCCCTGTGGTGGCGATGAAGTGCAACGCCTGCCACGCTTTGCAAGACCGAAACGGATAGGGAGACCACCCCTGGCGCAGCCCCTGTGGTGTAGAGGAAGCGGCACGCCTGCCACGTTTTGCGAAACCGAAATGGATAGGGAGACCACCCCCGGCGCACCCCCTGCGATGTCGAGGAAATGCCGTCTGCCGCGCTTTGCGAACGCGAAACGGACATGGAGACCACCCCCAGCCCCCCCCGTGCAGTGTCGAGCAAATGCCACGCCTGCCACGCTTTGCAAACCCGAGACGGATAGGGAAACCACCCCCGGCGCACCCCCTGCATTGTCGAGAAAGTGCAACGCCTGCCACGCTTTGCAAAACCGAAGCGGATAGGGAGACCCCCCCCCAGCGCACTCCCTGTGGTGTCGAGGAAGCGGCACGCCTGCCACGCTTTGCATGACCGAAATGGACAGGGAGACCACCCCCGGCGCAGCCCCTGTGGCGTCGAAGAACTGCCACGCCTGCCGAAAACGATGGGGAGACCACCCCCAGCGCACCCCCTGCGGTGTCCAGGAAGTGCCACGCCTGCCACGCTTTGCGAACCCGAAACGGATAGGAAGACCACCCCCAGCGCACCCCCTTGTGGTGTCGAGGAACTGCCAAGCCTGCCGCGCTTTGCGAGCCCGAAGCGGATAGGGAGACCATCCCCAGCGCACCCCCTGTGGCGTCGAGGAAGTGCCACGCCTGCCACGCTTTGCGAGCCCGAAACGGACAGGGAGACCAGCCCCAGCGCACCCCCTGTGGTGTCCAAGAAGTGCCAAGCCTGCCACGCTTTGCGAGCCCGAAACGGGCAGGGAGACCACCCCCAGCCCACCCCCTGTGGTGTCGAGGAGGGACCACGAGACGGATAGGGAGCCCACCCCCAGCGCACCCCCTGTGGTATCGAGGAAGTGCCACGCCCGCCACGCTTCGCGAGCCCGAAACGGATAGGGAGATCACCCCCAGCGCACCCCCTGTGGCGTCGAGGAAGTGGCACGCCTGCCACGCTTTGCGAGCCCGAAACGGATAGGGAGACCACCCCCGGCGCCCTCCCTGCGATGTCGAGAAAGTGCAACGCCTCTTGTTGTCGCGCATGTGCTGCGCACCCCCTCTGGTGACGACAAAGTGCCATGCCTGCCGTGCCCTGCGCCATGGCCTGCATAGAGCCTCCTGCCATCCACTGCGTATCCTACACGCACGTCTTGTATATGGCACGTCATGTGTATGCGTATGATGCGTGTGCGGCCGTATCGGAACGTGTGTCTCACGTGGGTGCCCAGTATGCTGTGCATACGTCTTGGGTGTATAATGCAGTGAACATGCGCCTTGCGTGTACGAGTGCGCGCATGCGTGCGGCTGCATGCAGACGCGTGTCTCGTGCGCTGGCCGTGCATGTGTTGAGCGCGGGTAAGGGGGGGAAGGAATAGAGAGAGGAGGGGAGGTGCGAGGAGGACACGCGGGTGCGCCGCGGCAGGGAAGAAAACCAAAACCCCACGAAACATGTGGGGAAGAAACCGTTTTTCCGGGGGATCTCGCGCTTGCACAACGGCGCGATCGACGCCCCCTCCCTGCGTCCAGCTCCCGAGGCCCCCTCGACAACGCGGCCAGCTCCGACTCATCCTCTCTTCTGCGCCTACAGTACGCAAGATGGACAAATCACAGCGGGGCGGGCCGTCGGCGAGCCTGCTCGCCAACCGAGCCGTCGGCGGGGTCGCAGGGCGTGGCCGTCGGCGCCGGCCACTTCGCACCATAAACGGGCAGCAGTCAAAGCCAAATCCGTTGTGCACGAATAGCCTCTCACTACGCAAGCCAGCGCCGCGGTGTTATCGATGAAACGCGCTACGCGCGAACCTGCCACGCGGTCGGGACTCAACAGCGCCAAGGCCACCAACGCTGCCAAAAGCTCATAGGCCACGAGATTAGTGGCCCTCTTCTTTTACAGTCTCCGAAGGCTGCGCGGGAGCGGCCCTGGATGAACCTCAGCGCGCCGTCTGGGTCCACGCAAACTGCCCCTATCCCGCCGGCGTGTTCGGCATCGGAATACAGAGGCGCCAAGGGCGGAAGCTCCGCGCGCAACAGCGGCACTTCTCTTGATGCCCCTTTCTCGATTAGAGCCAGAAACCATAACAGCACGTGCCTGAGTCGCTTCGTCAAGTTATGAGGCCCCGTTCGCTGCTGTTGCCGCCGCACGAGGGGACGTAACATAGCACGGCCGACCCGGTTGAAAACGTGACAGTTCAAGAAGGATCAGCGCCCGCATAACTTGGACGCGAAGCCCGGGAGCAACGCACCCTGCGCCAGCGCTGACTGCCCACCGCGAGGTTCGTGGGCCTGCGCTGATCTGGACGCCGGGGGGCAGGATGTCTCCGCCCACCTCGCTCTTGTCAGGGTCGAGCCGCCGCCCCAAAAAGTCCGCGGCGACCTCCCCAAACAGCGCGCCAGTCCACTCGGATGCAGTCCTGCGCCTGCCCCCAAGGCCCGCGTCATCTGCGCCGACCCAGAAGGCGTCGTCTAAATGCAAAAAACATGATCCCGACAAAGCAACCGACAGCGATGTGTAGGAGCATATCTGGAAGCATTCCCCTTACGATTCAGATGAGAATCCAGTTGTAGAATTCTGCTGTTCTCGCAGTCGTAGTCGCATTCGCGATGACAGTCGCAGTGGCAACAGCAGTCGCAGTCACAGCCTCAGCCTCAGCCTGCCTCAGCCTCAGCCTGCCTCAGCCTCAGCCTCAGCCTGCCTCAGCCTCAGCCTCAGCCTGCTTCAGCCTCAGCATCAGTCTGCCTTCAGACTCGGCCTCGGCCTCAGCCTGCCTCAGCCACACCCTGCATCAGCCTCAGCCTCAGCCTCAGCCTGCCTCGGCATCAGCCTGCCTCAGCCTCAGCCTCAGCCTCAGCCTGCCTCAGCCTCAGCCTCAGCCTGCTTCAGCCTCAGCCTCAGTCTGCCTTCAGCCTCGGCCTCAGCCTCAGCCTGCCTCAGCCTCAGCCTGCATCAGCCTCAGCCTCAGCCTCAGCCTGCCTCAGCCTCAGCCTGCCTCAGCCTGCCTCAGCCTCAGCCTCAGCCTGCCTCAGCCTCAGCCTCAGCCTCAGCCTCAGCCTCAGCCTCAGCATCAGCCTCAGCCTCAGCCTTCAGCCTCAGCCTCAGCCTGCCTCCCTCAGCTGCCTCAGCCTCAGCCTCCCCTGATTCAGCGCCGCACCTCAGTCTGCTGCAGCCTCAGCCCTCAGCTCAGCCTGGCTCAGCCTCAGCCTGCCTCAGCCATCAGCCTCAGCCTCAGCCTCAGCCTGCCTCAGCATCAGCCTGCCGCAGCCTCAGCCTCAGCCTCAGCCTGCCTCAGCCTCAGCCTCAGCCTGCTTCAGCCTCAGCCTCAGTCTGCCTGCAGCCTCGGCCTCAGCCTCAGCCTGCCTCAGCCTCAGCCTGCATCAGCCTCAGCCTCAGCCTCAGCCTGCTTCAGCATCAGCCTGCCTCAGCCTCAGCCTCAGCCTGCCTCAGCCTCAGCCTCAGCCTGCTTCAGCCTCAGCCTCAGTCTGCCTTCAGCCTCGGCCTCAGCATCAGCCTGCCTCAGCCTCAGCCTGCATCAGCCTCAGCCTCAGCCTCAGCCTGCCTCAGCATCAGCCTGCCTCAGCCTCAGCCTCAGCCATGGGCACGTTCTTGTACAGCACTGCTTTCAAGCCTCTGGGCCCCCCCCCCCCCCCCCCCCCCCCCTCATTCTGCCTCCACCGCGGCCTCAGCCCTCAGGCTGCCGCCCCTCAGCCTGCATTTAGCCTCAGCCTCGCTCAGCATGCCTCAGCATCAGCCTGCCTCAGCCTCAGCCTCAGCCTTGCATCTGCTCACGCCCATCTTGCTCAGACGCTAGCCTCAATCTGCCTCAGCCCTCGGCTCATCCTCAGCCTGCCCCACAGCCCTCAGCACACTGCTTCGGCCATCAGCCTCATACTGCTCTTCAGCCTCGCCTCAGCCTCATCATGCCTGCATCAGCCTCAGCCTCAGCCTCCGCCTGCTCATCATCACCTGCCTCAGCCTCAAGCCTCAGCCTTAGCCTGCCTCAGCCTCAGCCTCAGCGTGCTTCAGCCTCACCCTCAGTCTGCCTTCAGCCTCGGCCTCAGCCTCAGCCTGCGTCAGCCTCAGCCTGCCTCAGCCTCAAGCCTCAGCCTCAGCCTGCCTCAGCGTCAGCCTGCCTCAGCCTCAGCCTCAGCCTGCCTCAGCCTCAGCCTCAGCCTGCTTCAGCCTCAGCCTCAGTCTGCCTTCTGCCTCGCCTCAGCCTCAGGCTGCCTCAGCCTCGGCCTGCATCAGCCTCAGCCTCAGCCTCAGCCTGCCTCAGCATCAGCCTGCCTCAGCCTCAGCCTCAGCCTCGCCTCACCTGCCTCAGCCTCAGCCTGCTTCAGCCTCAGCCTCAGTCTGCCTTCAGCCTCGGCCTCAGCCTCAGCCTGCCTCATCATCAGCCTCAGCCTCAGCTCAGCCTGCCTCAGCCTGCCTCAGCCTCAGCCTCAGCCTCAGCCTGCCTCAGCCTCAGCCTCAGCCTCTCAGCCTCAGCCTCAGCCTTCAGCCTCAGCCTCAGCCTCAGCCTGCCTCAGCCTCAGCCTGCATCAGCCTCCAGCCTCAGCCTCAGCCTGCCTCAGCCTCAGCCTGCTCAGCCTCTGCCTCAGCAGCCTCAGCCTCAGCCTGCTTCAGCCTCAGCCTCAGTCTGCCTTCAGCCTCGGCCTCAGCCTCAGCCTGCCTCATGCCTCAGCCTCATCAGCCTGCCTCAGCATTCAAAATGTGGCCCGGGAATGCAGTTCTGGGAACTCGAAGACCACGAAGTGGCCTACAGTTGGCTCCGGGCATTCAAAATCATGCCCAGGAATGGAGTTCTGGGAACTCGAAGACCACGAAGTGGCCTACAGTTGGCTCCGGGCATTCAAAATCATGCCCAGGAATGGAGTTCTGGGAACTCGAAGACCACGAAGTGGCCTACAGTTGGCTCCGGGCATTCAAAATCATGCCCAGGAATGGAGTTCTGGGAACTCGAAGACCACGAAGTGGCCTACAGTTGGCTCCGGGCATTCAAAATCATGCCCAGGAATGGAGTTCTGGGAACTCGAAGACCACGAAGTGGCCTACAGTTGGGTCCGGGCATTCAAAATCATGCCCAGGAATGGAGTTCTGGGAACTCGAAGACCACGAAGTGGCCTACAGTTGGCTCCGTGCATTCAAAATCATGCCCAGGAATGGAGTTCTGGGAACTCGAAGACCACGAAGTGGACTACCGTTGGCTCAGGGCATTCAAAATCATGCCCAGGAATGGAGTTCTGGGAACTCGAAGACCACGAAAAGCGTTACTGTTGGCTAAAAAAAAAAAATCCCTGGTTTCCCGGGGCGACCCGTCCGGATCCCGCCCAGACCCCTCTGGGGAGTCATGATGCTCTCTTTTGACCCTACTAGAAACTTATCAGTCTTCGCTGTTAGGTAATAGCCTGGCCAAGGACCCAACCATATGCAGTTGTGAGTGCCGTCTTTGTGAGCAACGCATTCGGTGGGGTTCCCTATGGGGCCGCGAAGTGGTGTCCTGGGTGGGGAGACGCATGCGAATGCAGCCACTTGGGCCCTCGGTGAAGCTCCCCATGGGGCCACGAAGCGCTGTGCTGGGTGGCGCGGACGCATGCGAACACCCCCACTGGGGCCCTCGGTGGAGCCCCCCATGGGGCCACGAAGCGCTGCCCTGGGTAGGGGAACCGCATGCGAACACCCCCACTGGGGCCCTCGGCGGAGCTCCCCATGGGGCTACGAAGCGCTGCCCTCTGTGGGGGAACCGCGTGCGAACACCTCCATTGGGGCCTTCGGTGGAGCTCCTTATGGGGCCACGAAGCGCTGCCCTGGGTGCGGGAACCGCATGCGAACACCCCCACTGGGGCCTTCGGTGGAGCTCCCCATGGGGTCACGAAGCGCTGTCCTGGGTGGGGGAGAGCATGCGGGCACCCCCAATGGGGCCTTCGGTGGAGCTCCCTATGGGGCCACGAAGCGTTGCCCTGGGTGGGGGAACCGCATGCAGGCACCCCCACTGGGGCCCACGTGGGGCCACGAAGCGCTGCCCTGGGTAGGGGGGGGGGCGGCTGCTACTGGTTCGAGCCCCCCCTCGACAACCGGGGTGGGGGTCACTGCCGGTTCGAACCCCCCACCCTCCCCCTTCGAAAACCGGGGAGGGGGGGTCACTGCCGGTTCGAACCCCCCCCCCTCCCATCCCCCTCGAAAACCGAGGGGGCCACTACCGGTTCGAACCCCTCGCCCCTCCCCCCTCGCGCCGCCAGCGAACGACTCCCGGCCCCTACCGCCATCCGCGCCAAATCCCCATTGCTGTTCCCAGCACCACCCCACTGATTCCACCGCCGCCCCTACTGCCTCCACCGGTGCCCCCACCACTGTCGCAATGTCCCCACTGTCCCCACCACTGTTCCCACCGCGATTCCACTCTCCCCACTTTCTCCACGGACCCAACCACTGCCCGACTGTCCCCACTGTCCCCGCTGTCCCACTGTGTCCTCCGCTGTCCCACTGTTCCCAACACTGTCCCCACTGCACCCACCACTGTCCCCACTGTACCTCTGTCCCATTGTCCCACCGCTGTCCTCGCCACCGCCCTCGCCACTGTCCCTGCCACCACTGTACCCTCCACTGCCCCACTGTTTCCACCACATTCCCACTGTCCCCACGCCGCTGTCCCCACCACCACCATTCCCACCACTGTCCCACTGCCCCCACTGCCCCCGCTGTTCCCACCATTCTCCCCGCTGTCCCCACCAGTGCCCCCACCAGTGTGTCAATGTCCCCACTCTCCCCAACATTGTCCCACCACGGTCCCCACTTCCCCCGCGGTCCCCACCAGTGTCCCACTGTCCGCACTACTGTCCCGCTGTCCCCGCCGCTGTCCCACTGTGCTATCCCAGCGTCCCCACTGTCCCCATCGCTGTCACACTGCCTCCACTGTCCCCACCACTTTCTCCGCTGTGCTACTGCCCCACCGCTGTCCTGGCCACCGCCTTCACCGCTGTCCCCGCCGCCACCGTCCCCACCGGTGTCCCACTGCCCCCACCGCTGTCCCGCTGCCCCCTCACTCACCACTGCCCCCACCACCACCGCCCCAGCCGCTGTCCGCCCCCCCCCCCCCGGTTTTCGAAGGCGGAGGGTGGGGGGGGGTCGAACTGGAAATGGCCCCCCCAGTTTTCGAACGGGCGCGGGGGGGGTTCGATGCCCGGCAGCGACCCCGCCCCCCTTTTCATGATGGACCGGGGGAGGGTTCGAACCGGCAGCGACCCCCCCTCGTTCTGGAGGGGGAGGGTTCGAACCGGTGGTGGCCCCCCCTAGCTGTCCGCCAGCAGCGGTAGAACACGCTTTTTCTAGGAAATCCAACACAACAGCAGGCCAGAATGGAGGTGACAAGGAGGAGGAAAAGAAGAGGGGGCAAGATATGCAAAAAGGAGGGAAGGGAAAATAAAAACTACGCAGACGGAGCCAGCACCAGGGGCAGGTTTTCGCCACTGCCGAGGAGAAGACCCCCCAACAAATTGCGGATATTTTCCCTTGCTGGCATGGCGCCCACAAGGCCCAGCAGCTAAGTGGCGAGAGCTGGGCCTTCATCGAAGCGGAGCGATATCTCCGCGACGCAACGTGCCAAATCAACATTGAGCATAAGTTATACCAAAGGGATCCTACACACTAGCGCAGCGGCGACGGCGACAAAACAAAAACACCCAGGAGGAGGCGGGGGAAGGAGCGAGAGGCGGCTAACCCTCGCGGCGCCGCCGGCGCGAGCGAGCGCGCAGGCTCTCAAGGGGCCCAGCTTCGCAAGCCTCGCGGACGGCAGTTTTGAAAACGCGCCCCGCGTTGCGCTGTTCAACTGCGCCATGCCGAAGTACAAGATGAACACTATACAGCGCGAAGACACTGACCGCGCGAAGCGCTTGCGACTCTTCGCCGGTGAAATGCGCGCCCGCGCCCTCTGCGGGCGTGGAAGCCCGCGGCCCCAGAGAGTAGCCTAAGGCAGCGCCTGTCGGAGGCCTCGCGAAGGCGCAATATTCCGGGCTCCACCGATAGTGCTGCATAGTGCTGCGCACTGTCAGCGCCTGCGCGGCATCCGAAAACACACCTCTCCACTCCTTGGAAACGTCGGGCCGTTAGCCAGTCGTTCAGGGCAGCGCGGAGAGCGGCCGAAAAAAACACGAGGGGCCGACATGCGGCTGAGGACCTCCGCGCGCCTGAGAAAACCGCGCACGCGCGCATTGGGGAAAAGACCCACTTGCCAGCGGCCGAGACGGCGGCCCAGAAAAGCGCCGAGCGGGGCGAATGGGCGCTCGGCGAGCAGCTCGCAGACTCGCGCTGCCTGCCAGGTCGCCTTGCGACGAGCCAGTTCGGCAGCAGTGGCCGAGCGCGACCCGGGCCAGCCTAATTATAAGCGGCGCGCCACCTGGGTCACCTGGTTTGCCGCAGTCTCCAGGGCGAACGAGCAGTTCTTGCCCAGCCACTGCCTGGCCCCGGGGGGCAGCAAGACGGGCCCATCGCGCATCGGCAGACGCTCGCGCGGACGCGCTGCCCGAGTTCGCGCGCGAAGTCCACCATGCAACAAGTCCTCCACGTGGCAGGCCCGGGCCTGCGCCGCCAGTGTAGCGACGCGAATGTCCCGGAGCTCGCGCAGGCAGTTCAGCGCCCGAAAACGGACCATGGCCGCCGGCTGGGTCCAAGAGCCCGGGCTCGGGAAGAGCAGGGCGCAGACCCGCCGCTCGATGAGGCCGCGGGCGGAAGGGGAGGGGCGGAGCTGGGCCACGAACATCACCACCGAGGCAATAAGCACTTTAAATGCTTCGCGCGTGTAAAATCCGCCGACCCTGTCGGCGCGTGCGAAGGGCTTCCTCGTTCGAATCGTCGTCGTTGTTCGGATTGACATCGTCGTGTTTTCGTTGTTCGGGTCGTCATCGTTGCCCATGCCGCTGTAGATTCGAAGGGAAGCCCCTTCCCTTTGACCCCTTCCCCAGGGGGGGGGGTCCCGGGGGAGGGCCTCGGGGGGTGCCCCAGGGGGGGTGGGGTGGGGTGGGGGGTGGGGGGGGCAAATTAGTTTTTCCTCGGGCGGCCTAGAAACCTCGAAAACACTCCAAATGAGGTCCGACTGCCCAAGATGGCCCCCGAGACGGCCCAAGAAGGCCCCGAGTCGCCCAAAGATCGGCCGAAAACGCCCAAGGTAGCCCCAAGACCGTCCAAGAAGCCTCCAAGACGTCCCAGGCCCCCTCCAAGAGACCCCCAGGAAGCCCCAAGAGGCCCCCACGAGGCTTCCAAGCAGCCCCTAAGAGCTTCCCAAGAGGCCCACAAACTACCCCCAAGAGGCCCCAAAGAGCGCTCGTCGTCGTCGTCGTCGTCGCCGCCATTCAGGGTCGGCGGCACCGGCCGTAGGGCCTTCGCAATAATCCCAATCCCTCCCCATGTCCTCGCTCGCTCAACCATTTTCGCCAGAGGGGCCGCGCGGGGCGCCTCGTCGGCGCCGCGGCCCAGAACAAAGCCGAGGTACTTCGCCTGATCCTGAATCGCCATGGCTGCCCAAGCAGGCGCCTGCGCAGCTATCTCCGCCCGGAGCCCCGTCGCCGAGCACATGAAGAGAGGCGCGAGGACTGCTTTCTTCAAGTCGAGGCGAATACCTGAAATCTCGCCGCACTCTTCGAAAAGCCCGCGGAGAAGCGGCAGTTTCAGGACCGCCCTGGACACGACGAGCGCCAGGTCATCAGCGCACGCCCTGACCACTGCGCCCGGGACACAGCGCTGCACGCGGCGCGACAAGATCCAAGGCGACCGCGAATAATAGCGGCGAAAGCGGGCAGCCTTGCCGGGCGCCACGGGTGAGCACGAGCCCCTGGCACCTCGACCCATTCGCCGCGATGTCGCATAAGTTATCCTGATACAGCGCCGAAGCGGAAACGGACCAGCCAGGATGGCCAGCCGAAATGCCGCAGAAGCCGCAACGCGAAATTGTGCTCCAAGGACGGGAAGGCGGACGGGAAGGCGGCCTCGAAGTCGAAGTGAATAGCGAATGCCCTGGATCCGTGGATGCACTGCTTCGCCACCTCCTCATCAATGTCAACAATATTTGCGAGCATGGAGCGGCCGGGCAAGAATCCCCTTTAGGTAGGGGAAATGCGGGCGGCGACCGCGCCTTCGATGACCAGCCGCGCGGCGTTCGCAAGGAGCCCGTTGTCCGCGTTCGTCGCGTTTAATGGCCTGACTTGCGCGACCCAGTGGAACGGCCCCCCATCCTCCGTCCGTTCTGGCGAGCCCTTGGGGATAAAGAACAGCAAGCTCGCGTTGAAGTCGGGGGCAAATTCCTGAAGCCGACGAGCGCCGCCCTCCCCGCAAATGTCCCCGAATGTCGCGTAGGGCACCTCCGTGGCCAAACCTCCCACCCGCTTCCAAGCCAGAACAAGGAGGCCGCCCGGCCCTGGCGCCGGTACACGGTTCGAACTGCGGATGGCGAGCTGGGCATTCCAAGCACTGATCACCACGTCACCCCGGAATTGGCCAGACCGACGGTCCGAAGAAGACGAAGTCGGCGGCGGCTTGGAGAACCGGCCGCGCGGGAGCGCCACGAGGGGGTCCACGCCGAGCGCTTGACGGAAACGCTGCTGCTGGTAGACACCCACCAGGACATCCGCCTGTAAGATGCGCCTGTCGTACTGGCACGGGACGACCGCGCCCTCTGGAAAGATGCAGGGCCTGATCTGCGGACGAAGGCGTTCCGCGAAGTCAACCGCCTGAGGAAATGACGGCTCAGAGCTCGAAGACGAAGAAGAAGAAGAAGAAGAAGAAGAAAAGGTGTTGAAGTCGCTGCCGAACGCTGCAAATGTCAGGGGGAGAACGCTCGATCAGGGCCACGGTCACCTCGGCGCGGCCTGTCCTCGGACAAGTGGAGCCGCATGACGATGACAGCGAAAATGCAGCCCTCGCCCATGCAGTCGTGAATTCCAGACGGCACCGTGCCATCAGGCGCGTGCCTCGGATCTCGGAATCGGGAAGGCACTGATGAGCCCGCCTCCGCGCTCCATTTCCCGCCCCCGAGTCCAGGTCGAACCGGTCGTTCGTCACCTGCGCGCTCACCTTTGTGGGCCCCGCCTGCAGGAACTGCCCGTGCAGGGCAGCATGAAGGCGGGCCACGGCCTGAGCATCCGGAAGAAGAACACGTACACGTCCTCCTGCACCACCGTGGACCTCAGCAGGAACATGCTCGTACTCGTAGGGTGCTTCAATACGTTCCCTCTCGTGCTCCTGGAGTGCGAGACCTGTGGCCGCAGCGGCGCGCGCGAGCAGCGGCCTCGTGGCCTCCGCGCCCTCGCGCCCCAACTCTCCGCGGACTGCGACCTCCGTGAGGTGTTCGAGGACGGCGGGGGCGCGGTGAACTTTCCTGCGAGTGGCCGCCAGCGCCCGTGGAGTCGCAGAAGGCGTGGCCACCTTGCGGCCGCCTCGGGGCGGCTTCCAGCGCAGCCCTGTTGCTGCCGTCGAAGCGTCCGCCTGCAGCACCTGGTCCACCACGGCCACCCACGTGTCGTGGCTGGCCTCCGTGAGGAGGAGGGCCTTCGTGGAGCTCAGCAGCAGGAGCTGGCTGCAGAGCGGCCCGAAGTGGTGGAGCCCCTTCGCGCTGACCATGTCCAAAGTGAGGGTGTCCGCGGCTGTGTGCAAGGCCTGTGCACCGAAGAGTGTAGTCGAGGGGAGGCGTGGTCGGATGGTTTGGACGATCAGGGTCGCGTCAAACTCCCCGAGGGGTGGCAGGAAAAGGACATCGACCACTACCCTCGGCATCTCTGTGGTGTGCGCAGGGCTACGCCAGGGGTAGGCGAAATTCATCACGTCCTCGGCCCTCATGTCGAAAGACATCGGCTTGACCTCCGTAATCTGCAGCAAAGGTGCCCTGTGCTGCAGCATCCTGGGCGGGTCGCACGCTCCAACGAAGTCAATCGTGAAGACCGCCAGCCCCATGCGTACGTGCCGTGGCGCGGTAGGACCAGGAAGGACCATGTCCAGTGGCTCGTCTGAGAAACCGACGCTTCGGACCAGCGAGGCCCACTTGTCACCGAGCAGCGGTGACCACCAGTTATCGAGAATGTGCTGGACGTCGTGTGCCCCGTTGAAAAGCGGGAGCTGCGCCAGCAGCCGAAGGGAGGCTGGGTGGGCGCCAGCAGAGATGCGGCGTAGCCGCGCCGCCCGGCAGCGTGCGGTCGCGTTGCCATCCTCGGGGATCCAAGCGACGACGTGCTGCCCAGCCAGTGTCTGCCAGGCGGCCTCGTCCCCCTTTTCGAGTTTCGTCGCCAACGCCCGCGTGTGGTCTCGGTCGTAGGCGCCAGCCTGTGCCGGACCCAGCAGAGATGACCACTGGGTGAGGAAACACGTGTCCTGCCGTCCCGTCTGAGCTTGAAGTAGGGCGAATGCCTCCGAGCCGAGCTCCTTCCAGAGAGGGAGCGTGCTGGCGCGGAGGCGGCGCCGTTCCTTGAGCACCTCTGGCAGCTCCTCCGTGTAGGCCGCGGCAGCCCTCTGAAGTTGCTGAGAGCAGCCTCAGCCTCCTGTTGGTCGGCGGGAGGCCAGGCAGCCTGACGACTGAGAGCACACAGTTGTACAGCCGTGCGCTCCCGCGCGGCCAAGGCCTGGGCCGTGGGCGCGGGGGCCTCCAGCGCTGCATACCCCAGCTGTTGCCACGGGTCCGACGCGGACGGCGCGTAGCCGAGCTTGCGAAGGATATTCTTGAGCGACCGCCAGTCCGACGGGTATTCGACCGCGATGCCGTCGCCGTCCGTCCGGGTTTGTGCCGCGGCCTGGACGAGATCGAAGTGGCGGAGGGTCTCCTGCTCGAGCCACTCCCGGAACAGCGGACCCGACAGGGCGAGCACCAGAGCCGGCGCGATCTCCGGCGGCGGGGTATCCAGGCTGTCGACGTCCAGGTCGGAGTCGACGTAGCCAGCAGCTGGTAAGCCAGGCGGCAAGGCGGCAGGCACGATCGCTGGCCAGGGGGTGGCCACCTGCGGGGCTGGGGCAGCATCCAGAGCCTGCGCGGCGCCAGGGGGGGCAGCCGCACCAGTGGCGATCGCTGTGTGCGCGGCGCAGTGGGCGCCTCCAGGTAATGCTGGCACGTCCACGCCGCCAGCAAGGCACAGGGCGCAGCGCCCAACCATCACTATGCTGGAAGGGGGGAAGGATGAGACAACAAAAAAGCCTGAATGCGCCCTGTGCGCGGGCGCTTGGGGCCGGCCCGTTTGAGCCGGATGTTCTGCTTGAGCCACCTGTAAATACAATACTTGCCAGGACTTTGCGGAACATGTGCGCCCTCTGCCCAATGAGATTGAACTCCCAGAGATAACCCCACAATCGAGAATGCGCCAACGCGTAAGCAGGGTCCACACGTGACTCCACGATTTCACAAACGATTCAAACGAACATCAAGCAAGATGCTGCGGCTGCGTGCGTGTAAGTTTTAGTGACAATGAATAGTCGTCAGGTGATGTGTTCTAGACAGGTGCGTTTAAGAAATCTTGGGGGAACTCATCGTCTAAAGTTTTTGTTGGGCACAGAGAAAAAACACGTGTGAGGGCATGTATCTCCCGACACATGCATACAGCACTTATTGCGAAAAGGAGGCGTGAAGGGTGGAGGGAGGAGGAAGGAGGGAGGAACTGGGCCCCTTCTACCTTCTACTTCCCACTCCCTCTCCACTCCTCCTCGCCGATACTCCAACCTCACCTCCCTCGTCTCGGCAAGATCACGACAATGATCATGACCTCTTGCACACCACAAACCCTCAAGGCGATGCTGCCGAGGGGTTCGACGCCGAGGGGGTCAAGACAGGTCCGCGCAACGAGAACAACAACAAAATGTAGAGTCTGTGGTGACCAGCGCGACAAAATACTGCTCGCAGTCAGCTCGCTGCCAAGTGTTCAAGACGACCATACTACGAGGACAGCCCACATTACGAAACAATAATTTGCCCCCCCCCCCATCGCCACTCCACCCTCAATCTTCCCTTAACCCCCTTCCACCCCCCGCTTCAACTTATTTTCCTTCCTCCTGGTAGGGCGCAAAGAACAGAATGTTCGCTCCGTGTGCTTTGAAGCCCGTACGCAAATAGTTGATATGTGTGCGGCGATCGTGTGATGATGGACAATTATTGATGGAGATGTCCGGGTGCTGGCACGTCAATGAACCCATGCCAACTGGCAATGGCTGGTGCTTCGTCTTGATGGCCAAGTCAAGGGCTTCGGGGGTGGTGGTATGCCACAAGACACTGAACGAGGGACGAGCAACCGGTTTGTGAGAATGCCCTTCGCAGGTATGGAAGAGGATGGGATGTCCCGACAGCAGAGTATACGTAGTGCAAACACTGGTGGAAATTGCAGTCGTCTGCTCCAGTGCTTGCGCAAACATCCCACCCTCTCACCAGCAACTGGTTCGGCAAAACGCATCCGGTTACGATTGCAGTTGCAGCTGGAATATGCTGGCGCCTATCTGCGGCCGCACTTGCGCGCGCCCACTCTCGCGCAGATCAGCCAGGTGGTTTGGCACAAACAATGCGGCCACGATGGCGCTTACCCATGGAACTTCCATGCGCATCTATAAGGCCGCGCTGGCGCGCGTGTGCTTCAAGTGCGGGTCGGTGTAACCTGGGTGGGCGCGATATCATGATGACGGCGACATGGGCGACGTCGACGATGACGACAATGACGAGCGCGGTGATGATCCCGGCGATGGTGATAATAACGGTGATGATCATGATGTTGATGACGATGGCGCTGATGACGCTGACGACGATGATAGCGATTGCGCTGATGACGATGATGACAATGCACCCACGGCAGAACACAAGGAAGTGCGCGCGGAATCATGCGCGTGTAGCCCCTATGGTATCATCCGACAGAATTCGTGGGCGCGCGATGGTGGTTGAACGTTTTCGAATTGCGCGCGCGAGTGGCCCAGATGGGCTGATTTGACGGAATGGCTAAAACAATTGGCCTCGGGCCGCGAAGCGTGCGAGGGGTGTGCCGAAATAGGCACGGTCATCGATGCGATCCCCAACACTGGGGCCTTCGGCGGAACTGGGGCCACGACACGTGCGACGGGTGTGCCGACATGGGCACGGTCACGCATGCGATTCCTGCCACTGCTGCCTTCGTGGAGCTCCCTATGGGGCCACGAAACGTGTGACGGGTGTGCCGACATGGTCGGGAGAAGCATGCGAACGAAACCACTGGGGCCTTTTGGTGGAACCCGTTATGGGGCCACCAAACATGTGAGGTGTGTGCCAAAGTTGGGCGGCGGCGGCATGCGGGCGCAACGACTGGGGCCTTCGGTAGAGCTCCTCATGGGGCCACGAACGGTGTGAGGTGTGCGCCACAATGGGGTGGCGGCGGCATGCGAACGCAGCCACTGGGGCCTTAGGTGGAGTTCCACATGGGGCCACGAAGCGTGTGGGGTGTGTGCCAAAACAGAGACATGCGGAGGGCAGAGGCAAGGGGTGGGAGGAAAAGGTCGAGAAGCAAGAAGGGAAGAAAGGAAACCGCCTGGCGCCGCTGATTCAAAATGAGGGCCCAACTCAACACAGTGAGGCTGGTGAGCAGAATTTGTGGCTATCCCTTACAGCAGCAAAGCACTACCGAAAAGGATGATGACTCAGATGGGGAAGATGAAGATTTGGCCGATGCGTGTGCGCAGCCGCACGCTCCACCTTCCGCCGCGCGCTAGTCTGCTGCCGCCCGCGCGAATGTCGGGCGATGACCTGGGGCAAGGGAGAGCCTAGCGATTGACCAAACAACTAAGCTATCCCTTACAGCAGCAACGCACTACCGAAAAGGATGATGACTCAGATGGGGGAGATGAGGATTTGGCCGATGCGCGTGCGCAGCCGCACGCTCCACCCTCCGCCACGCGCTAGCGGGCTCTGCCGCCGCTCCTGGGCGCGCCTGGCAGCGGTCGCTGTCGGCGCATCCCCCGCTGCGGTCCGAGGGCGCGGGCAGCCTGCGGCTGCCAGCGCTCCCGGGGTTCTTCGCGCGCCGGCGCCTACGCGGCGCCAGCGCGGGGTGCGGCCAGGCGGCGTGCACTGCGCGTGCCGCCGGCTGCTTAAACCTGCGCCGCCGCCCCCGTCGCGACGGCGCTGCAGTTGCGAATTCAGCGCCAGGCCGGCCGCGGGAAAACCCGCGGGCCTGGCCGCTCACGGGCCCCAGCGCGGCTCCAGCTGCCCACGGGCGCCCGGCCACCGCCGCCCCGGCGCCCCGCAGCCCGCAAGCGCACCGCTGCCCGCGGGCGCCTGAAATGCCACGCCTGGCGCCATGCGCCGGCGCGGCTCCGCGCGCCAGGCCGAGGCCGGCGGCGGAGGCACCTCTCCACCTCACTCGCTCGCCGGGCCTTTGGCCGGCGGCGCCACTGGTCAGCCGCGATGAGGCTTGGCGGCCGCTTCTCGCGCGACCTCGTCCCCGCGCTGAAGCCCTGATTCTTCTGAGGTAGCGGGTGCCGTTGTAGTGCGCGGGCCCCTGGGCCCCCGCGTCGCAGTAGATCGCCTTGGGCTTCTTGGGCGTCCTCCGGTTGTCCTCCATCACCTCCCTCGGCGTCCCGCGCGAGCCCTGGGGCCGGCGGTCCTGCCTCGAACTGCACCAGCAGTGCCGGGCCTCCGCCAACGCCGTGGCCAGCACCACCGCCAGCGAGACGATGAGCTCCACCATGACCTCCAAGGGGATCGCGATGGCGACGTCCTCCCCGTCCGCCGTCAGACGCGCGCTGACGTGCCTCTTGTCCTCCTCCGCCGCCGCCAGCTCCTGGCCGGTCGCCGTCGCCTGCCCCAGCGTGGCCGCTGCCGCCGCTGCGGCTCCGAGAGCCGACAAGCCCCTGGGGGGGGGGCTCGCCTGGCGCCGTCGCCGGCGGCTCCCTCCTGAGGCCTCGCTGCCGGCGTCGTCAGCTCCGAGTGGTCGTTGGCCACGCGCCTGGCTACGTCGCGCTGCGGCTCGCGCGACTCCCAGAGGTAGGCGTGGAACGAGTCCGACGCCCGTCTCCCGTACATCTGGACCTTGGAGAGGTCGTCCGTGACGTGGTACATCGCCGTGGCCCCGCCGATCCTCAGGGAATGGGGGCCGATCTCCTCTCGCCTGAGGCCTGCCGCCAGGCCCGCCAACGTGGGGAAGTGCTGCACCTCCTCGCGCTTCACGGGGGCGCCCGAGGCCCACCGGAAGAGGGGCAGCCGCGCCTCCGTGCCGTGGTCGAAGCGCTGCGGGCGCTGCGCCTGCATGGCCGCCAGGGCCTCGACGGGGCACAGCGCTGAGTGGGTGGCGTGCTGGTTGCGCACCGTCCCCACATTATACTGGTCCGTCTTCGAGCCCTTGATGTGCAGGACGCACTCGTCAATTCGGGCGAACTGGCCGGTGCGCTCCCGCTCGATGTCCTCGCCGTGGGCCACCCTGTCGACGGACCAGGACCTGTCCGTCACCAGGTACTCCGACGCCTGCAGGAGGGAAAAGAAGGCGAGAAGGATCGCGGCGCACAGCGTGGCAGCGTCGGCCTGGCACAACCCCGCATCTGCGTGGATGTGCTGCTTGAGCCACGGCAGCGTCCGCGGGGGGACCGGCCTCTTCCGCCTGCTGTTGGGCCCCTGGAGCCTTTTCATGCCGGCCAGGGTCGTCCGGAGCCGCCCCTGGTGAAGCAGCGGGCCGCCGTGCCCGACCATCAGGTGGGCGCACCTGCTGGCGAACAGCTTCTGCTTCACCGCCCCCTCGGCCCGCGACAGCGCCACCGCCAAGATGACCACAAAGTCGGTCAAGGCGTCATCGTCGCTGGTCCGCTCGGCGCGGCCCCGGCCCTGGAGCCAGTGGCCCAGCCCCTGGCCAGCGCGGTGCGCGGCCCACTGCCGCCAGCCGCCCTCGTGCCCGCTGCGGGTGCCCTCGCTGAGCTTCTGCAGCATCACCTCCGTCCGCTGGTCGCGGAGCCACTCGCCGTAGCGCCCCCCCCAACCATGGGGCGGGCAGGTGGCGCCGGCAGGCTCTCGCGCGCCCGCCCCAGAGCCAGCGGCTGGACCAAGTCCGGCGCCGCTGCGGTCCGCCCTCTGCGGGCTAACCGCGAGCGCGCGCTCCGGGGGGTGCGAGGGCTGGCCAGGCCCGCATCCAACCGGACCTCGTCGGCGGATGGCGGGATGGCTGGGCCGGAGATCGTGTCTTCGTTGATCTGCTTGAACCGGATCCTCTGGCTCCTGTGGCGCTTCTTGTGGATCTCCGCGGAGAGCGCGCCTCCGGCTGCCTCCCTGTCCAGGCGCAGGGCCTCTGCCGCTGGACTGTCCGGGGCGATGGCCCTGGCTCGGAACCATCTGCGTGGCCTCCCAGGCTGCCTGCTCCTCTGGGTCATGGCACACCCCGACCTTCTCGGTGTCCACGTCCAGGGCCAGCGCGACCGCCCTGAGCACCGTCTGAGCAGACTCCGGCGGCAGGGCCCGCGCCGCCGCGCGGAGCAGCTCCTCGCTGGCGATCCCCTCGGCCAAGTGCTCGTCCCAGATGGCGTCGCTGCCGCCCTGGATGCGCCAAATCTCCCGCTGCGTGAGCGCCCTCGCTCTCCCGTGCGCGCTGCCGGGGATGCACAGCAGCGTGGCACCGGGCCCCGGCCGCCGGGGGGTGCCGGCAGGGCCGTCTGGGCTGTGCAGCAGGCGCTTCACCCCCTCGATGGTGATGTGCCCAGCGGGCTTCGGCAGCAGCGGACTGCCCGTGGTGCGGATCTTGGGGTCGAGGAGGGTCTCCCCCTGGCTGTCCAGCCAGTTCCCGTCCGGGTTCGGCTCCAGGAAATGCTTGACTCCGTGAGCCACGTGACGCGCCGGCGGCAACTTAATGCTCGCCAGGCAGCGCGCGAAGGGGCCACGGCAGGCGACCAGCACCTTCCTGGTTCTCGAGGTTGCATCTCCATGCTCGGTGCACAGGAGGTCGAGCGAGGTCAGCGCGTAGCCGAGCTGCTTGAGGGAGCGCTCGAGCTTCTGGACTGTAAGTCCCACGGGCGTATCGGCGATGACCACGCTGGGGCGACCCTGCCCCGCGCGGACGAGAAGGGCCTCCGTCTCGAAGCCTCGCGGGTCCATGGTCAGTGACGTGAGCACCGAGGCGGCCGCCTGCCCTTGGTCGGCCTCGCGCCCCCCGAGCTTGACAAAGGCGTCTCGGCATCCCTGGAGTAGCCCGCCCAGCTCGATGCCGATCTGAGGGGTCAGGGGGAGGCAGGCTTTCGGTGCAGCGGGTGTGCGAAGGGCCCGGCCCCGCAGGGCTGCCTCGGCCAACGGCCCCGTCTCGCCCGGGATCCGCTGGAGCTTGTCCTGGGCGCCCCTAGCGATGGAGCCCCAGGCAGCGGGGGGCCCCAGGCGGTGCCAGCCAGCCCTCGCGAGCTCGCTGCGCACCTTCTTCACTTCCTCTCTCGTCAGCCAGTCCGCCACCTCGTTGTGGTACGTGCGCACGTAGAAGGAGGTAAGCATGAAGCCGCACTTGGCCTCCAGCCTCTCGGCCGCGCGCAGTAGATGGCGGGCCAGTGCGTTCTTGGGCCGACGCTTCGTCAGCCAGGACTCAACGTTCGCATTGTCCGTCACGAGATGATCCAGTCGTCCTCTGAACTCGGTCCGGTCACTGTGTCGCTGAGCTGCTCCAGCAGCGGCTTCGCCTCCGTAGCCAGGTATACGAAGGTGGGCCGGCGGCGAGACCCTCGCTCGCACGGCCCGAATCGACGGCTCCAATCGCGTCCAGGGTCGCGTCGCCTCCTGTCCAGCGGGTCCGGCGCGCCATCCCAGGCAGCGCCATCAGCTCGCGAGGGGTCAGCGCCTGGCTGAAGCCTGCTTGGAACGATGTGCTCCAGGCCTCTGGCGCGTCGAACATCACTCGGAAGAGCTCCAGTGTGCGATCCCACTCCTCCCACGCGCCGTCACAGCGTCGGGGTCGCCCTTGGGGCTCGCCCATGGTGAGCCCTCGGCCACGTGCCCCAGGAGGTCGTCGAGGACTGGGAGCTCTGGGCGGATCGCGGGCTGTGCGGAACTCGAGCGTTGCGCGCACCCCCTCAGCTCCTGTGCGAGCTTCGTGGGAACGCGTCGTGATCCGTGGGCGAGCTCTGGCAAGGCGAGCAAGTACTGCGCCTTGATGCACTTCTGCTGAGGGAGGCGCGTCGTCTTTTTGCTGAAGTTCATGTGTAATCCCCGCGCCAGCTGCTCGGGCGCGAACTCACCCTTCTCAGCGAGCTTGTCGGCGTTGACTGCCTGAGGCCCCCAGAAACGTCGCATGGCTCGGTCGAGCTCGTCCCCCGAAAGCCAGGGTCGGAGGCCCACTAGGGGCGCGAGCACCACCCCGTCGTCCATGAGCCACTTGCTCGCGAAACTGACCTCGTCGTTGACGGAGGGCACGGGGGGCCGATGGCGCTCGTGCCCCTTCTTGGCGGCCCAGGAGAACGCCATGCATTCGCCCGGACTGCCCGACCAGCCGAACACCAGCACCGAGTGAATCATCGCGACCCTTCCTCCGACGCCGACGGCGTCCCCCGGCAGCGACGCCCCGAACTCGGGGACGGCAGCCGGCTCGAGGCGGTGCCACTTGAAGGCCCGCGCGACGTCCCGCTTCGCGCACAGCTGCGGCACCCCGGGGTGGCGAGCTTCCCACCACAGCGACAGCCTGGCGAGCCCACGGTGGAGCGGCTGCTTCGCCGGCGGGTGCTGCTCCTTGGGGCTGTCCACGTCGGCGCACCTCATGTCGTGGATCGGCCGGCCCTCAGATGAGATCGTCATGTCGGGGTTCTGCTTGGGGACGCGGCCGGAGGGCGACTCGATGACGGCGGAGGTCTCGAGCACGCCGTTGACGTCGTCCGAGGCCCAGATCACGACACCGAAACGGGAGTCTTTCCAGCACTTCTCGAACAACTCCCCTGCATGGTCCACGGCCGAGGAGTGCGACTTGTGGACCTCGCATGTCCGTGGGGTAACCCTTCTGGAGGGTACGCCGCCCTCAGCCATGGCCCGCAAGTAGCTCCCGTGCTCGGGGCTCAGCGCGGCCTGGAGGTCGGCGTTCAGGACACCCCGTAGGGGGTTCCCATGCAGCTCCTCGCGGGCTGCCTTCAGGAGCTTGGCGGCCTCCTCCAAGGAGCCCGTCGCGCACAACAGGTGGTTCCCCCGCTCCACGACCTCCTTCGCAAGCTCGGGCCGGTACTCTGGATGCGAGGCGCACCAGGCGACGTACTGGGCGGCCTCCGCCTGGCCGCGCGTGGGTGCGGCGGCCAGCGTCTCGTCCAACGGCGGGCCCCCGCAGCGACATTCCGCGTCCGGCGGCGGCGGGGCCTGCCGGCTGCCCGCGGGCCGCGCCAACTGCGTCGGCGGTGGTCTCTGCGGTGGCTGCATTGTGCTGGGGCGGGGGGCACGAGGCAACGCCTCGCCCTCACTGCTGAGCTGCACGCTCCTTGTGCTCTTGGCCTGCGCCTGCAGCTTCGGGCGCGCTGGGGCGCTCCCGCAGGGCGCGCTGCCTGGGGAGGGCCCTCGCTTCCTCTGCTGGGGGGCGAGCTGTCGAGCTGCGGAGCTGGCACCGCCGGTGCGCGGCGGGTCGAGCATCTGGCAGTCGCTGGGCTCGTCGTCGTCGTAGGACTTGTCGTAGGCGCTGGGCTGCGCGGGCGGCTCCTCTCGAAGCGGGGGTGCCAGACGGTCGCCCTCCGGGATGCCCAGGGGCGCTTCGAGCTTCGTCAGCATCGTTGCGAACTCGTTGCGGATCCGCACCTGCTCATTACGAGTCCAGCTGGCTCCTCGGGGGAGCCCCTCGTCCATCTTCATGATCCCGAGCACGAGAAGCTCGCGCGCTGATGTTCTCATCTCATTGGGGGGGCGTGCCTTCGGCCAACAGGCTCCTAGCGCAGTTGTTCAGCATGGTCTCCGCCCCGTGGCAATCTCCTCGCCCTCGAGGATGAGCGAAACCATTGGTTCGCTTGTCTCCCATGAAGGCGTCAGTTCTGGATTGGCTCGCCCTCCCGCTTGCTCGGCTGTTCCAGCCGGCGGCGACTGGGTCGATCCAGCTGATGCGGCTCGCCTGGCACTCGCAGTAGCCGGCGGCCTCATCGATCCTGGGCTGTCAATGCTCCGCGCGCGATGGCGTCGCGTCTCCTGCCCAGCCCGCGGCTCCTCGGAAGGAGCTCGATCCTGGCTGAGTTCACGCTCCTCACGCTGCCTGGCCTCCTTCTCCCTTCGGAGCCGGGCGGCTCGGCGTGCCTCCATCTCGTTGAGCCTGATCTCGAGCTTCTGCACGTCCCTGATCTCGCGCTCAATCCCTGTCGCCCTCGTCCCCGGCGCGCGCCGCCTCCAGGTCGGATCTGATCTGGTGGAGCTTGGCGCTGTCTCCCGAGCTGGACGCCCCGCCTGCGGCTGAGGCGCTGGCCTCGCCGGCCGCTGAGACGGCCGTCGCCGCGGCCGCGGCGCTGCTGAACGTGGGCTTGGTCAGGGGGCCCCTGCTCATCTGGCGGGACGCTGCGCGGTCCGCTATCCTGAGCGCGACGCGCCGCTGAGTGCCTCGATCGCCTGTCTCCGACCAGGGGGCCTGAGGCTTCTTCTTTCTTCTGGTCGCGCGTCCGGCGCGGGGCCCAGCTCGCCGAGTTCTCGGGGCCCTCCGCGCCGTTCCAGAGGATGAGGGCATCGCCAGCCAACACTCGTGTCTCGTCCTCCAGCGGGGGTCCGTCCGCGCCCGCGGTCTCCTCATCCTCGGTGTAAAAGAGGATGTGCATCCTGACGTCGCGAATGAGGTCGTCTCTCACCGGGCGCGAGGTCATCAGCATCATCTTGATGTCGATCACCGTCGTGGGCACCGTCGGTATGTCCATCCAGCGGTCGCCCCTCTGCGGGAGGGGGGCGCGGGCCGGCGACGAAGCGCTGCCCTCCTCTTCCTCGTCCCGGGACTTCTTAGGGCGTCTTGGCTCTTCCTCCTCTTCGTCCTCGTCCTCGTCTTCCTCGTCTCCACTGTCGCCGTCGCCCGGCTGGCCCCCGGGTCCTGGGGTGAGCTTGATATTGTCGCGTCCCGCTTGGCCTCCCTCAGCTTCCCTCTTCGAGGCTTCGTTGCGCTTCGAACCCCCCCTCTTGCGGCCACGCTTGCCGCGCTCGCCGTCTGGGACGTCGTCCTTGGCTGCGCCCACTCTCTCGCCGCTGACCTCCCCCGTCTGCGTGCACTCGCTCACCTCCGCAGCTTCGCCCGCGCCCTTTGAGCACGGGCCCGCCAGGTCCTCCTCCGCCTCCGCGTCCTCGATCGCGCCCTTTGAGCGCGAGCCCGCCTTGCCCTTTAAGCTGGGCCCTGGCCTCTGCTGCGGGAAGTGGTCGAAAGGGTCGAAAAGGGGGGGGGGGGGGTCTGGCCGCGCTCGATGGCGTCGTCGTGCCGCGGTGGGTCTTCCGCCAGGCTTTCGCCAGCTCTCGCCGCCTTCTCTGTCCCCGCATTCGCTTCTCTGCTGAGCGCGTCCAGCTTGTTCTGGAGAGCGCTGGGAGGGGAGCCGTGGGCTGCTGCCCTCAGGGCGCAGGCCCAAGCCGCGCACAGCCTGGGCGTGCACTGCCCGGCGTGGCGGGCCCTCCGCGCGCCGCGCAGCCCAGCGCGGAAACCGAGTGCCTCCAGCTCCCCTCGGCACTGTTGGCTCAGCGGCGTGGGTGCACCGCTGGCGGCCCGTGCGCCGCGGTGAGGCCGCGGAGCCTGGGCGCCGAAGGTCTTGGTTGAGGAAACTTCTCGAGTTACAAGCTCGGCAAGTGCCGATGCGGCCACTCGGGTTCAGTCGACTTCGCAGGCCGACGCATAAGCATCAGTCCTCGACGTGCCCTCCTTGATCAGGAAATGTATTTGAGGCGATCAGGCCCCCCTGGCCATGGCTGGGGACCGACTGGCCAAGCGAGATTCACCCTTGGAGCCGAATGAGCTTAAGGCTTTGCGCTCACCAGTTGCAAATTTAACTGGGTCGGGCGAGAGACGCGCCCAGAAGCAGCTGGGGTCGTCAGCACACTGGCGAGCCGGCTGAAGGCACCCTTTCACAGGAGACGTTTCTTTCGCCAACAAACTCGTGAAGCACTTGCGCACAACAGCTTCCAGGAGACTTACCATTTGGAAGCTAGACCCAGAGAGCATGGCCTTTATCTCATTCTCTGGCGCTGGAGGTGTTGGAACGGTCGACCACTTGACGGACGATCGGGGCCTACCCGAAGATCCGACGCAAGGGACATGGATGGTGCGCGCAACAGACAGGAACGCGCTTAATACCTGGTCGGTCAAGGCGTCCACCTCGGGGTGGCGCAGCTCGAAGCTGCGCCAGAAAGTACCATTTACTCTGGCAGGCGAGACTCAAGCCCTGTTCGCTGTTGTCGCAGAAGTAGAATACTTACAAATACTTAACCAAGACATCATATGCCAGGACTTCGCCCTCCAGGATTACCACCGGGGGTCAGGACCTACCGCGGTCCTTCGCCGGGATTGCCGTCTTGGGAATCGGGAAGAGCAAGTTCATGTCGTGCACGCGAAATCCATATATGACACTATGCTGAAGGAAGGGAACGCCGCGGCCCGGGACCGCTGAACGGCCATCGACCTGGCCATAATCAGCGAGGCCCTCGAGAGGGCCAAGGGACGGGTCCGGTGGATCCCACATGGTCGCACGCCCGTGGATGCGCTGACCAAGGACGACGTGTCGAAGTGCAACGCTGCACTGTTCGACCTGGTGGTCAGCGGGCGCCATGTTCTGATAGACGAGTCCGGAGAGGTTGAGCGACGACGAGAGCAACCTGGGCTCAAAGCAGGACCCAGTCAGCATCCAAGAGGGAGTTGGACATCATGATCACTCGGGAGGAGTTGCAGGCCCAGATTTCCAGAGACCCCGGTGGTGGTGGTGGCGTTTGTTCCTCCCCTCAATTTCCATCTTTTTCATTCCTCCAAGCATCCTCTCTTTTTCACTGACGAGTGCGTTTTCCCCAGTGTTCTTCTCCAAGGGCTCAATCACTACAGGAGTGACTGATTGCTGGCGGCCACAGGGGCCGGCGGCTTGGGCTGCTAAGCCTGAGAGAAAGTTCCACCAGTGAAGCTGGTGAGCAGAATTTGTGAACAGGTTAAGCGTTTGGGATTGTTGTCTAAATTCATTCGTGATTCGCCCACGTTGGCTCAAGGGAGAAACATTTCCTACCCCTGCTGCTGCCACAACAAGATGCTTGGAACATCTGTTGTCTTAGACTTCAGCGAATGCGCGCACAGAATTATGGCAACTCTTTTGCTGGAAAACCAAAACTTGTTCGTGGTAGTATGTCGTTCGCGCGGCGGCGCGCGCGTGGACTTTGTGACGCGTACGCATACGCAAAGCATGTTTTAAAACGTATGGACTGACATGAGCGATTGTGCGCGCATTGTATGTTTTTGGCAGGTATAAGAGGGGAGGGTCGATGCGGGCATCACTTGGAATGAATGAGGCAGAGTCATATGTAAGTTGCAGTCGAGAAGGGGGAGCGGTCAGCCCTGGGCGCGTGGGGCGATGGTAGAGGCTATTCTCTCGAAAAGAGAAAATGTACAAATGACGGGCAGACTATGCGGCGCAATATATGCACATATGCTGCGATTGATGTCGTGCAATATATATATATATATATATAGGGTGTAAGTCCCTTTGGCTGTCTTGAAATTGTCCTCTCCACTGCTCATGCAAACATCTTCTAACCCTCCCACCCGCAACTTGGTCGCAAGACCTCTTAAGACCGTGACGGTAGGTACCAAATGACACTTGGCAACGACACCGACGCCGACGACGACAGCGACAACGATGACGACGACGACAACGCCGACGACTACGACGACACCGACGACGACTCCGACGACTTCGACGACGACGACAGCGACGACGACGACGACGCCGCCGACGCCGACGACAACGACGATGTCGACGACGACGACGACGCCGACGCCGACGACGACGACGATGACGACACCGACGACGCCGACGACGAGGGAGGAGTGAGGACGACAACGGGAACGACGACGACGGCGTCGACGGCGACGACGACGACGACAACGACAACGATGACGAGGGTGCCGACGACGACGACGACGAGGATGCTGGCATTTGCGCGTGGCGGCCGCGCGCATGTGCCCCGCAGGGTGTTTTTTAGAAGGGATTGTAACCCTGGCAAGCGACCGACCGATGTGAAAGGAGTTCGACGCGCGCGCAACGACTTTTCGCATGACAGGAATGCTGAACAAAAACATTGTTTCTTAGGGTTCGGAAAGCGCGCGCGGGTATAATGTTTAATGCTTTTGCAGTTTGGTATGGTACGATTCGTGTGATTTCATGAAGCTCGGTCTTGAAATGGTAGGAAAAAAAACGTGTGTTTGGAAGGACTTCGACATGCGCGCGCGGCGGCCGCGCGCATGTGCCCCGTATGGTATTTTTAACAAGGGATTGCGGCCCTGGCAGGCGCACGACCGATGTTGAAGGCGTTCGCCGCGCACGCATAAGTTGCTCGCGTGACAGAAATGTTGAAAAACCGTTGGGTTTTTAGGATTCGGAAAACGCGCGCGGGTAGAATGTTTGATGTTGTTGCAGATTGTTTTCGAGGATGCATGTTACGATTCGTGTGATTTCATAAAGCTCGGTCTTGCAATTGTTGAAACCAAAATCTGTTTGGAAGGATTTCTACCTGCGCGCGCGGCGGCCGGGCGCATGTGCCCCGCATAATATTTGTCGCAAGGGATTGTGGCCCTGGCAGGCGCGCGACCTTTGTTGAATGAGATCGGTGTGCGCGCAAAAGTTGCCCAAGAAGCCCGATTTGACAGGAATATTGAAAAACCATTGGTTTTTGGAGGATTCGGCAAGAGCGCGCGGGCAGATGTTTCAGAATTTGTGGGAGAAAGTCGTATGTTTTCACAGGATTTCTTGAAGCGGGATGTTGAAATTGTTCAAAAAAACGTGTGTTTGAAAAGATTTCGACATGCGCGTGCAGCGGCCGTGCGCGTGTGCCCCGCATGGTATTTTTTACAAAAAGGATTCGCGAAAAAGTGTTATGTTAGAACAGGAAATGTCACCGTATTGAATTTTTTGCCAGGGAACCGAGGGGGGACCGATACCGGCCTGGCCGCGGTAATATGAATTCACAGGTAGGATGGACATTGTGTCAGAATCATCTGTGCTTTGCATCGGTTCCTGGGGAGTCGATATGTCCGGGGGGGGGAGGGTGGTAGAACCTATCTCCTTTGTAGAAAAGAGAATCGATGTGGCAGCCAGCGTGAGGGGGCATTCACGAGGTGCCGACGAGGCGCCCACGAGGCACCCGTAGAAACGCGCCCAATTATTCAACGGAGTACTAAGAACCCCACGGTGCCAGTACTGTGTGAAGAATTCCCTGAATGAAGCCACTTGAGGAAAGCGATATTGATCGCTGAGGCTCCCAGCTTGTATGGTCTTGCTCAATGTGCCATGCCATGGCAACTCTGGCATTGCGAGCGGCCTGCGGGCTCAACTCAACTTAGCAAAGTTCACGCCCCTTGACAAGGCGTGACCCGGCGCGAAGAGTGCAAGCGGGGCCAATGTGCAAATTGTGCACATATGACCCGCTAGGGCTGAGGCTGGCAGCGTCTGGAATCATGGACGAGGGCTCTTGCAGACTCAACATACACAGCTCAGCAGCCGAGACAAAGGAACCAAGCTGGCTCAAGCCTCACGTTGACATCTTCAGCCACATACAGGCCGCGGAGGGGGGAGCGTACACTTGTCTTGCAGAGGGGAAGAGGAGTCAGACGAGAAAAAGAAAGAAGGGCAGGGAAGGAGGAGGAAGGAGAGAAGGCACATGGGGGGCGGAAGAGGGGCAGGGAGAGGAAGACGACCAAGCGCCGGAGCACGAAGCGGGACCACGAGCAGGAGCAGCAGAAGGTGAAGGAAGAGAAAAGAGGAGCCGGAGGAGACACAACAGCAGCAGAACGGGGAGGGCCGTGACGGAAGAAAGACTAGCCTTGCACAGATGTGGTAGGGATAGTCGGAGCAAAAAAAAACACGAACACTCACCGATAAAAACAGAGTTACTGTACACACGCACAGGCACACAACATGTTGCACCACCACGACACTGCACGTCTTTGCTGCTATCGACGTTTCTCTCCCCCTCCCTCCCTCCCTCATTCGAATATTGGCTATGGCCTGGGCTCGCCGAAACAGCTCGGCGGTGCCACATTCTGTGGATCGCCTGGGAAATTCCGACGCCCCCAGTGTGTTAGATTTGGGGGAGAAGCGGAAAGAGATTGGGGTTGACTCAAGTTGCCAGAGCGAACGATCACAGAGCTCCGTCCATGCCAACCTTCCCTCCCCAAACATGCGAATCAAGCGTCGAAGAACTTGATGCTATAATTTTAGCGCGTTACCACCTAGCGAACGAAAGGCGCTCGCGCGCGGTCCCTCTTCCGACGACCTGGTGAAGCGGAGACAACGCGGGCCGCGCAGGGGCGGGAGCGGCGAGACTTCCGATGAGCGGGGAAAACGAAGAATGCGCTGCGCCGAAACAGCACTGCCACTTTCACACTAAACAGGCGTGGCGCTTGGGGGAGGACAGCATTTCACCCGCTCTCGCACGGCCCTGCTGCCATTGCCGCTTTCATGCGATTCGTTGAGCGAGACATTCGCCGCACCCACGCGGGAACGCCAATTCCAAGCGAAATATGCACGGAATTCGGGCGAGGGCGACAAGTCGCCGGCTCGCGCGCGGCCCCAACTTGGCGAGTGAAAATATAGACCGCGCCGACGCAGGAACGCCACGTTCAGGAGAAATCAGCACGGCGCCGAAGCAAGAGCGACATTTTCGTGCGCTCGCGCGTCGACAAATTGGCGCGTGAAAAATGCGGAGGTGGTATAACAAGTTGTTTCCTTCCCTCTTCCAAAACCTGTCCCCTGGTCGGTGGAGGGTTTTACCAATTTTCCTTATGAGTCAACATCCCCTCCCCCTCCCCCGCCCGACCGGCGACAGTCCCGGGACCCCCCACCATCCCTTGCGTAAAAACAATACGAAACGCAATTGCATCAGTGTGTAATTGAAATGTGCGGACGCCCCGCAACCACTCTGCATTGGTTTTAAAGGAAGCTGCACTTTGCACCAAAATGTGGATCATGCGCGGGCAACCCACGATCATTTTGCGTATGTTTTTTGACAGGAAGGGTGGGGGGGGCCAGCATACTGCCTTCAGTGTTCAATGCCACCCGCCCAAATGCACTTTGCACCAACTTCTGGATCATGCGCGGGCGCCCCGCAATCACTTTGCTCTGGTTTTTGACCAGGTCGGCGGAGGGGCTGGCATACGGCCTGCTATGCGCAACGCCCCCCCCCCCCCCCCGCCATCCTTTGCAACAAAAACCATACGAAATGCACTTTGCGGCACGATCTGGATCATGCGCGGGCGCCCAGCGATCTCTTTGCATGAGTTTTTGGCTGGGACGGCACGGGGGAGGGCATACTGCTTGGCGCGTGCAGGCCCACCATCCCTGTCAAAAACCAAGGACGGCGGGGGGGGGCGGCATGCTGCCTGCAGTGTGCAGGCCCCTCATTCTTTTCATTACCTGAGACGCACACAACCCCTTGTCCACGCAAGGCGACTATGTACATGAACGCTCCATACAAAAGAACATACTGCGAGATATGCAACACTCGGGAATTATTCGACTAACTATGCCGGACCACGCGCGTCGCACACCTGCGCAGGAATGGGCCACTGTGGACAGCGCAATTCGCTACGTGACGTATCGGCGCTCTGCGCTCTGATGCAACAGCGCCGCGCGATAAATGACGCGACGGCGCCACGA